>VWZI01002219.1:705573-785843 GCA_013396835.1 Psilopogon haemacephalus
GCCGCCGCCGCCCCCCGCAGCCCTTACTCACCGGGCAGCCGGGGCTCAGCAGGGGGCGCCGCCCCGCGCGCTCGGGCCCGGACCCTCCATGCGGCTTCGGGGTTTGTTTTGTTTATGTCCCTTCCTGACGGGTTCCCGGAAATCGCGTGACTCGCCCCCCTCACGTGGGAAGGGCGGGCGAGAAAGGGNCACGTGACAGCGGAGGCGCGCAGAGGGTATTTAAGGAGGCTGCACTACCACTTCAACTCTAAGCATTCATCGCTTGCTACCCCGATATACAAGGCCCCCCCCCTGCTCTCCCTCGCTTAAGACACAACGGGAAACTATGAAGAAAAAAAAAAAAAAAAAAAAAAAAAANTGGTTTTTTTTTTTTTTTTCATTTTAGTTCTGTAAACTGTGCCACTGTAATCACCCTCATGCTCAGCAACACAGAAAAAAAAAATATGCCTCAAGGGGCTTTGCAACACGTGATTCTGAAAAGACCACCCGCCCACCGCCAAAAATAAACTTAAAGCCCTTTGCTTCCACGATTTCCAGGAAAGGAAATATGAACTTCCATCATCTCTTCAGAACAATTTCCTGTGAAGGCCAAAGATCCAGATACTTGAATCTCCTAAATAATACAAACAAAAAATTAAAAGCATTTGAAATAACACTTACTCTACATGGTGCAACTGTTTGGGGCTTAAAAGTCTAAGACTATACTCTGGAGTCTTCATGTTCCTCACTTTTTACTTTCCCTCAAACTATCAATACTGGAGATCCAACTGCTCCCAGTAGACAACAGTTTTTCCAGCTATTTCAAGCACCATCACGTACACTTTAACATTTTGTGTTTGCTTTTGTACTGGTAAAACCAAGAGAAAACTGTTAAAGGTTTTGATACCTGCATTGTCTGTTAACTACCAGTGGCTGGCTCGGTCTGCTCTAATTTCCTGCAGTCATGCAATAAAAAAAAATTATCCAAAGCAGTGTTAATTCTTGGCATACATGAAACAGACCATTCCATCATCACAATGCAAACAGAACAGAAATAAAATATTTTCTCAACTTCTTCAATCATACTACTACCTGGTACCTGTTTTAAGAGAACATATTAAATACATTTCCCTTTATCCAAATAGTTATCTGAAAAGCACCTAAATAAACATTGGATTATGTCTCATTTGTCCAGGCTTTGTGTAATTCTTTACATCAAATTCACTAACAGTCGAACATATCATATAAGCTCTGTCTTACTCCTCTGTATCTTCTACAGCGGGTTATAGCTTATAACCTAAAATAGAAAGATCAGTTAAGTGACAATATCAACACACTACTATCAGTGCTTGTCACTGGATGTTTTCTTCTTTGATATCCCACTTTCAGCTAAATACAACAGGCAGATTAATCTATTTTAAAAAGCTATAATATGTTCAACTTTGTCAGTGTCTTGAAGCATTTCTCTTTCCCATATTATGTCAACACAAACAACCTAAGCTTTTATATGATCATTTAGTTTCCAACTTTCTTAGGAGTTATTTGTCTCAGACTGCAGAGAGTTACAGAGTAGATTCTCATAACTCTCAGTAGTCGGTAATCCACTATTCCAGTCCCAAGCACTGCTGTGTTAGTTTGCAATAGTGGACACATTCTTCTCTTTTGCAGTTCATGCTGTCCAGTTTTTGATTACTGCAAGTTACAGCATTTTGTCAGGATCTTGGAATTTTCTGAAGAATAATGAGTATTATCCCACTGAAAAGTTAACACAGCTATCCAAAAGGAAAAAGGAAGGGAAATGTTATGCCCTTGTAAGTAACACCAAAACACAGTAAGCAATTTATCTGGACATGATATGAAGAGGTAAGAAAGTACTCCTGTGCATATGGCAATATTTATATCCTTTGAAATTCCCATTCCCAACCCCACAGACTCAGCTGACACTGAGGAGCCTTAGCAATCTTTCACCTCTGACCCACACTCATGTGCTTTATCCAGTCTGCAATTCCACAAGCAAGTGTCAAATCAGCGTGAAACAACTACTATGTTTTTTGTTCAATCCAAACTGCCTGTTATTAAATGTATCCTCCAGAAAAGTCTATGAGTAAATCAATCTACTACTATTTAAGGTTCATTCAAATTATTCAAGTTATCAGAGTCCCCCTAGTATCTGACGATAAGTTCATGGAGAAAAGACTCTTGAGCTAAGCATTCACTTTTTCCTGCAGACCTTTCAGAAACTTTAGATTGTGAACTTAGTCCAATTTTAGAACTACCTGAGGTCTTGACACAGGCAGCAGCATGTTCTTCTCATCACGTTACTAGACTTTATTAAAATTTATCCAGAATGTTTCAGTTTCTTCAGCTCAACTCAGTCCAACTGATTAAAAACCACAGAAAATGACATCATAACAGTTAAACATGGCATGAGAGCACTTTGTATAAAGCAGAGGATCAATTTTATTTCCAGGTATGAGAAACTGAAGACCAAATTTCCCAGGAATATAAGTAATTTCAAAAAAATAAATGCCATTAACAAGTGGCACCACTGTTTCTCTTCAGAGACTTTAATTGCACACAGCTTTTTCAAGGGCCATCAAACAGGAGTGAACAGCACAGAAACAGTCAACCCAAGATCTCTTAGATATACACAGTGTTCCTACAGAGTAAAATGAAACATATGACCCATAAAAAATGCAGACATTTTCATCATATCTGAAATTGACAGACAAAAATGTACAGTAATGATGAAGTATAAATTTCATTAGGCACACTGTTAAATAGCATGGCAGGAAAAAACACAGGGCTTTGAACAAGCCATTTTAAAGCACAATAGAAAGGTTAAGGCATTAATGAAGGTTTGGTATCCAACCAGCTATGTTAAGAGCATCTTTGGGTCAGTGGAGTTTTTCATCTAGAAGAAATCTCTTCTTTACCTGCAAAACAAAAAACAATTTAATTATTCCTTTCTGTGGAAACAATTTACTAATTGCAGACCTGGTTGTTAGATGTAACTATTTTCATTCCACAAATGCACTGAGAAATAGTCAAGAACTTCATTTACATGGAGCTTCAAGAACAGTATATATTATCTTGTTTTCTTAGCAGTCTCAGGTTTGAAACTGCTGAAAGTAGTTTTCACTACATTCTAGTTAAATATTTTTTCTGCCAGCTTATAAAGTTTTAAATTTTGTAACAGCATCCAGTCATCTGTACTATGTCCCTTTTTGCACTTGTTGCATGAAAAAAGCTTCTAGTCTGAGAAGACAGATTGTAAATCGACCAAGTTACAGAGAAAAGGCTACACTACATCACATTGACTATAAAAGGCTACAGCTTCTATTTACGACAGCTACAGAAGTTTGCATAATGCCATCCAAGCCCTTAAGTTGATTTTATAGATATGCCATCTGATACATTTGAACTGGAGGGATACCTCAAAAAAAGACAGACAAAACTTCTGTAATTTGGCATGAATCAGTAGAGTCAGCATCTGCAGAAGCTCCTCACCAGAATGCAGCAGCCTTCTGCACGTATTTTCACCTTGCTCCACTGGTAAAGTTAAAAAGAGTTTGCTTATACTATCCTCAATTTTAAACAAGAGTTGGCATTTAGTTGTCTTTAACTCTTTGCATTATCTGTAATTATCCATCCAAACCTCAACTGAAAGAGAAATGTGAGGCAGAAAAGAAAATATACAAATTTTTAAGCTGTGCTGCGAAAGTACATCTTAAAAGCCACAAATAACTGGTCAAGCAAGAAATGGTAGCTGTATTTATGGGATTCCAAGCAGCATCAGACACATCCCAGCTCTTTCATAGGGAATCTAATTCACAGCTTCTGTCGAGAGAGAAACACCACAGGAAGCTCTGAGTGCAGAGGCACACAACAGCAAAAGCCAGGACACTGCAGCCCGATCAAAGCAGCCACCTCTTTGCTGCTCAGCTCACTAAAAACTACACGACTAATTCACACAAAATTGTAGAGAATAGCATGTCCCGTAACAGCACATTTCTATCAAGAAAGAATATACTATTTAACTATGGTATCTGGAATCATTGTTTGCTTTTACTTGAAGCTTTTTCACAATGACAAGAACCTTGATTATATTCCAAAATTAAGCCAATGAAAGCAGATATATCAAAGGTTAAAACAAACTGCTTCATACAACACAAGAGCATGAGCTATACATATCTCAAGTTCTACATCAGTAAGTTTTAAAATAACAGCTCCTCATAAACTTTCTGGCCATCCTACACATCATTGCTTCCCTCCCTTCCCTGGCACAATTTCACCTCCAGTTCTCTGGAAAATGCTTCACTGAAAGAGAGAGGGAAAGCCCTCATTCTTTTAGTGGGCATTCAAGAGTCCAAGAGTTGTATCTCATCTCTGGTTTGTCCTTGCTGGTTGCAACAGACAGATCGTTTATTAATCAGAAGGAAGCCAGAGTTTTATATCCAAAGTATCCACTTTTCCAGATAACTACATTTCAATTTCAGATCCCAGGCAACTGAAATCAGAAGTCTGTATGCTCATGACCAGAATACACAGGTCTGTTTTAGCCAACTAACTATGTATTAACACATCAGCACTGAAAATGCACCTAGGAAATTCAGCTTGACTGACAAGGTTAATTACAAGCCTTAACTTGAAGCAGGGCCAAATCTACCTTCAGCTTCTGTTTGCTGCTTAAAAGAGAAGATACAGACATATACATGCCACAGTCAGACAACACCACAGTTCAGATGAAGCCTACTTTGAAGCAATGGAGCTTTGCTTCAGGGTAGATGTTTGGGATGCTTTACAGACAGCATTTAAGCAAGCTGCAACATCAACTGTCATCCATCTGCAGCTACTGGATTCTTTAAATAGAAGTTAAGGCAGTAACAGCGAAGGACTACATAGTTAAGCCTAAAAGAACAAAAATTAAAAAAAACATTCTAGGCAAAGAACTAAGCATGTTTAATTCTTCAGTTACCAGCCTAACAATTCAGATCAGGGGTACTTCCTTCCATGGTCATTCCTTCATTTGAACTTTCAATTCGAAATGCTGCCTTTCTAGAGGAGCCTGAATTGACCACGGCAGTTTAAGTACAAAACTTTGTATTTTTCCTGGTTGTCAGAAAACATGGCCAAGAAATGCAACAGCAGCATTCCAATAGCACCACCCAGATAGCAACCACCAGGCTCATCTATGATTAAAGATGCACACAGGCTATCATTAAAGAAATTAAAGCAGTCATCTGTAAAAGCTCAGTGCCAGTGCTATACATTGACAGCAGACAAGAACTATTCTAAAGGCAGGTCTCACTCTGACTTCACAAATGAATGAGTGCAACTATACATTGCCTTGGAAATGAGGCAGGTCTTTGATGAAATGGTAGTGGGCTTGAACTTTAACTGTTGAAGATTAGGAAATTCACTTATGTTAGCTATTAAAAGACACCTCAACCCAACTATTTTACTGTAGGAGTAAGAAATGTACTGTTCTTGCAAACCCCTGCTTACTGAGCACAGCATGCATGCCATGATAGCAGACAAGTAACTGCGTGAGAATTCAGCCCAAGATTTTCAGGGTATTCAGTCAAGATTAATATCCAAAGCATGTTTCAATACAGCCTATAGAAAGACAGATTTCTCCTGCAAAACAGCCAGCAATTCTTAACACACTGCTTAAACTGCCACTAAGTTTCCCCTGAAGCTTTACCATACCAAATACCAGTAAATCAGATGATACTCACCTAGTCAATGAATTGCAGCAGAGGACAGAGATCCTTAAGGCCAGTCATATTTAAGATACCAGATTGTTTCATTGCTTAACTGTGGCCCAAAGAGAGGATTGAGTTGAGCCAGAATCGCAATCAGCCAACTGCAAGACAACCCCCCCCAAACCAAGAGAGAACATCAGCCAAATTATAAAGCTTATGATAATAGCAGGACTTGTCCAAAGCACAAATACTGCTGGAGAAGAAAAGACAATTTCCAGCAAGGGCCAATGTCAAACTAAAATTTTACTCAAGCTCATGCATAAACCCAGATATCAGCAATGAAGATCTGGCACTGGTATCATTCTGCAAGTGAAACAATAAATCATCCTGTTCAATTTACAGCAACACAAAACCACCTCACAGCATTTTTCTCATACTTTTGCCTGATAGGAAACTGTTTTGAGACTTAGGAAACTCAGGTATTTGAGGATTCAGAAAATAAAAGCACAAGAGACACCTTTTCTTGGTGCCCTTGAAGCATCCTTTAAAACAAAAAACCCTCAAAACTCTCTGAGAAACATACTCTCTCTCATCTGCTCCTATTTTCAAGGTATAGCCATCTATTCTTGGACATGGTATAATTTCCATCAGAGACTGAACAAAAGTGAATTTAAACCCTGCAGAGGTCAAGAGGGAGCTGAAGCAAAAGGGTATAATGCTACAGAGGGACACACAAAAAAAACCCAGCAAACAAAAAAACTCCCAACAAAACCAGTATGACAACAAATCCCAGATCATTATCAGCAGCAGCAGCCTTGTCATCAGAGCAGTTCACAAACTATCAGGGCAGAAGCCATAGCCAGAACAGAGAACAAAAGGAACACAGTGTGTGGAAAACATCCAAGAAAGCTAAACAGAAATAAATATTCCACTGTTAAAAGATATATTCGCTTTGTAAATATTACAAGATTCAGAAAAAGCGATGGATGCTTCCATGGATTTAAATCTGTGTTAAATACTAACTAAACACATTTAGTGAACCCACTGGCTCATCTGTCTGCTATTTCTAGAATGCTTTGTAAGGAGGAGAAAAAGCAGAGCAGCTTTGTAACGGGAGCTGCCACAAATGTATCAGAGTGCTTAGGCAGTCATGGAAAATTCCACACAAACCTTGATGCTTTGACCAGCAAACGATGTGCAGGTCTGCTCTAAAATGGCTAGAATAGCTAAGGGAGAAAGACGTGGGCCAGACTTGAAGAAAATACATGAGTCCTCTTAAAATCTGCAAATAATTATTTTCAGTGCCTCTTTCAGTTTTGCACAAAGCAGGACTCTAGTTAAAACCACATGCCGAGTCTACAGAAGTCTATCGGTCATGCAGCCTTGAAATACATAGCAGGCTTTTTACAAAGCAATTAAAACATCAGCAAGACACCACCAAGAAGAGCCAATAACCTTTAGGCTGACATGTTTCTACTTTGCCATTCAAAGCAATGACAAGAAAGTATTATTCAACCACGTTAACCACTATGTTAAATTTACTTAAGGGATAGGCAAATTAACTCTTAAAAATACCATAGAACTTTTTTTGCAAGGGTTAATTTTCAGACACAAAAGAGAGAAGGAATGCCAGAGCACTGCACCATCTGCCTTTAGCATCCTGAACTAACAGAAGTAGGAGGAGGGTAGGAATACGAGAAGCCTGTTAAAGGACATTATTCTCTTTCTCACTGCACTGAAGGAAGGAACTCTATGCACAAACATCTCACTTCTCTCTTTCCTGAATTCGGACCCAGCATGGCTGTGAATTAAATGCACTGGAAGCACATTCAAAATATTGACGTTCCCCAGCTGCATAAGTGTGCATTAGGGAGCACTGTACAGTTTTCAAAAGCTATTTGCTGGCACCATGCTGGATACCCAAGGCCTGAGCCATAGTGGCATTATAGGTCAACAGCGTATTCCTCCTTCCTGCTCTGCTAGGGCCTAATCACTTAAAGCAGTAGTTAGGCACTGAAATCTACAATTCCCTTGCGTTCAAGATAAGTCATGAAGAAGCTTTTCCAACATTCTGCTTAAGCAATGCTGCTCTATACAACAATCTACCATGACAGCACAAAACGAAATGCAGCATTCAAAGTAAAACAAAGCAAGCCTCTGTATCCAATGTGTAATGTTCTCGTTGCTAAAATCAGGTACAGCATTCAAGCCACCCACAGGTTCTTAAATTCTACCAGATACCACTTACAATGGTTAGTGTTAATTATCCAGCTCAGACAAGGAAATTAAAGTCCCTTATGTTCTACCAGAAAGATTTTTTAATAGGTCTTTCTACCATAACTGCCATCTGTCTATGCTGTGTGTTACAACCGGAGGTCCTGCTATTTCTGTTTAAATGTCACTTTGAGCAGCTATATTTTAATCCTTTATACCCAGTGGCACATAATACAGCACTTTTCAAGGACCTTGGCCTTTGCTAGTAGAGTATCATGGTGCTGTTTCAGGAGCTGCTTTGTAAACAGCAAAAAAGATTTAGAACCAACAATACCTTACAATGTAGTGCAAACTAATTTCTGCAGAAACTCCTCATACATTATCAAGTTCCTGAGGCTCACTTATTCTTCCTCAAAAAGCTGAGCACAATTTCTGTACACAAATTATGCGCTTACCTATGCAAAAATTCGCCACAGAACAACCAAATTAACACCATGTGATCAATATTGCTATTCACAATGATCACAACTAAATACAAACACAGAAGAAACGGCTTTAAGTTGAAATGTGATGGGCTTTGGTTTCCATCAGCTCACTAAAGTTAATGTCAATCAAGTGATGTTTAATAGAGACAGGAAATAGGGTGGGTTTTTTTCTCCTACTTTCAACTCAAGCAGAATGACAGCAGGTCTATCAGAGTTTGAAACAACTATAAAAAGAACTACTTTACAGCAACCAATCACCTATTAAGAACACACTAATACAGGAGACTGTACCTGGGATAACACAAATTATTTTAACCCTAGAATAACCAGTAAAGAATCCTCAAAAGCCATTCTTCTGGGCATCCAGAAGACCACTATGAAAAACGAGTCTCTTTCCTTACTCACTGAAATGAACATCTGAGTTGTTTTCAATGTCCTCCAAAAAAGGAGACCGATACAGCAAGAAAAAGTTTACCTGTGTTTGAGTAAAACAGAGGAAAGAAAACTTGGACCAGATGACCTTTCGAAGTCCTTTCAAGTCCTTTCATGGCTGTTCTATGATTCTATGCAGAACTCACGGGGGAAAAAAAGACTCTGGTAAGGCAAGTTCCATCTTGTGACATGAAGAGAATAATCTGCTTTTTGTTGTATTCTGGCAAGCAAGCACTATATCTGTAACTTATGTGGCTGGGTAATAACTGGAGGTTTAAACAGTAAAATTTTGCTGATTCTTTTTTCAAGATGTAATTGGAGAAAACCAAAAGTAATGCAGAAAACAAGTTAGAGCTTACAACATTATTAAAACTCCCTCATTGGGCACGCAAGAACAGATTATAAATCATATTAATGGCACTAGATTTACAATAGGTAGAAAACTAAATTTACAAGTCACTAATCTTAAAGTGAAATACCACTGTATGTTTGAAGAGTTTGCAGCATTCAGAGTTAAGAAATTCTACAACAAATACATTCCACATCTCAGTTCGAATGATTCTGCACATGCCACACAGCCTCAGCTTCAAGGAAACTGTCCCTCTTTAAATGAAGGAAACAAAACCTCAACATCAAGGATTTTAGAAGAGTAGAACACTATTACTGTTAAAATACTGAGCAGGAAGAACTTAAGTGAACTTTATACAAACCCAAACCATCAAGCCCCCCAACTGTAACCTAGCAAAAATAAGTATCCAGTTGCCCTTTCCTTGCCAAGCATTTGGGACCCACCATAAGATTGGGCTGCTACATACTTTACATGCATGCAAGGAGGTCTTCATAGAACTGAAACTGCCAAATTCCAATGCCAAATTCAAGCTGCTTGCATTACAAAGCTCTTCTAAAGTTTCTACATGTGCTCTGCAAAGCTTAAATTTTAAAAACTGTCACAGATACAAAACACAGAATCAGCTTTGCTGTACTTCTACAATTACCCAGATGAATGATTTAAGACTTTGCACGTCAAATACTTGTAATGACAAAAAAAAAAAACAAAACACCAGCAATGCCTCACCTGTATGAAACCTGACTCAACTAGATCAAACTTGCATCAAGCCTGTGCTACAGGCCAAGCCAGCACAGAACCAAACAAGCTCCTCCTGGATCATGCCAACACTGGTAACTTGGCACTTCTGGCTGCTAGTTCTTGAATTCTGTGATTTGAGATGCATTTCCTTAAATATCCATGTTAAGATCCTTAAAGAAGCATAAATAATGCCTAATTACACCAGGAAGAACAAACCATACTCAGGCTTAAGTGGAACTCTGGATAATTATTTTATTACAAGTTAACCCTAAAGATTTAATCTGACTTTTACCAACTTACTCTCCATAACAGATGCTTCCCAAACACCTTTCAAAGGTATTTCTGTACAGCACTTTTATTTGACAAGACCAGTCTCTATAGTCTTTCTTTAAAAAACCAAAACAAACAAAAAAACCCCAACAACAAAACAAGAAAGGGAAAAAGATGGAGAAAACAACAACCACACTTTCTCTTGCTGACTGTAGCTACAGATGCCTTATCTCCGGACATAAAAAAAACCCCAAACAACCAACAAACACCAAACATGGTATGAAGAGTTCCTCCGCAAGCCACTTAGTTTTTTCTAGTAATTCTCTTACAAAGGCAGCCTCAAAATATACTGTCCATTTAAAAATACTCTTAATGTGGCAAAGTATCACAAGCTTGTCACGTAAGTTAGGTTATATGTATATATTCAACCAAACTAATTAAAGCAAAACTCATCAGTAGGTTTAAGCTAGTATCCCCTTGGAAGTACAAGTAAGGGTATGAAAATGGGAAAAGCAGAAAGTCATTGCTCTACTGTGGAGGAATTCTAGAACTGACAATCTGCCACATGGGAGCAAATAAGCCAGCAGAATGGAAAGGAGAAGTATCAAGTCAGCACACAGCACTGGAGGAGCACAACAGGAGAAATTTATGCTTTTTTTTTAATCTCAGTATCTACCAACTGGAAAATGTTTGGGGGTTTTTTCAGCAATTGCGGATCTTTAGAAAGAAGAATTCTAAGAGCTGTCAGAGAACACCACATGTCTAAATCTCTTTGACACCCTTGAAAAGCTTTGAAGACACAAAAAAAAAGCCTTGAAGATATGAAAAAAGGAACTTTTTATTACGTGAGAACTGTGCCTTAAGAGGCAAGACGTTATTTATACTTACAACAGGTAGCAGCAAACAGCACATGTCACCAGCATTGTGTTGATAACACTGCAAAAGAGAAGGAGAGAAACAGCTGATTAGGTGTCATGTTATGACTGACCACAAGATACTTAGGGGAAAAAAAAAAAGCAAACAAGAACAAGTTCGACTTTGATCACATGGAAGGTGACTCAACATGAAGGTTCTAACTTCTTCCAGCTGACTAAGCTGCAGAAGCACAGCTAAGATTCTGCAAAAGAACTAACACAGCTCTGGAAGGATGTACACAAACGACAGAGAAGCAAAGTCTTATGCAGCCATTGTCCTTGCTCCGTTTCATAGTGAATGCTATCAGCAAGTCAGTAAGCTACCAAAGCTGGATGTTCCAATACCTGCAGTAGACATTTTTTCCATTCAAAAATTCTACTGACAGCAAATTTCAGTATCAAAATACATATTTTAATTTTGTATCATGAACAAGAGCTTTGTAAATCAACTAATTTCAAATGCGTTTGAGATTTTGTATCTGCAGTATAAGTTTGTGCTTCCTTGCTGAAAGAAAATGGTGACAGAAACCACAGTTAAGCTGAAAAGAAGCAAGAACCAAGCAGCTCTTGAAACTGGAAATGGTGAAGTTACAGCTGTATACACATGATTTTGAAATGGACTGAAATAAGATTTTCTATGCAGCTTATGGAACTCAGTACCAAAGCAGGAGGCTGTTTTGTTTGTTTGCTTTTTAATTATAAAAAGATATTTCCATCTATAGATTTCCTTCCAGGTCAGTAACTTCAAACCTTCTGTGACATGGATAACCTTGAGTATTTTTCACCTACATTCACCTTGTTAACTTTCAAATGAATGCTACAAAGCTAAGGTAGCCAGCATTAAGTTCCAGGAAGCCCTCCTCTCTGAGGAGTCCCAGAGTAATTTTTTTTTATTATTTTAACCTACCCAGTGTGCATTCTTAAGTCAGTTAAAGTTTGCATGGACTTTTGCTGGTTTTTAACAAAAGAGCTATTCAGAAACAGATTCTGGGCAGAGTTTGTTGACTTTTTTAAGAAGACAAGAAGTTAACAGACTATGTAGCTTTACTGTAGATGTGCTATAGAATCAGAGCTAAGCAGTGCTCTATTTAGAAGGACAGAACACCTGTTGGTGGCCCACATACATGCCTGGAAGACAGATTTCCAAGGTGCTTCTGAGGACAGGCAAATTTTCAGGCACAAGGCTCACATTAGGTTTGAAATTGAGACAGCAAACAGGAATTAAGTAGAACCTGAGGAAAACTCCTCCAACTTTAGTTAAACAACTATAAGACAAGATAGTTGGTACCTGTGGAGTAGAGAGGATGTCAGAAAGAGGAAGAAAGATTAAGTAGTCATGTCCTAGGGAAAAGAAAAAGACAAAAATCTTGTCTACTTTTTTTATCTGAGTGGCTACAATCACTTGCAGGAAAAACATCTCTACTTGGATACCTCACTTTTGCCCTTAGGCTACTATAGCTACAAGGCCACAAGCATATATTTAAGCCCAGAACGGAGACTTAGTACATTCACTTTTTCAGTCTCATCCAGTATGAATCTAAAGGATGGCGAAACAAATCATAAGAGACCAAGTAAGAAAAGAAAAAGGAACTTAAGGCTGAAACACCACCTAACTTAACAACAGGCCTCCCTGCTACAGGACTCTAGACCTGTTTACAGGGAAAAACTGAAGCCCATGGCGAATTACAGAGGTACGCAAACAGCGCTCCCTGCTCCAGCCCCACGCTAAGGCAGCCTCAGAGGCGTTCTCTCCGGCCTCCCGCCGCTGGCTGGATCTCGGCTGGCAGAGGCGCCTGGGCCCGCCTGCCCTCCGCGCTGCACCAGTACGGCGACAGAGCCCGCAGGACTGCGGCAGCAGACGGGCCTGGCGGAGCGGCAAGCACAGCGGATAAGGAGTTGGAGTTGTTGCGGCGGCCGCCAGGCCTCGACGGCGAGGGAAAAGGGAACTCGCGACAGAACCGCAGCCCCAAGGCCGCTGCTGCCCGGCAGGCCTGTAAAAGTACGGATACCACCGCCTCGGGGAACCGGACCCACGATCCGCCGGGGGCCTCCTCACACACTGACCTCCCCCCACTAATGCCGGAGGGGAAGGAGGCCGCCGCCCCCTCAGAGCGGCCTCGGCCTCCCCCCCGGTCACTCACCCGCGGTTAGGCCCCTTGGGTATGAGCCACGGCAGGACACCGCCAACCAGCCCCCAGAAAACGCTCATGACGATTAAGGGCACCGTCAGGCCACCGTACGCCATAGCCGGGCTGGCGGGGGCGACGACGAAGGGAAGCTGCTCGGTCCGGCCGGCGCGGAGCTTCCTCCCCTGCCCTGCCTCACGGTCGCAGCGCCCCGCCCGCCAATCGGCGCTCGCCACGTCACTGGAGCCCGGCGGGCGCTGGCGCACCTGGCGCGCTTGGCGCTGCTGCTCGGCTCAGGCGGCTTCGGCGTCACCGGAGAGGCAACGAGTTCGGGCTGGAGTGCAACTCCCTTGGCGGTCAGGGCTGGCTTGGAGCTCATGAAGTAACGGTGAGGAGGGGGATACGACCCCCGCAGGAGCGCAGGCCGAGCTCGTGCACCAGCTGAGCAGCAGCAAATGCCGACAGCAAACCCCGAGGCCTTTTCCACTGCATTGACTCAAGGTGAAGAAAGACCTCCTTCAGCAGCAGCGCGCTGGCAGAGCTGTGGGGGCAGAGCCTGCGAGCCCACACAAAGCGGCAGCTCAAAGCTTGCCTTCTAAAGCGGCCTACATACTAACGCCTAGAAATGACTCAGAAGTGCAAGTGTGTAGTTTTCCTCGATTCTCAGCATCCCTGTTTCTTAATGCTGTAGGTGAAGACTAATCTCCTTCCATCAGCCATCAGAGGCCATTCAGAGTTAGTAGCCACTTGATTGCAGGGCTGTCCTCAACACACTGCAGCAGCTCTGACAAACACAAACCCTGATTTCTAACAGAAAAGTTCATCCAAGAGTGTTCACAACAGCACTGAAGCTGCCTTCACTCCCACCCTCTTCAAACCACACAGCTGCCTGACGAGCAGTGGTGAGGTAAAATTCTATCCTCAAGCTATCATTCCTGTAACACCCCAGAGAATCACACTGTAAATTCAGTGCTGTTTGTCCACAACGTACCTAGTCGCCTCTAAAATACCCTCCTCTACTATCAAATAGAGAAGAAACTTGGAAAAAACTTACATAAGAGGTTAATGAAATAGCTTATTTCAAACATTTGAAATATATGCAGTGCACAGAATTCCTAGGTTAATTTTAAACCACAAACTCATCTAAGTGTTAGAAGTACAGTGGTCACTTAGATGTGTGTTGTCAGGACTGCTCTGCTCCTAATGCAGGCTGGCACATTCCTTCATGAGGAAAAGAAGCCTCAGTTTTCTTAAAAGTAAAAAAAGCCTATTTTTTTAAAATTTAGTGGAAGTATTTTTCATAGAGCCAACATCAAAGCCTGAGAATGGGTATTTCAACACTGACCAGACACACTCTATCCAGACTTTTTAAAGAAGACACAAAAATAGGTTTAGTTTTAGCGGTTCTTTAATGGTGTCAAAACAGGAAATCATCTATTCTTGCATCTTTTCGATTGTTTCTTCCTTGTATTTGCCCTTCTCCTTGCCAACCTGGCGGGATTTGGCTTTACGCTCCAAGATCTTTTTGCGATCTTTGTCCAGTTTTAGCCTAGTGATCACCACCTAGAGAGAGAACACAGAGTTTAGTGTCCCTTCATCATAAAGATACAGCAACCAACAGAACTGTAGTGACAGCATGGCCCAGGAAGATCACTGCTGGCAGACTGTGTCAAACCACCCATGTTTTATTTCCACAGACTATCTAATTTTGTTTGAGTAGAACAGAGGTAGCAAGTTGCCTTCTGTGTTTCGAAACACTGAGCTGCATTTATTTTCCCTGGTATGTTCAGCATCAGAACATCAACAATTTCTCAATGCACAGCCACAACATTTGCACAAACTGAAAGGCAGCCAAATTTCTATTCCTCTACATAATCTAGTAATTACTTTGAAGCAAATCGAATTTCCTTTATGCTGTTCAAACGTGATGGATACCAAATCCATCTGAAGCACAGCACACAGACAAGACTACTTCTCACCACCACAAAGGCAAGTAATGCATCATTATTTTAATTTCTCCATCTTTCAAGCAGCACTACCTTAAATTTGGAACACTGGAAAACCATGCTGCTGCCTCTGGCCATTATCATTGTTGCACTGTCTGGAATAGCCAACACATCTGGCTAGACAACAGGCAACAGCAAGAAGTTCAGGCACCATGGCAACATAAAGACACATCTGCTAACAAAAAATGCAAACTGCCCAGCCTGTCTGTTGATACTTCTAAGGCAGAGCACACTGAAGCACTGATTTCCATCCAATAAGCACCCTTCAGTGCTCTATGCTCCCTCAAACTGGCAAAGAAAGAAATGTCTTGGCATTCCTGAAAGGAGTACTTTAAAAATACAACCACCAATCAAATCCTAGCAAAGCCATGCAGACTACAACAGGTCTGCATGCTCCCCTCAGGTTCACTCTGCAGTTTGGCCCCTCTTAATTATAGTTAATTCCTACTTCTTTACCTCAGAAAGGCAGAAGCTGTTCATCCACTCCACTGCCCACAACAAACAAAATATTCTTCTGGTCCTTTTGCATTAATCAACAATTCTTTATGAAAAGCTTCATCAACGTCTCATTCCAAATTGAAAGAGAAATCTTTCAATCAAATTAAAGAAAGAGCACAAAATAGAACTTCTTTCACTGTTATTTTCTACACCACCAGTATGTATGCTGGCTCCATCGCAAGGTCACCTTGGCAATCAAATGTTGTTACTGCACACAAGTCATTATGCTGTTTTCAAACAGCTCTGCTCTCACTCTGCTGAGCACTCTAACCATTTAGACCAGAAAACCTGTTACAACTGGATTTCTTCCACCACCACTTGGTGCTCACATGGCAGGGTTGAAGGAGACTAAGTTCATCTGCAGACTTTGGCCAGTTGTTCTGTTTAATTTGTAATGTTTTCCTATTATGATCTAAATAGGCTTTGCCTGGTTTTCATGAACTCTAAACATTGTAGATCACTTCAAGCTAAAACCAGATCCAGAACTTATCTCACAGTAGCTCACAGGAACAAACTACAACTCTGAGCATCTACCTAAACATTTCTAGCACTTCCTTAACCAGTGCAAACACCGCTTAATAGAGATGAAAGATTGTTCTTAAGGATCTGTTTTATGTTTTATAACCACCAAGCTCTTAAAAAAAGTTATTAGCAAGACTCTGAAGTGTCTTGCAGCTTCTCCATCAAATAAGATGTAGAAACATCAAAGAATTCTTGGTGTCAACCGTCACTTCTATCATGACACCAGAACATCTACTTTTTTATTACCTTTCAATGCTGCAGTATCTCAACCCATTATTCCAACTGAAACATATTCCCTGTGCTATAACAATGTTTTATTCATGCCAGCAGCAGTATCTCCATTTCCCAACAAGGTCTCCTCACACATTCCAGATCTCAGTTCACGCACTGTACCTTGCTGGGATGGATGCCCACGTGGACAGTTGTGCCATTGGCCTTCTCACGCTGAACACGTTCGATGTAGATGACATATTTTTTCCTGTACACCTGGACCACCTTGCCAATCTGCTGTCCTTTGTAGTGCCCCCGGACAACCTAAATACCAACATAAGAAGCACACTTACTCATGCTGCAAAACCACCCCTTGAACAATTACCAGGTTGGAAACACCATCTGATTGTCCGAGCAGAACTGCACAGGTCTGCTCTTTCTATGAAGAGGCAGAAACATCAACTACTGAAGCAGTTTAACAATCACTAAAATGCAAAATAGTTAAGGAATTGTAACAATACTTTCCCCTCATTCTCCCTGCAATGAAGGAACTCTGTGCCTTTGCAACCACAAGGCAGAGTCAGCTTCAAGCTTTTGATCACTTTTTCTACCTGTCACTGCATTTTAAATAAACCCCAGCCATTTACCTTGGATTAATTTATAAACTTTCAAATGTCACAGGTAGAAAACTGTCTACAAAACCCCAATCCCGTTTTGTGCTTTATTGTTAGAAACCTTTAATTTCTTGTGATAGTCAATGCATAGAACTGAAGCAGTGGAATGCTGTCGGCATGCTTCTGCTCCCTGTACCTTCCTCACCACTGATACAGAATCGTAGAATGGTCTGGGCTGGAAGGGACCTTCAAAGGTCTAGTCCAACCCCCTTTGCAGTCAGCAAGGGCATCCTCAACTAGCTCAGGTTGCCAAGAGCCCCATCAAGCCCCACACTTCAACACTCAACTGGCCATGACTGCATTAACTTGAATTATTTCTGCAGGGCTCATGGCCAGGCTCCAACAACAATCTGAACTCGTCTATCCTTCCCTTGGTGCACTGTCTGCATGTGAGAGCTAACACACAGGCGGAAGTTCATGTATGACAGCACAGCTGAAGCACCAGATAGCGCAGCTACCTGGACTTCATCATCCTTGCGGATGGGCATGGAGCGGACGTTGTATTTCTGCCGCAGCTCCTTGGAGAGCGGGGAGGACATGATTTTCCTTCGGATGTGAGAAGGTGCATTGAAGTGTCGCTTGCGGTTCTTGCTGCGGTCAGAGGTCACGAATGGATTGAACTTCATTTTGGCTGCAAAAAAACCCCAGAAAAACAACAGCTTGAGAGATGCTGCCCCTTGTTCATGCACCACTATAGCATCTACCCACACACTTGCTAGGACACAAAAAGAAAAAAAAAGGCGATTTTAAGCATTTTTAATCCCACCCCATTTGCATACCCTTACAAATTGGACTTCAAGCAAGGTTTAAGCCTGACTGCCAATGACACGACGACTGACAGATCTGCTACACACTTGCACATCAGGATATTCTTTCTAATCCAAATCTCTCTGCTCTTAGAAGCTGGGAGACCCGACTGAGTAGCCTTAAACACACCACTTTCCTATACAAGGCAAAGGTGTATTTCGGACTTGCAGAGCCACGGAGCTCACAGTGCTTTGGTGGCTCCAATACAGGGTAACACCCGACATGACAGATCTGCAAACCCAAGATACCTTTGACCTTCCCTAAACGTTATCAGGTACGCCACAGCTGACTGTTATGATGCCATTCATCCTAACAAGGGCAGGTCCATTAGATGATGCTTTTACTCAACTTTCAGGTACTTGCATCTCCTGTACAGACTGGTCTGGGATGCACAACGAGCCGGGGCATGCTGTACCACAGAGGCCATACACTGCCTGACCTGCATTAACCAGCAAACACACTACCAAGGATAGACCAAAGAGGCGTCAGCTCTGCCAGCCAGGCAGCTAGACACAAGGAGCAAACTTCGCACCATTTTACCTCTGCCCGCACCACTAACGCCAGTAGTACACCCACCTCAGGCTCAGCTTAACCCCGCTCCCCCACTCAGGCAGTGAGCAGCCCCTTCCCGCGCCTAAGCTGCGTCGCCGCAGAGCTCCGGGCACAGTGGCGCTGAGAGGCCGCGAACCGGTAGAGCCCCTTCCCGCTCGCCTCCCGCTTCCCCGAACAGGCCCCGCTGGGTAGGTCACAGGGGACCCACAGCGCCGCGAGCAGCGGGGGCCAACGCGGCGCCGTCCAGCAGAGGATGGAGACAGATGGGGGTAAACCGGGCCGCACCACCCTTACCCCACTGCAGCCGCCGCGACAGTCACCGGAAAGAGGAGGTCGAGGCGCTTCCGCTTCCGCCAGTGGCCGCCGGCATCTCGCGTGATCCTGCGTGCGCAGCAGAGCGCGCCCCCTGGCGGCCACTGGCGCAGCCGCGCACCGATCCTGGGGCTCTTCCCCTACCCCTTCCAGCATGCCCGCTTTCACCAGCAGCTGCTTCCCTCCCACTCCAGCCCCTCCTCGAACGTGGGTAACAAAAACCCCAAATAGCTTCCTCCTCCCCGAGCCAGCTCAGGAAGCCTGCGGCCACTGAGGGCTTCTGCCAAGTTCGAACACCTCAGCCCAGACCCTGCTCCTGGGCTTGTGTGTGCTGCTACCTGCACCTTCATACATTAACTTACCTGCACACACTACTTTCTTTTTCAGGCAGATGTGGTGTTACTACATCATTTCTGGACACAGATTAATTTATTCTCAAGGAAAATTATTTATACATGTTGCTGGTAGATACTATGTAATCAATTAGTTCATCATATATGGAGAATGTTCAATGTAGAATAATTTTATGTGATTGGGGTTTGGTTCATAAAGATTGGCTGGAAATGTTTCCAGGTTATTCCGTTGCAGCAGGCTGAGATTTGCCTTTAGTCATTTACACACAGTAAGGAGTCTTCAGCACCATTTCTGGAAATTTGATTTCCAGTCTGTACTTCAGGTCCTCTGGAAGCAGCCAGGATCTTTTCCTTGCTGAAGATGTTGTACTGTAAACACCAATGTAAGCAAACAATACCAGAACTCAAAAAGAACTGATTTCTTAATATGGTGCAGATCTAGTGTACAGTTCATTGTGTTGTAACCCTTTTCTGTTCAATCTTCAGTAATTGCTTCAGACACTTATTTCCAAATACTTAGTGAAGTAAGGCTAAAGGGAAATTGAAGACAAGTGAGAGGAAATAAGAAGTGATTTTATATACCAAGTGGCACAGTGTCTAAAGCCAAACCCAGCAAGTTCCAAGCACAGTCCACTCACCTCTCATTTAAAAAAGGGAGGTTAGGACACTTGGTACTGTTTGAAATCAAGCACTGAATGTCCAGACATGACTCAGTGTTGATTACAAAAGAGCTTCGTGTTAACTTTCTACACAGTGACCTGGCTTACAGTGATTTCATTGTGTGATAACAGTCCACTGAAACAATAATTTAAAACAAGGGAAAAAAAAGCCCTTCTATATTGATTTTGCAATAGTAGAGCAACAAGAAGCCAATTAAAACACACAAGAGCTCTATTTTTTTATTATGGAACTAAAAAGGCTAATATTTTATTAACATAAGGTTGCAAATTAAATGGGAAATGCCAGAACTCCTTAAGAATTTCCACTGTAAAAATGAAAGAGATTTGTGCTTTAATCATTGCCATAACACACTAGAGGACAATGTCCTTCCTCCTGCCCCTCTTTCCCTTCTTCCAAAGAATTTATTTCATCAGCAACTTCAAATCCCTATTCTAATGACCCATCACAATCATTTTCAGGACAGACAGTTTGTGATTCACACAGATTAAAAAACAACCAAACTTTAAATGAGAAATATTCAAAAATTAATACAGACATTACCATCTACACTGCAGCTTTCACCTCTTCCAGAGCAGCAGCTGAATGGCAGCATTTGGTAAATCAGGTCAAACATTCACAAATGCACATATTTCTATTTTTTATTACCCCATTTCCATTTTTTTTTCTTAAAAAATAATCCTCAGCAGGCCACATACTGCCTAGAATGAACTTAAACATGGACTTCCCTAGAGCTAAAAATGTTAACAATTGTAACAAAGAATCCTATGCCACAAGTTCTTGCCGTATGATGGAGCATAGCTTCAGAGGGACTTAATTTAAACTGGAATATATACAAGTTCTAAATACTTTATCTCCTATTGGAAAACCACAAATACTGCTGTCAAAATACTGCCTCAAAAGAGCAGTGTCAGGAAAATGGATTAACATCTACAACTGATGGTTTTCCTTCCATTGTGACTTGGAATTGGTTGCATTGGTAGTTTAAAAGCATAATCTAATCTCATTTTGTCTCTAGAAAGTGTTTAAAAATAAAAGAGAAATCTAATGAGACACATATGCACAGGGCAGGATTGCTGTGACAGTAACTACCTCGCTTTCACATTTGGAGAGATGAAGAACAGATTCTTCTGTAAACACAAGGCAGCATCCTTACATGACCCAAGCCAGCCATGCATGAAGGACAAGATCACCACAACTTACAGCAGACCCAGAAGGTAGCCTTGGCTTGGCAGTACTTAAATGCTTAGACCTGGTTTAGAGGACTGAAGTGTGGACTGTTTCTTCGAGGAAGTTTTGCTAGAACTGGAGTATGATTTGGTTTCCACATCTAGTAAAAAAAAGTGATTTATTAGGTTACTGCAGTGGACATTTTGGCAGAGAAAGCAGGGACACTGAAGTTCGCATCTGCTATTTCCAAAAAGAGCCAAACTATTTCACTAGTCTGGTTTAGAGAACTGGCCTGGACTACACAGAAGGCAGCACTGAATTTAGACAGAGGATGGGGAGAAGGGCAGAAATAACAAATCAGGGACAAACAGGAATCTGAAACCATCTTTGTTCATTTGTGTGAAAGAAACTGTAGGAGGGAAGAGACTTCACAAAACTAACATGACAATCCACCCGTGCTGGAAAGATCTTCTTTTACAGCTCAGAAGAAGCACACACTGCGACGGTATTAAAAACCACATCCTTCCAATCCACTGGGTTCACAAGCTGTAAGCTAAGATGCAAAAAAATCAGGGGGAAAAAGTAGGACATTTTTGCCATAATCTTCAGATGATCAGAGCGGATTAGAGGAAATCCTCCAGCCAGCAAGAGAAGCAATTGCAATGGGAAAATCCCAGCTCCCACCAGGCACCGCTGCCATCCAGCAGGTAGCGCTTGCAGGCACAGGGACGCACGCACCGAAATGAAGACAAGGATCTCATTTTCAAGTTGATTTTTGTAAATGGGGAAAAAAAAAAAGGTATAAAATCTATCCATACATTAACAGATACAGGAAGTTACACAATCCAATTTACACCTAAAGTTACAGCAATCAGTCCATAATAAAAACAGGGGAAAATTCCAATGCTGTAATTTGTCTGAAATCACTACAGGACAGAAGACAGCAAGGGAAGGGTGGTTGGCTTCTGTTTTTCTGATGTGTGGATAAAACTGGCTACCTTCTCTACTTCCAAAGCAATAAGATAATTTCAACAGACATGTATGAGGAGCATCTTTTTGAAATGTATCTGACTTTAGCATTAACACTGAATATTCAAAGATTCATATTATTACATCATAAGGTTTGGATACTTTCGCCTCCAGGAAAGGGCAGTGGGCAGCAGATAATATCCAAGAGAAATCCTACAGCCATCTTAGGTTTTACAGCATTGAGATAAAGATTTGTATTTTCATGATTCTTATCCATCCTGAAACACTTAAAATTTGTGTATCCTCAGCTCAGACATTTACAAAGCATGCAGAGACTGTTACTACTCAAGGAACATTTAGGAGGCTATGGAAAATGTGCTGGTTGGTATGGGTCTAATTTTAGTGAACTCATGGCTACCATTACAGGCAAGCCCCACCTGGCAGTGGTTTTCCTCCATTCACTGGAGGCTCCAGAAGAGAAGGCTTGAATGAATGGGCATAGAAGCTCAGGTACCATCTTAAGGAATAAAACTAAGCAAGTACTAGCAGAGGCCAGCTTGCAGGAATGCCTGCCCCGCAACTGTTGTACCTGATGGTGACCAGTATCAGTTTAGGGCTCAAAAATGACGCCCGACTGAATTTTAAAGGAAAAGGGAGGCACCTTAAATCCTGAAGAGACAGACTCCCTGTGTTTGACAGGTGTATTTGATATACACACAAAGCAAGATAGTAAGCTGTGCTCCTCCACCCAGAAGCCTGCAGCATTATATTGGACACACAGAATATACACCTCCCTTTTCAAAATAAGAACAATAGTAATAATAAATCAGAAGTGCAGAATCCAGACTGTTGGGTGGTCTGTGTTTAAAAAACATAAGAAAGCATAAAAGCTAATGCTGTAAAAACAACAATTCCCTTTCAAAGCAAAGGCCACATAAAACTGTGTTGCTCAGTTTGGTTTTTACTTCATGCCACCTGTAAACACAAGACTGGATATTCAGTTTCTGGGAAGAAATGAAACCACTTTTATGTCCAGAGAAAAGGAAAGGCCTTCCACTGCCTGGATCACAAATTACCCAGGACAAGGTAGCTGGGGGAAGGCTTCCTCTTCTTGTATGTTCATTTCATTGGAAAGGTCATATCTAAACAAAAAAGCTTTCAATAAAAGCACAAAACATTTCTTAATGTTATTTCTGCCCTCTGCCTCTAAAGTTTGCTGTGGGGACTAACACTTCCCATTCCTTACCAACAGATACATCACCTTTTTGGCACCAAGGGTGTAATTTCTTCCTAATGTAACTTTTGCCTTATACAAAAATCGATTGTCTAATCATGCAAATCCCATGGAATCCCAAAAAGTGCCACAAGACAGTTCAACTCTTTGCAATCTACTACCTAGTTTGTACACTACCATAGGAACCTCTCAGAGAACAGACTTTCATCCTCACTGAGATTTCACAGTGAATTTCATGTATGACATTTCATCCTCTCTTTCTGGGGGAAGAGAATCGAAATCCACACCCTGATTTCACTGATTTTTCACTCTGAGAGCTCTGAAATGCATGGAGATTTCCTTGATTTGTTGAAGACATCTTCACTTAACAGCCTGATTAGAGAAAAACTTACTGGTTCAATCAAATAGAAAATAAAGACAAAAAACAGGTAGTGGTAGATTTCTCAATCTTTGCTCCTGTCCTTGGAGACTAGGGTAGCGTGTCACTGCTACTGCATTTTCCCCAGCTGGATCTTCTTCCAAGCTTCTGATGCTGTGAAAATGCAGGAGTCAAGGATCCCAGCTACAGTAAATGTTCCTCCAATGATGGCACATATCTAAAATGTACAGAGAGAGGAGACAGGTTTGTCAGTGATAAGGGAAGCTTCTATGCAGCTTGTAACTGAAAGGAAGGATAATACTGCCTACTGCTA
Source organism: Psilopogon haemacephalus (assembly GCA_013396835.1). Taxonomy (NCBI): domain Eukaryota; kingdom Metazoa; phylum Chordata; class Aves; order Piciformes; family Megalaimidae; genus Psilopogon; species Psilopogon haemacephalus. The sequence goes on from VWZI01002219.1 coordinate 729,466, forward strand.
GGGCATTTTCTGGCAGCACAGTTAAGAACTGGGTAACAGTAATGGGAACATAATTACATGACAGTCATTCAGGAAAACCATTCTCTACAATGGAACAATTTAGTGCTACCCTGAACTCATCTCAGCCTGAGCTGATCACAAATCCCAGCTCCTAGGAGCTTACAGTACGAATGCTGCTCCTTTCTGGGCCAAACTCCACCTAACAGCTTTCTAGAAGCTCTGTGTTGCTCATATCTTCCTACCACTGTCTTCTATTATAAATACCACAGCCTTGTAGTCTTTTCCTTATTTCACAAGATACAGCATTTACAAACAGGCAGAAGACAACTTAAATAGCCTGCTAAGGACAGTGACTAACAGAGAAACCTAGCTACAAGTGACACCTACAGCTAAGTCTGTCTAACACTTTCCATTACAGGGCATCCGTTACAAAGGCACTGCCAACTTAACCCTTTGTGGGCCTAAGTTTTCCATACAAGATGCCTTGGGCTGACTAACTTAAGCACCAATAAAAACGTGTGATCACTTTCAAGAATAGAGTTAGGGAAAAAATAATCTCCTGATCAGCGTAACAATCTACTTCATTTTTCAAACACAAAAGTACTCTGATATGTCACACCAGTGACCACATCAATTTGGCCTGGAGCACTGAAAATCACTTATGAACTTTGCAACACATTGCTTCAATTGCCCTATCTATGAAATGGGGATAATGTCAAACTTGTTTCCCAAGGAAACCACGAAGGAAAACATATTCAAAGGGATAAGTACCATAAGACAATAAACCACCTTGGAGACCTTGTGGAAACACAGAACTTTACTCAGGTCTGGGTTCATACAAACCACCTGCTAGTAACAAGTCAAATACCATAGGAAAAAAAAAAAAAAGCTGCTCAGAGGGTGCCACCCCACCCCGCACACTGCACAAGCAGGGTTCACATGGAAAGTATGATGCACAGTAATGTAACCTAATAATGTGTAACAGCCAAGTTGTAATTACATAGGACCTGGCATTTCCTAACTCCCACGTTTTTGACTTCATAACTGTTGTGCTCTTTTAATTTGTCTTTTACATTACACAGGATTAGGTGGCTCTGAAAATAATAGTCATCAGGTCAGTGAGAGGGGCAGAGCTTATCTCCTGAGAAGGGATGCAGAGCTTATCTCCTGAGAAGGGCCTGCCTAGGAAAAGAGTGATTTTGCTGTGAGCTAGAAACTGGGAGAGAGAGGAACCCCAAATCAGTAAGCCAATGTAGCAGAGCATGGGGGAACTGCGATACCAGTGACACAGAAGGGAAGCAGTGCCACACTAGACCTACCATGCCATGTCTCTTCTCCCACACAGCACTACACCCCACCGGCAAAGTTAACAAACAACTAACATAGCAGCAGCGGCGTTCAGCTCGGCAGGGATTTAGCAGTGGCAGCAGAACAAACAGTTCATTAACGGTGAGCAAAGGCAGCAAGGTTAAAGCACTCATTTACATGTGCATTTATAACCCGGGTATGTGCGCTCAGTGAGCTGGATGAAATGAAGAGCTGCAGCAAACATGGCTTTTGCAGGGCAGATAAAGGCTTCAAAACCCAGGGCACCAGCCCCAGGCACAGTGGGTATTTTTAGGGGACAAGTCCAGCTCCCGTGCCCTGCGCCCCCCTCCTTGCTTTCCCTCGGAGCATGACGCAGGGTGACTTTTCAGGGAGAATGACCACGATGGGGTTGGTTTATTTCAGTCCACAGCAGCTCAGCTGACAGGGGATGTTACACCGCAATCAACAGAAACCCCTCCAACACTAAGATTTTGCATCATATGGTAGGAAAATCTGATTTCAGTGCAGCGGGGCAAGGGGGTGGGAAATAGGAAAAAAACCATTAAATATATATATTCATCTGCACAGCTCTGTACTGCTGAGTGCTGATGAGTCACATACACCTGGCATTCGCTTGGAGCCTGCCTCCCAGCACGCACACAGCCCTCTTGTTTCATTGTGACAAAAAAGAGGCAGCACCAGGGTTGGTCCTTAGGTCAGCACAGAAGCTGCACCACTGTGTTTCTTTCTCATCACAGTTCTAATGGGTACGGTGCGTTGCTCAGTCGCAGCGCTGAAGGAGGTTAAGCATCAGGAACTTATTTATATTTAATGGAGTTTCATGCTGGGAATGATCTGCGTTTGGCTCCATGAGGTTACAGCTTGACTCAGGCCCAGCCATTAAAGGAGGAAGGAAAAGAAATACAGAAGTGTAATAATTGCAGCAGTAAGAGCTCAGCTAGTGGGAGGCACACACAAGGGCTTTGAACAGAATATTATAGGACAGAGGCTGGGATGAAGTCTAACAGAAAACACGATTGGCTGTGTAGGAGCTGGCAAGGCTGCAAGTAAGATGATAAAAACGCGAGTGTCAGATACATGACTGTGGACCTCTGGGATGTCTTAAAATCTGAAAATTACTTTTAAGAAAAGAAGGGACCAGTAGGATCTCCAGGGTAATTCCTAGTAAAGTAAGCTGCAGAATCCCACCCAGAAATTTCTGGCTGACCTGCACCACACCTTGTAGAAATATGCTGTCTTGGTTTTGAAAATGCCACGGGTCTGAGTCTATACCTGTCAGTAACAGGTCCCATAGCTGAAATAATTCTCCCTGTCAACCATGCCCTGCTCCCCCCCATTACTTCCAGCTTAATTTTTTTTTCACATCCAGAGGGCTGCTAAGTAATCTTGTATCAGGAAAAAATTAATTATTCATTTATTTGGATTTTGAATGCTTCAGAAGAACTTTGGCTTGGTTTCTTGACTTCTTTCCCCTCTCAGTCCTTAGACTGACCTCACGATAAAACCTTCTTTTAGTTTGGCTTCTTACAGGAACTCATAAATTTTCAGAAGTTAAACTTTCTCTCTTGCTCCATAACCTCAACCATGAGGCAATGAATGGCTTCTCTTTATGGAGAGATGCCTTCATTTTATGCAGCAGAGTTTAACAGGCAAAACTTTCTGTACTTAACACTGTGCCAAGTGTCTGTGGCTAACCCCAGAACCCATGGCAAATTCACAGCCCAGTGACAGTGGCAGCACTGATCCACAAGCAACACAGAAATCTTATTTAGTATTGAATTTTTTGAAGCATGTAAAGTGAAATCCACCCTAAACCAATGCCTTTTGTACTGCCAGGGAAGCACCTCTCACATGATACAGAACATCAGGGTAATTCAGCATACCACAAAACTCCAAGGAGCAGGCACGAGTTAGAGTGGGTCCACTGGGAACACTGCTACAGTGCTATAATGCTGTTCTTAGCAGCACTGAAGTGTATTAGTAATGAGCAAACTCATTACTAACAAGGAGCATCAGATAACCTTTGAGCAGCAGGATGAGATTCCTTTGGCTGTCTGTTGGACAGCAAAACACCCCTCTCTCATCTGATCTCTCCACTTGGAATCGTCCCTCCACAGTATATCCTTACCTGCAAGATCAACATTGTTGCCTCCCTAAAGCCTCTTTCAAGCTCACAGGATCATCCTGGTCCTCAGGACACATTTCAATTTACTGAAAGCCACTTGAGTGCCCTAGTAAACAATCTGCTCACTAAAAGGAGTCACAGATGATTTCCCCTTTACCCCACAGCCCCTCTTGTGGTTTTTGAATTAAGCAGCTGCTGCTCAGAAAAAACTGGTGGTTTCCATGGCCAGCCCAATTCAGCAAGGACTCCAGATGCCCCAGCACAATCTCTCTCTGGACCTCAGCCCAGTCCTCATCATCAGTAACTGGTCTCCAGAGCAACTGTGATGTAAAAGGCCATGCTGGAGATACAGGAAGAGGCAATGGAAAGGACAACGGAAAAGAACATGTCATCAAAACAGGGCAAAGGAAACCTAGGACAAAAGGTGTTTTAATCCTCTGCAGCACTGCTCCCCTCCTCCAACCTTTTCAATGCCACCTTGAACACTGTAACGCTTTAAGGGTAACAATACACAGCCAAGGCTGCCCTACTGTAAAACATTCCCAGCCTAAATGAGAGCAAGAGCAGGTCATCTGTACCAGGTCCAGATGGTCCTGATTGATAGTCACAACACAGCATCTCTAACAAGGATCAGCCACATCTGAGAAGGGTCTGGCACACCCATGTGACATACTGTGTAACAGCTTCTGCAGGTACCAGTGTCATCCACATGTCTTCATAGGAAGGACATTCAATGGGAATGGCCCCAAATGAGACTACAGCCATTCATAATAAACAAAGCAGACAACATTCAATTGCAAAAGTTCTTTTCCAGCATTCTAACAGCCAGAATGTGCCTGGCTAACTTTACAGACAGGAGGATGGGGCAAAATTCTGTTTGGGACCATCTCAAACCCACAAAGACATAGTGGCGACCAGTGAGCAAAGCCTCTCGTGTAGACTCCTCTTCTGTAAATTCAATACTGTGCTTCAGAGTTTAACAAAGATGCTGTTTATATGCACGTGATGGTGTAGCAGCAGTAAATAAATGCTAGCAGACAACGTGACAAAGAATAATGCCAGCTATCAATCAATTCCAAACACTGTTTCCCACTAAAAACACCTCTATATCCTCACCCTCCAGAAGATGCTTAAGAAACCTATGACAGTGAATCGTTAGGGAAAGAAGTAGAGGCAGTATGAGATGCCAAGTCATAAAATGCTGATGTTTGACCTTTTTTAGGATTATGTTTTGAAACCAAGCAGACTGCCAAGAAGAGAAGGTTTGAAACCACAACATTTAGATTTTGTTTGAGTCGCTTTCCCTTGATATTTGTGTATCCTGGAGATCACATGCATCTCTGAAGTTAAGTGAAAGGAACTTGGTGTTTATGCGAAACTGCAAAATCAAAATCTTTAAGTGCAACACAGCCACACTGTTTATGTTACTTCCAATTAAAATATTCAAACAGTTTAAAAATGAAAATCCAAGGTCTTCATTCCAGTCAATTTATCAACTACTTCACATTCTACTATGCCTCACTGGCACAGCAGACTGCAGCTTAAATTTTAAGCCAACTGCCTCAGGACACATATTTTTAAAGTTCTGGAAGATCTTTAAATAGCTCTTTGCCTAACTAGCAGTTTGGACAGTACAGCTTTGTTAGAGATGCTGAGATCAGTACTGTAGGATATTATCTGGGAAGATCAAAACGTAATTTGTCAGGAAAATACCTCTGGAATTCGATAATGCAGCTTTTCTCCACTTCTACCCAGAAGTAAATGCCTGGAACTGGCAAACTCATATTAAGGCAAGTAGCAACACTGAGTAAAACAACTGCCCTGCAATCTCTGCAAGTTACATCTCATCACGAGAGAGATGGTTTATCGCAGCATGCTTGCCTGCATACCACATTAGCTTTACTTCCAAGTTTCTGACACACTGCAATAGTGCCCATCTTGCTCAGACAGAGTTTGGCACTTCTGAAATAGGATTTTCTTTTTGTGCCTAGCTATTAAATCAAATTGTCATGGCTCAGATGTTGCCTGGTACCTCACTTACACTTCAGTACAATTGCGGTGATGTACTGCTTTATCTCACTCATGTCACAATGCTCTCAAGCAGAAACTCAATTCTTCTGGTCAAGAAACGCTCAGAAGAGACAGGAAAGGCAGGGCAGGAGAAGGGAGAATTAGAGGTTTAGAGTCACTCACCGATGTGATAAACCTGTACAAGGGCTGTCGCCTCTCTGTGTATTTCACTGTGATGGGGCTCAAATCGTAGCGGAACCAGATAGCTGGGATAATGCGGCCAGTGTGGCTGTAGGCCACGTACTCCTGGAAGAAAAGGGCAGAAAATGTGAGCAACCTCATTCCAGATACAATGTCTGCAACAGAACTGCTTCTGCTGATCTGGACCTTACTCCACTGTTTTGTGCCAATGATCAGACTGAAAGAAGCAAAGAGCTAATTCCTGTATGATTGACAGCTCCCATCCAAATAGCATTTATAGTCTGATAATTGATATAGCTTGGAACAGAGAGTGATGGAGCTTACTCTCACCTTCATTCAAAGTTACTGAAGTAAACAGAAAGGTTGTCATTGATTTCTCTAGCTTAGATCTGCTCTATTTAAATGCCAGCAGTCTCTAAGCAGTTGCAGGAGAAGATTTTGTGCTGTAAGTATGTGAATTTTATACTGGGATATTAATCAAAGAGAATTTAGTTTGGGAGAACCTGAAAATCTAATTCTTGTCCACACACTCCAAACAGCAAGCAGCAGCTCTGGTCTATAAGGCTCTCTTCACATGGAGACCAACAATCTGAATACTTGGCCCACTCTGTATGAATCATACAAAGCCAGGTTTAAAAATTATGCCAGAGGTCAATGCCAGAGAAATATTGGCAAAGGCTCAAAAAATATTCCAAGCTGGCTTGCAAGAGACATCTTCAGATTACCAGCAACACTCTCCTGGATTAGGCATTTCTTTAGTAGCAGGTACAGTGCAATCAGACACAGGACAACATCCCAGCAAGACCTACTGCACAATACCAATGGAGAGCAGATATTAACTCAGTATCATCTTTCAGATTGAGTATTTTTATTGTGCTCTCAGTGGAAATATATGTCAGTTTTCAAGGATCAGGACATTTATCTTGACAGACAGAAGCAAAATCAAAGAAAAGCAAGCTGGGGATTCAGCAATCCAACGAGAGCCATCCACACTGGCATGGCCCACGCTGCCTCTTTACCCAGCTGCTCTTTCCTTCTTTAGCCATAAGATATGCCTGCCAACTCAGATAACCTCTTTTGACTTTAATTCTCCATCACACAAAAGCAAAGATGACCTCAAATATTTCAGAAAGATGAAGAAAGGAGCATGGTACAAAATAAGACAATTTTACCCTCTGAGAGGCCAGGGGGAGCTAGTAAAACAGCATATATTGTCTTCATTAATCTCATAAATTCCAGCCTTCTCTTTGTGTAGTTTTTTTTTCCCATGGATGACAAGAGAAGCAGAAGGCAGCTGAAGTCTCTAGTCATAATATTTTCAGAGCTCTTAGTGCAGAAGTTCTGCAGTATGTCTTGGGGACAGTGGCTATCTGAGGAAGGGAGGAACCAGAGGGTCTAGGAGATAAAAGGGGACAGGCAGCAGACAGTCCACACTTAAGACTCTATTCATCTCTTGATAGTAGTCAATCTGGGCCAGACTATTCCAGTGGCTTCAGATCTCTCTTTCTCACTGATGGGTACGGGAGTCAAGGACAGAAACACCGATAAGAGAATTTGTATTGTTTTAATGAGAAGAAAATGCAGAGGCAGCACTCTCTGCACTTCAGTTTTGATAGGACTGACCTCATTTTCTTCCTTCCTCTCCCCTTTTCACCACCAGCAATCCTGCCCTAATGAGTCAGTGTTGGCCTAATGCCCCAGTTTGCAACCATGTTCAGAGAAGTGTCAAAAGCTCCTGCTATTCTCCAAATTGCTTTCAGAACTTGCATTGCAAGAGTCTTGTCAGAACACCAGTTGTGACATTAAGCAGAACAAATATACTGTAATGTGAACAGAGGGAGACATCCAAATCATCGGGACACACTGTACAAGCAAGCCTATAAATCACTGTACAGGCATGTTAATCTGGGAAGCAGTCCATGAGGGTCTGTGCTTGATTCTCAGTTATGGTAAACTAGTAGTAATTAGATATTATAAACTTACTCTGGATTTTCATTGAGCAGCTACCTGTCAAATCATGCTAAATTTCAAAAGGCTTTTTTTACCTTAAAAAGTGAACAGACTCGTTTGGGTATTCTCAAAGATCAATACATTGTATTACTAAAATACAGACACCTTCACATTTAATGTAAACTAAGAATTATAAAGGTACAACAACTATCACAACCTGCTATAATGAAGGAGGTACTGTGAAACAGTCAGCCAACATGTATTTACTGTTGCAGGTGCAGTGGCTTAATATTTGAGATAAGTATTTGTAAAAAGCTAAAAACTCTGATAACTTATTTGTTTGATACATCCATAACTTTCACTAAGAAAACTATCTGTAAGTGCTGTCCTGTGTATTCAGCTAGATTGCAGTTTCCATTCAGAGGTATCCTGACCACAGATCACAAGAGCTCTTGCAACACGTAAAAGCCTTCTACATAATTCATAGGAATCTAGATCTGCTAAACCAACATGTGAAATGACCTTTCTCTACTTTTAAAACAGTAGCACCACCAGCTCTAACAAGCCCTCACAATCCCAACCTTAGTACATGGAGCAATAGGAAGCACCACTCCGAAGAGCTTCAGTTCCTCCTTCTCCCAGCAGAGGCTACTGCTCACCTACAAACACATGTGCATGGCTGCAGAGCAGAGGAGCAAGAGAGAGAAGGAACGACGACTGAAGATCCCCCAAGCATCCACTGGGCTGCAATGAGGAGCTTCTCTGAAAACCACCTGCTTCTTTACCTTATTTGCTACAGTGTACTGGTAGGAGTATCGCTGCTTGCCGCTCATGTCTTCGTACACCGTCGGGACAATCTTCAGTATGTAATCATGAGATGCAAGAGCTATGGCCAGGAAAGTAAAGTATAAATCAGTGTTCAGAGAAAGGAACTACAGCCTACATGTTTCAGAGTAAATGTGCAAACCCAGGTAAAACAAATCACAGAAAAGGTAGGTCCCTCCTTATCTCAGGTTTTGTGACTAAGTGACAATTTCACATAATCCATTTATGTCCTTTGCACATAACTTAGTAAGGTGGTTGGATGACACCAGAACCTTCCCATCATTCTAAGACTTCTTTAGTACCAGAACCCATGGACATGAGCACTGGGCCACTTGAAACTTTCTAACTGCTTGAAACTTAGCAACACCACAAAAAAAAGCTGTCTTGGTTAAATCAAGAACTAGCTACAGCTCACAGAGCTGTCAGAGCTGCAGCTCACTGAGCTTCTTTTGACAGAAAAAGCTGAGGCACCACAACCTACGTAGCCCCATTTCTTGTTCACTCTGTTTTCTTTCTTTCTTGTCTTCCTTCTCCTACACCTGCTTAACAATGATTGGCTTTTTTTTTTTCACTATTTAAATAGATTGTGCTAGGGTTCTGTGTCTGCTAAAACAGTTCTGAAATGGAATTCTAAGTTATTTCTCTGCAGGATCCTTTGGGTAAGTCTAACACAATGATGTTTGGCTCCTGGAGAAAGAAAAGGAAAACCCAATTGCCTAACTTCAGGAACAGCCACTGAAATCTTGTTCCAAGAAGCAGCCATTCTGACACTCTGCAGGAGCCTGAACACTTGAAGGAGACAAACTATGGTGAATTGTAGCACGAACTGGAGATTTCTGTGCTGCTCATCATAAAGAATGGCAATGAAAAAGTCTATCTTTCCAGCCACAGGGTAGAACTTAAAGTAAAAGCTAACTTGTATCACAAGAACAAGGAAGAGTTGTGGTGGTGGTGAAAGCAGCAAAAGGAAGCTATAGCAATAGGATATTGATAGAAGAAATTGGTACTTCTGAGTCAACTGCCAGAGCTGGAGTCATTGTCCAGGTTGCAGAAGGGCTGTGCAAAGGACCTTTTGTGCTAAGCCTCCTCTATGGTACTGGAGAAAATGGAAGTCTCAGTCAGCAATGTCTGGTCGTTTTGGTTAAAGAGGCAAATTAAAGACTTCTGGATACATCAGTGTTGCATGAATTGCCCTGGTTTCCCTTTTTTAGAGAGTGGCTAAGGCCTGTAATCACCAAGAATACATACGATTTGAGCTGAGTTTGTCTGCTCCCTCCAAGGCATTGAATGCTCCATGAACATTATGGACCTGGAAAGCAAAAAGACACGTGAAGAAACTGTGTTCTGACTTGGTACTCTCAATTTTTGCTTCCCTATCCTATCCTGTAACAAGGAGACCAAACCGACTCAACCTTCCTGAAAACACAGCATCAACCCAGTAAAAGATGACTTGAAATATCTGTCAGTTAACATCACCACAGAGGCTGTTTCCAAGTAAAAAAAAAGTTAATTTCACAACATCTTACAAGACAAAACTCCAAAACCACTCCAAAGCTAGAGGAATTGCAATTGCAAGGAGCCGGTTGTGAAATTTTGTTGTGAGGTATTTCCTAAGAGTTTTGCATAGTTAACTATGAAATTCATTTATCAAGCTGAAAGGGAAATAAATGGGAGTCACATTCAGGTCAAAACTCAAGGGTTTTCCTTGAGGTAGGTCATGCCAGAGCAGCTGGGCTTGTAGAGCTTTAACTCATTAGCCCAGCTTTCATACCACACACAATATGCTTTTGGAGATGGGAAGGACACATACCAACACTACCATCCACTCAGCTCTTCTTGCAGCTGGTTCCAGGCATGCAAGTATCTGTTTGCCCAGAATAACAGGATTTCCATCCCGTGCCTTCCAAATACTATGATCTGTACTCTGATGTCCACCAAGAGAACAATCAATTGGTGAACTCTCTAGACAGGGAAAACCCCATAGCATCAGGAGTTGCATCACTCACACAATGTACCACAAGCTATACAGAAATGGCAGGCAACTCCACAACCGAGAAACTCCTGACCTTAAACCAGACAACAGGGAAGAAGCCTTTGGAAGAAGTATATGGCCACGGGTGTTTCATTTCACTAACAGGGCAATGCAATCTCCTTCCCAGACCCTCTCAATAGCTGATGACATGTGGATGTCTTTGTCTCATCCCAATGGCTTTTTCCCTATTCTGAATGCTACGGAGTAGATGATGGTTTGGAGGAAGCAGCAACTGAACCTGTTTCTCTCCTGAGAAAGGAAACTCTATGAGAGACAAAATCACCAGCAAATTAAATTGGTAAGGTGCTGGCAACAAGCAGAGAGCAAAGAAATCGCTGAACCTTCTATTGAGCCTGCTGAACCTTCTGCTGAGCATTTCAGTCTGCTGACATTTAAAATATTTTAGACATCAGCAACCATTTCCAAACTCACATGCAGACTGTATCCATCCTTACTGTTAAAAGCATATGCAGAAAGGGAAGCCTCTAGACTGGGCACCAGAATTATGTTCCTCTCCTGGTACAAGTGAGTCTCATAGCATATCTGTGCCACAGACTTTAAGGTCCACTTCAAACACTCTAGCAGTAAATATTTGGGTGGTTGCTCCACAAAAAAAGTGAGGTATCTGTGTATTTGGTATATTTGGAGCTACATTCTTGCCTTTGACTCCCCAATTGTGTCTATATGTAAAAGTTATCTGGTCTGCATCTGTCTACATAGAGACTTTGCAAAGCTGTGATGCACAGAGCTCCACACGGCCAAAGCCACCAAACAGTTCCACTGTTCTCTGCTTCTGTGCCATCAGGTCCTGTGGTGTATCATCCTTGGTGCATCTGCTTAGTGGATGAAGGAAAGGCAGTGGATGTTGTTTACCTGGACTTTAGTAAAACCTTTGACACCATTTCCCACAGCATCCTCCTGGAGAAACTGGGTGCCTATGGCCTGAAGAGTGGGCAATTCACTGGGCTGAGAACTGGCTGGATGGCCAGGCCCAAAGAGTGGTGGTGAATGGAGTTAAATGCAGTTGGCAGACAGTCACAATTGGTGCACCTCAGGCCTCAGTGTTTGAGTCTGTTCTCTTTAATATCTTTATCAATGACCTGGATGAGGGAATTCAGTGCACCCTCAGTAAATCTGCAGATGACACTAAATGGGGTGGGAGTGTTGATCTGCCTGAGGATAGAAAGGCTCTGCAAAGAGATCTGGACAGGCTGGATTGATAGGTGGAGGTCAGTTGCATGAGGCTTAAGAAGGCCAAGTGCCAGGCCCTGCACTTGGGTCACAAGAACACCATACAACACTCTAGACTTGGGGCAGTAGCTGAAAAGCTGCCTGGCAGAAAAAGACCTGGGAATGTTGCTTGACAGTGAGCCAACAGTGTGCCCAGGTGGCTAAGGCAGCCAACAGAATCCTGGTCTGGATCAGGAATAGTGCGGCAAGGAGCAGAGAAGTGATCATGCCCCTGTACTTGGCCTTGGTGAGGCTGCACCTCAAATACTGGGTTCAGTTTTGGGCTTCTCACTACAGGAAGGGCACTGAGTTGCTGGAGTGTGTCCAGGAAAGGGCAATGATGCTGGTGAGGGGTCTCGAAAACAGGTCTGGTGAGGAACTGCTTGAGAGAACTGAGGTTGTTTAGTCTGCAGAAGGCTGAGGGGAGACCTCAGTTGCAGTCTACAACTACCTGAAAGAAGGCTGGAGTGAGGTGGGGATTGGTCTCTTTTCTCTAATGTTGGGTGACAGGATGAAAGGAAACAACCTGAAATTATGCCAGAGGAGGTTTAGGTTGGATATCAAGAAACACTTCTTTATGGAAAGAGTGGTCAGGAATTGGAACAGGCTGCCCAGGGATATGATGGAGTCACCATCCCTGAAGGTGTTCAAGAAATGTGCGGACATAGCACTTCAGGCTGTGATTTAGTGGCCATGGTGGTGTTAAGTCAATGGTTGGACTTGATGATCTTAGAGGCCTTTTCCAACCAAAACAATTCAATGTTCTGCCTCTATTGCCTTTGCAACATGAAGGACATTTTTAACTCCCAGTCTGATGTCTTACCATGATTCTCCTTGTGGAACATTCTAGAGTCCCATTACAATCCTTGCTGTCCATAGACTGCTAATTAATCTCTGCTCTACAAAGTGCACAGGTGCGTTCCTTAGGGGAACACTTGTTTGTACCTTGTTAGGTACCTGGAGGGACTTCAACAAGGAGTAAGCTTTTGTCCACAGTAACAAAATTGCTTTGCAACAGAGAACTTAAGCAAGCCTGTTTAGCCAGACTTTCCCAGGACTCACCTGCACTACCAAGGCCAAATCTAGTTTTGGAGCAGTTGCACAGCAGGCTAGTCTGTGCTTTAACAGAGCAAATAGTTTATTCTTCTGCAACATGCACCTCAAAAAGATGCTTGAAAAAGGCCTTTAACACCCTAGGCTTTCATCTCCACAAACACATGTAAAGATTTAACTGGATACATAACTCAGGCAAAGCCCAAGAGCAAGCTAAAATGACTTCCAGCCTGGTGACTATGAAGGGAAGACAAGATGTCTCACAAAGCTTAAAACTAGGATTAGTCAATACCACAATCTAGCTCTAATGATAATTCTATGAATAAAAAATGTATCATCTCCTACTTTCCACACCTTATTCTTTACTAGGTTACCTGACATGCAAGAACTTAATTTTGGTCTCATCTGCATGAGGAGGAAAAAAAAAAAATCTACAGAAGTCTGCCACTATGGCGCATGAACTACTGTTAGAGAATTGAAGTTCCTTCGGTACCAGACGAGACTCAAATCTCTATCTCAAACAGACTGTTTTTTTTTCTGGAGAACACAGCATGGACCTTAGTAGATCACTCTGCCTAAGATGGTAACAAAGAACTGCCTCCCAGCAGAAGACACAAGCGAACAAGAAGCTTCTCATCCCCTTTAAGACATAAGCATGTTACATCAAAGCAGGTGGAGCCAACCCAAAATATACAAAGGTGTATCTAGATAGATTTAAAGCTCTCTGTACTTGCTGGCTCTGTACTCTGCTTGCTGAATCTTGGTAGCACCAGTTTAGTGAACATATCCTCCTTTAATTTGTGCTGTTGAACTCATGTTTGCCTACAGGATCAGCAGCACCTACATGCCCCATTCTTGTGTATGGAGAGGATGAGTACTTATTCTGAGCTTTGAAAATACCGATCAGAACTTGTCCAGATCAGGAGCCAATTACATGTTTGCTAGACAGGTTTCTCACCCTGAAAACTAAAGCGGCTTGCTCCTTTGCACACAACAGTCCAGGCTTCTCATCTCATTCATGCTGATTCTGACTCCAGCTCCTTTACTCAAAACCTCCATGATAAAACAATGGGAACGCTCCCTTAGAGCAGTGATTTCCCATGCAAACTGCAGAACTCCCCATTAGTACTTACTTAATATTTTTCATCATCTCAGTGTGCTTTACAGACACTAAGACAAGCTTATTTATATGCTAATATTTTAGCGTTCCCACACCAGATATTTCCTAAAAGGAGCCAGGAGCAGAGTCAGAAGACTACAAAGCAACGCTTAGACTTGTTAGCATGAAAAAGGGTTTTGGAAGTGGGTGTACAAGAAGCAGACTAATGAGACGTCTGTGCTGAGGAAAGAAGATTACAGAGACACTATGGGCAAGCAATGTTTAGGGTGAGTCGCAAACTGGGTGTGCACATATGTGACTCCCACCTGTGATGCCAGCTCCTTGGAAGTAGGCTAGAGAAGTGCTGTAATCTGTCCTTATTGAGAAATCAGGAATTATTACATAACTTGCAACACCTGGTGAAACTCTATCCACAGGGCAAGTGCACATGTTCAGCTTCTTCCCAGCAGGGAACTGGCACTTCTGAGTCTAACCCGAGTTTCACAGAACAAGTTTGACTAATAGGTGTTTGCTATACAAGTAAAGTGAAGTGAATTAAAAAGAACTTGTCTGGTGCCACGATAAACAGTAGCAAGCCCACATCTTCCTTTGCTCCTCTGCAAAGGCATTCAAGATTTGTTTGCTGTATTAATATTGAAAGCAGTACTGCACATAGGATTTTGCAAAGCCATGAATCCTTATCTCTACTCCCTGCAGAAAGATAGCCATGTATTTTTCCAAAAGTACTTTCAGTTTCAGAGGAAATCAGCAAAGTCACTCTATGACTGAACACTGCTCCTTCCTGAAGTGGTGGCACTTAAAGTGTCTTCCAGACGGAGTGTACACTGCACGAATGCAAGAGATGGGTTTGCTTACCCAGGCAGTGCTTTCTGATGTCCTCCCCATGCTGTACATGGCCCTTCCATAAAACCCAAGTGTCTAATTTTCAAGTCACTCATGTAGGATTGCATTCATTCCCCTAGAGCCAGGGAATTTTCAGAAGAGAACTCACCTGTAACTTGTCCCCAAATGAGAGCTTGTGGATGACATGAGTCATGTCAGGATTCTGAGGCTGCGCAGTGGCACTGTGCGTTGACACGTGAAAGTTACCAGGGACCTAAAATTAGTCCAGACAAGGAAGACAGGATTTCACATTTTATCCCTCAAGGCATTGCTAGGCTCTGTGATACGAAGCACAAATGCCTGAATCCATCCAGTGTGGTAGGCTGTATCTACATAGCAGTGGACAACCTCTGGCATGTCAGGGAAAGGCTCTGAAATACCTTCCTGCACTTGACCAACACCACTGTACTGCATACAGAGTGGAGATCAGTTACATCCCACAGCCCGATAGTCTGGCACCCTCACATTGCTCCTGCTGCTGACTTGGGAGGCGATGAGAGGATCACTCCCATCTTTAGGGATTCCTAACACTTAAGGCTATGTCTTTCATCCCTGTTAAAGTAAGATTCATGTCTCTGACAAGCAACAAACAGTTGCTTAACATTTTACTCCCACATCTTGCATTTGCATCTGGGCCCACTGCTGCAAGAGCAACCCAAGAAAGCTGTGGATACATTCTTAGACTAGCACTGGTCAGGAGTAACCTTGCATTTCAGAAGATTATTCATGAGGAGGGAAAAAGCAAGTATCAAAACCAATGGTGCTTCCCAAACAAACTAGGCTAGACCTTCAGCTTCTAGCCCTGAGAATAGCCCTTCCAAGTACAGGACTTTCTGGGTTTATTTTCTTTAATGCATAGAAAATACAAAGTTCTGCAGAACACAGATTTCACCAATGGACTCAGTTCCAGGGCAGAAAATGAGCTCTGGTGTCACCCTGACACTACTTTTCAGGTCACTAGCTCTACTCTCTGAAGACCTTCAGCTGTTATGGAGGATGCAATACTTTTTTTTCTATCATGAAAAGGTTGGGAAATTAAGCAAGACTGAGAAGCAATCTGACATGGCCTAAGACAAGAGTGGGAGGATGGTTATATAACTGGTGCTCATTGTGCTCTCTGCAGAGGCAACCTCACTATTAGGGCCATGGGAGGCCACATGCTGGTTCCATGTGCTTTCAGGAAAGTTAATTTAAATGTCTTGAAGAACAGCAGGGCACTCCTGAGAACACTTTCAGGTGTGGACACAAGTTGTGTCATACACAAGCTCAGTAAACAGGGTGGCAGACTCTGCAGTAAGTAGTACATATAATCATCTCACTGCTACCTCGTCCTCCCTCTTCAGGTTTGAGAATAACACCCAAATGCAACCCTTGGCCAAGTCTCAAAGCCTGACCACATTCCACTCCAGACACCAGCTCACACAGAAGCCTGTACATGTTCTGCCAAGAGGCTGAACACTTCCAGCTCACACACAAGAGGTTCAGGTTTTCAGAGCCAGAAGTACTGGGCCAGGTCCCCTACCTCTGGCAGCAGTCCCAGTTACTACATGAGACAACGCATTCAGTGGTCTTTCACAGATCAAGCAATGAAGGGAGCTCCTCACTGCCACGCAGAGCAACCCCCTTCTGAGCTGCTTTGCTGAGCAGAACACATCATATCTAGCAGCTCTGTGCTTTGAGATTTAACAGAACAAGAACCACCTTCCAAGAAGCCCTTTCCCAGTTTTGTGGGCTACCAGCTGCCCAGTAATCTTGGTGTCTTACAGGTGAGTAAAGAAACATCCTCTTTATAGGCCCCTAATCCTTCCCATGCCACAGAATCAGTAAGAGGTTCTGCCTGTTATTTTTAGATGTGATTTAACATGACCTGGGAGGAAAAGAAGGAAGTAGGATTTTGTAGCCCGTGGTACAAGAGGAGGCATGAATAAAGGGTGTGCCCTTCTTAGGACATCAGTGGGCCCCACCACGACCTCCCCCACCCCAGCTAGTCATCTCCAGCATTACAGAGCAAGATTATTCAATTCTGAACACACCCATCCCAGAGAAGAGCCTCCTCCAGGCCTGGATTTTCATTCTTTTGAGACAGAAGTGGAACATCCTGACAAAGCATGCGCAGAGTATGCACATGTATTCCAAATATCTCAGCACGGGGCTGCTTCTGCTACATTGGCACCCTCTGGTAGGGAACATTCCTGTCATTCTGCGGCTCTCAGAACAAAAGAGCACTTGGACAGAGACACTGCCAAAGACCTCTCTACAGTGAGTCACATTTTGGAGGTGCAGTTGTGAGGAGTGAGAGCAGAAGCCATTTGGCATTTGTAGGGAGTTCACAGATCCCCTCAGCATTAGGCTGCTGCACTGAAAGGGACAGCCCTGGCCACAGCACAGAGCTGCTCTCTGCTGTTCTGCAATACCCTCCTGAATGCCTATTTTAGAGAATGAAATAAAGGCCTGATCTAACATATTCTCCACGGGTCTGACTATGCAGCCACCCCTGTCCACACTATTCTGCAGCACCAAGAGGCTTAGACTTGCCACCGATTAGAGACAGGAACGTATGCTCTACAGGACAAACACTGACACACACATTTCCACCAGTATTTTACAGGTGAATCTTGCTAGCATTCACCTGCTGTCACTCCTACTCACCTTGTTAATGCTGAAATGGCCCTCAAACCTGCAGCCATCCCCATTATTGAGAGGTATCTTCATTGAGTTATCAATATGGCCCACTTCATGCCTTCCCATTTCATCTTGGATGTCAAGTCCAACTACTGCGTGGGTGGGAGGGTAGGAGACAAAAATCAAAATGATAGAAATAACAGGAGGGTTGCATAGGAAAAGCATGCACTGCTTTTGCTAGGAAAAAAACCTATGTATTTTTTCCTGACATTTGACTAAACTGTACTAGTAATATCATTTGTCAAATATTAATTGTTATACCAGAACTTCAGAAAGAACTTTATGACCAAAATTTTCAGACTGCCTAGCTGACACAAATGCGCCTCCCACACCATGCCAGCTGACTGCAGTCTCAATGACACAAATAGAAAAATTTCAGGTGGACAAGGCTGGTGATTTGTGAAAAGCCAAAAATCAGCTGGTGCATTCAGAGTTAAGAGTGATACTCAGAAGGTTTCTTGCTCTCAGAGACAAAAAGGTTGCTATGAAAAAAGAAAATAAGACTTAGCTAGAAGCCAGTGAGGGAGGTCAACCACTAACAAGAACTACAGAGCGAGCAGAAGGTCCAAGGAAACAGGTGTCCTGCTTTGGAACAGACAGTGATGGGCTGTTGGCAAAGGCTGCAGCTACTTGATCTCCATTCACTCTGTCACAGAAGGGCCATTGTACCAGATGGGCTCATTTCAATTATTTCTTAAAATATGAAAAAAACTCTGACGTGAAAAAGGGTACTCACATTCACAGTGCAGGTTTGGCAAACTGATGTTCAGATTCACTTCTATTTTACCTCCACTGTCTTTGTCTGGGTCATCCACATAGAGCTCATTAACTCTGGAGAACATAGAAAACACAGGACAGTTCAGCAACATAGCTACTTTCCACTAGAAAAATACATCAACTTACACAGAAAGAGGAAAAAGTAGACTTTGAAGCGGATGCTTTGACTGTATGGTAGAGTTAAAGAGACAGCAGAAAAAGCCCTCCATAACTGCATGGAGGCAAATTACAATTTAAATCTTGCTTGGCAAGTGCAGAAGACTTTAAACAAGTCCCTTACACCAGCAGAAAACTCCTATTCTGGTGTCCCCTTCCTTAAGCAGAGGTGATACAAAACAAGAACCTAATGTCAAAAAGGTAGCAGGCTAGCATGCTAGCCCTCCACGTGCCTAGGCTGTTACTCCTTTTAGGAAAGAGGGAAGCATGTGCTTTTCAATTTGTTTCATAAATAGTTTCAGAGAAAGGCCACTCTCAACTATCCCACAGGACAGCTTATTTGTGTCACTAATTGCCATTTGTTATTGCCACCCAGCTGACAGAGCAGCGGCAAGAGAAGGCAGTGTGACATACTTGTATCTCCCTCCTCAATATCTCATTTCAGTCTATGAATGGTAACCAAAAGCAACTACTAAAATTAAGGAGAAGAGGATGTGAGCCCGGAACAGATGGGAAGAAACATCCTGCACAGCAGGATCTAACACACCATGCATCAGTCTCTCTAAGAGTAATGTTGTTTCATAGCACCCACGGAGCTGGCACATATCTCACAAAGACAAAATGCAGACACAGAGTAAAAGGAATGCAAGAGTATAAATATTTACTGTTGGCACATACAATCCATCTGATATGTAAAATATAAACCCAAAAAAAATCAATGCAAGCACAGCTGAATTCACTAACAGTCCTAGAGAATTCACTGTATGGAAACCCACCACACTGAAAGAAGATGGTGAGAGTACCTAGCAGCTTTCTCTCCCAAAGACCAAGACTGTTCAGCCTCATCAAATGAGAACATTTGACAATTGATATTCCAGCCAGCCAGACTACAAAGCTATAGAAACTTACGTTCAAGCTACATAAAATAAACTACCTTCCCTAGTAAATGCCCTACATTATTTTTATTTAATGCTCAAAGTGTGTGAAACTCTTTGACAAGCCCTTGCTGAAGAGTCTATATGCTAATAGACAAACCAGACTAAGGGCAGCTACAAGACAGAGTCAAAGTGATTTTGCTCTGGTGATACATCTCTGGTCCATAATGAACTGTTTGCCCTGTGGATTCAGAAGAACCCAGCCTTCACGCTGAGAAACAAACAGCTGCCATTTCTTTTGGATGTAATTACTCACAGGTCAGTGGGGTTTACAGACAGTCATTTAAAACCAGCACAGCATTTGTCTTCAGCTTCGTAGCCCTACCTTTCTCTGTTTTTAATTGGCTTGACAAGTTGCTTGCAATCATTACTCAACGTATTTTTCAAGTGATTAATAAAAATGACACAGAGGGAGGGGAAAAATTGCTCATCAGTGACCTAGTTAGAAGCTTCTTGGCTGAGCCCTCTTCTCCAGAGTGGAATGCATTAAATCTTCTACGTGTTTATTGCTGGCAGATTTGGTAGCGACCAGGATTAAGTCATATGTCCAAACATGGTTGCGAAGAGCAGTTCCAGCCAGGACAGGCATTAATCCCCTAAAGCAATGCACCTTTCTGCACTTCCTGAGTCCTCCCATCAAGATCCCAGTTGACAGCCAACCTGCTTCATAATAGCACCTGGCTTCTTCCCAGCTCTCTGTCTGAGATGTGGGTCATGCCCAGCCAGCGCCATGGGCAACTTTATGTTACTGGCAAAAAGGAGCACCCACATCACAGCTGGCAGAGAAGCACATTGGCTTTAGCAGCACCACCAAACATGCCAGCTCTTTGGAGAAGAGCTCTAGCAAGGTCAGTATTTGTATTTTGTGATTTCCAGTTTTGCACTTGTGAGAAAAAGCAAACACACATAAGCCTTCGGGTGATAAACAGGTGAGAAGTGGAGGCTGGTAGGAGTCAAAGGATAAACAGGGAACCTGTGGAAGCTCTTACACAGAAAGGCAAATGGTGAGGCCACTGGATCACTGAGGCAAAGAGAAGTAGGCCAGTAAGTGCACGTCACACAGCCCATTAGTCGCAGATCAAGGAAACTGGTTTCCTGTCCTGTGCTCCAGCCACTGGACCAATGGTTCCCAACTTGCCTCTTGAGCAAGGCTCAAGGCCACTTCCTCCTCCTTTTTACCTAGCAGCCTCCTGCCCCTCTCATACTCACATTCTGAATTTCATAACCCTGTCTATCACTCCTCAGACATATGCCAGCTCATGCCCATCTATCCTTCCTTTCCCTCCCTCAGACCTGCAGTGCCACCTTTCACGGAGCACCCTGCCTGCCCAACCCTGCTTCTCTCTCCCTTCTCTGCCCACTGCCTCCTTCTGGCAGCATCACCTTGCAGAGGGCCCAAGCTAACAAACCCAGAAAGGTTCCTTACCAGTGGCTCTGAAGTGCAACCCCTGAGCTGACCTGCTTTGTTACAGAGGATCTGTACTGCTATGGGCAACTCTGGGCACAATGAAAACACACCATAATGCTATGCTTGCTGGGGCAAATCTCAAAAGAAATGTCATCATTTTCAACAAACTGGCAATGTCACTCCCCAAATGCACTCTGGAAACCTCTCATGTAAAGCAAGCTACCAGGGTCAAGGCTACTCTTTCCAAGATCTCCCCATGAAACACTACTACCTAAGTCTAGATGGAGCTGCCAAAGAGCTGGCACTCACACCTCCTTTGCTGTCCGACTTCCCAGAACCAAGAAGCCAGTTTGCACACAGCCTTCCTAAGTTTTAATCAGGCAATCCTGAGATGTTGGGAAAAATACTGCTTACCACCTCTAGTAACTCTCCGTGAATGAGTAACATCTCCAGTAGAAGAAATGAAGTTTCCTCTATTTTGTGGCTGTCCCTCCTGGAACATAAAGTGTCTCAAGAGTGACAGTCCTTAACAGTGAATTTGGGACAGGCCCAAGGGAAATAACACTAGAGGTGAGGTAGAAGGACACTGTAAATGCAGCTGCTTCTGAGACTGCTTAGAGAAGCAGTGTACAGAGTGATTTTGTGACTCCAAAGATGGGACATACCTCCTAGCAAAGCATCTAGAAGTTGGCATTTAACAGATTGGTGTTAAGGACTATTTGAATAAAAGTGGCACAATAAAGCAGGGTTGAGGTGTAGAGTATTAAAGTACACTGAGGGCAAGAGGACAGGAGAGAGGTAGGCTTCTGCCCCTGCAGGGTCTCCTGCTGCCACTTTAAGGAACAGAAGGAAAGTTTCTCCATGCAGTAGGAGCTATGATCCACACAGAAGGAATCTGCTTCACTTCTAGAAAGAGCCACTTTGAAATACTTCCCATTCCTCAGGGGTGCTCTGCCTGGCTTCTCAGCTGCTTATTCCGTTGGCTTACAAACTTGCAGCATTACACAGGAGAAGCTGGAGGGACTCTGGCTAAGGTTACAGCTCAGGCAAACGGCACAGTAGCAAGAAAGAACTGGTGAAGGAGCAGCAAGAGGGCCCAGAATTTCTTCAAGATTTTATCTAAAGAAAGCCAGATCCATTCCCCACACTTTAAGACTTAATTATGAGCCAAAAGCTTACTTTCCCTAGAAGCAAAACTTTCCTGGTAACATTTTTCCACCTAGCAGCCTTGGCCACTAACATGAGATTCTTCAGCAGTTCAACAGCTGAAGAGCCTGTGGCTCTTTGAATACAAAAGGAAACACACTGCATTGACCCTTCAGACCTTCACATGCTGCCTGGGAACTCTCTAAACACATCTTCCTTGCCTCTGTCTAATTTGTCCTAGTCTCTGCTTCAGGTTTTAGCCTTGTTTCTCACTGTTTCACAGCAAAGAACCAGGCACCCTCCTCCCCAGTCATCAGCCATACAGAAAATACAACCACTTACTCAAGCAAGCTGCATTTTACTTTGTCCTCCAGCTCCCAGGAGACACTTTCTGGTCTCCAGAACCCTGAGATTAAGAGGGAAAATAATTATTCTTTCTTGAGGGAGCCCGAAGTTTCTCCAAAGACTTTCTCAGGCTTGCTGTTGCACAACCATCTGAAGCTGAGATTCTTGTACTACTGTTTTTTCAGTTGTGCCAAACCAGAGAAGACTCAACACAGAACAAACAACCCATCTTCTCAGTTTGTGTGAAGAAACAAAAAGCAGGTCAGCAAATTCTCTACTGTGTAATAAACTGTGCAGGTATCTATTGCTCTGCCATTTGTAATCTTCCTTCTATGCCCTGAATCTCAATCAGTTCTTCTTTGAGAAGGTCTTTGTCCCAGATTAGGTCTTGGCACAGCTGCGAAGCACAGAAAACTCTGTCCTACAAAGGAAGGAATGACAGTTCTCCAGGAGGCAGGAAGAAGGAGAAAGGTCTGAAAGACGTCAATGTAGATTTGAGTCAGAAATTGCGAATGACATCACGGCATGGCCTTCCGCTTCCTGCTAACCCACACATGGGCATAACAACACTGCACAAATATCTAACACCTTTTATTAGGTAATCTCCAAGTTACTGTGCAAACATTAATTAAGCTTCTTAGCACCCCTGGAGAAGTAAGCAGCTAAGTATTACATCCTTCTACAGAAAGTGTCTGTCTCAAGGTCAGTTCACAGCAAGAGCAGGATTATAACTCCCGTTCCCCTCTGTCCACTAACTAGGTTGTATTCCCAATGCTGGTCTAGATTGCTCCAGTATTTCACCTGGTTCAACTGGATTAGCTGGTGGAGCTGGAGTTGCGTCTCCAGCTTAGTGGCAAAACATCGGAGCTGTAGCACCGAGCCCCCAGTGCAGACGGTTTACACTCCAAAGTTATGGTTTCCAGCAGAAGGAACTCTTGTTGCACCAGGATCTCACTATGCTGCTTACAGCAGCTGCAGCTTGGCTCTGCAGGAGAAATTTCCATTGGGCAAGAGCCACAAGACAAATTCCACATACCTTGGACAGCTAAGGAACAAAAATACTCCTCTGAAGACAGGTATGATAACAATTCTGCTTCACTGCAAGGACCGGTCTTGGGCATGCAAACGAACTCAGAATGAACAAGCAACACTGGTCTCAGTAGCTCCTAGAGTTTTACTCCCTCCCACACTGCAGGTACCTGATAGCCTACATGAGCAGTCACATCATCCTGCACATGATGTGGCCCCAGCATAGAAGCTTGGCTGTGTGATGTTCGTAGACTGACCAAGGTAGTTTTCATAAAGATTAAAGCAAGTAGGTGTCCCCAGTGAATGAGAACAAGTGATTTGGACATTGCTCAGGGTTTATACTTTATGCAGCAGCAAACTTGTCACTTCAGACTGTTCTTTCCCTTTTACTACATTAAAAGAAAAAGAAAGAAATAGAAAACATTGTCAGGAACAGCCTGTTGCTTTCTACAGTGTGCTGTAGTAGACAAATTATTGTTGAGTAGCTACATTTATATCACAAGTAGCATATTCATACCCTCCTACCCCTTCCCCTGGCTGCCAGTGCAAGGTAGACTAGATTGCTTAATTACATCTTTCCTCCTTAATGATGGAACATTTGGAAAACTCTTATTGATCCTACAGAACATAATTCATGACCTAATTACAGTGATAAAATAACAAGATTATCATCCTGCCAGCTATTAACTTCTAGTGCTGATCTGAGTTAATTAAACAAGAGATAGGTGATTTGCAACACAACAACAAGATGAATGAGGAAGGCTGCTAGAGGTATGCCAAGCAATCTCTAGTCCTCAGTCTCAACTCTTAACCTACTGCCAATCCTGCCCAGGAAATACCAGACACATTTAACACTTTAGTTTCATTTCTTCAGCCATTTGAGTCATTTGCTCAGTGGGACACCTGTGTTTGATAGAGTTGGTTTTGCAGAGATTCAAATGTGGAGCACAGGTCTCCTTTTCTTTACCTGTCTTTTATAGAATTGAGGATGTTAATCTAGGTTCTGATTTTGGACTAAATACTCATTCATTCTTGGTCTGGACAAAAGAAAAAAAAATAATTAAAATAATCATCATGATGATCCTTTCCCAGGGTTAAACCTAACTGCCCTTAGCTCCAGTGACGGATTACATCTGGGCAAAGAAAAAACTCTTTTGTCAGCAGTCCTTCAATGTGTTTTTCCCGAAAAGGATGTAGCCCCACCTATGAACTAAGCTTTGATTTCCTTCATGGCTGCTCAGATGACTGTCTGCTAGGGTCACCTAATAAATCTAGAAGATGATAAACTAGGAGTTGTGTATCCTACTCAGGGCTCTCTAGATAGGAAGCTAGTCAGCAGCAAAATAGGATGTGATTTATAGTGGACTGGGTACCTTTGTCACATGAACTTTCTACGTCTCCTCTGTAGTGCACACAGCATCTTAGTTGAGCATCACAGCTGCACAACCCTAGTGCTCATTAGAAATGCTCACACGACTTAGTGACATAGCTGCTGTGATGCACACTGTCTTCTCCACAGAGCTAATCTGACTGGGGTTTGTGTCATGACTGTTATCTTCAAGATGAGGGTGTAATTTCTTGGCTTTCTGCCACCCAGACAAGTCTTCAGCAGTTGAGACTGTAAGTGCTAAGACAATGGGCTGGTCAAGGAAAACCAGCTTTGAAGTTGGGCAAGAGTGACCAAACTGAGATTTCTAGTAATACCAGGAATTTAAGTTGCTGCAGTCATATGAATGCAGAAGATCCAACCACTGTTGGCTGGGTAGAAGCCAGAAAGTATTAGAGGTTAGCGTAGTGCAGAGCAGACCTTATTTTCTCATGTTACAGTATGAGTTTAACAAACCACACCAGATGTGGTAGATGCAGATAGCAAAGAAACCTCTTGTTGGTGAGAGTTAGACAGTTAATCCTGTGGGCACCACTGCTGCTGAGGTTGCTGCTGGCTCGCCCTGAAGCAGGCTGTCAATGCCCAAACACCATGCACAATTACTCAGCATAATAAGGCTGTGATGTAAGCATGAGTCCACACCAGCAAACCTGGCAGGTCTCTGATGTAAGTCACCAGGACAAATGGTCTTCGTTTTACCTGGACATCAAAAATGTGCAGCAATCTGGCCTTGTCAAGCACATGGGTGGCACAAGAGGAGGAAGAGTGATGCAGTCTGATAGCACAGCTGCCACTGGGAGAGCAGGAAAGCTCATCCCATATAAGTGCACACACTAGTTAATCATTCAGGTACTAACCGACACCAGAAAACTTCAAGCTGGGAGAGATAACCTGTTGTAGGAGACTCTTCACACAGAAGAAGCTCAAAGCTTACAATCAAAGTTGATGGAAACTGAACAGTTTGCATATAAGGAATACATTCCATATCTTCAGAAATACTTGACTCACAGGCAAATAAGGCTGAACATATGTCAGATAATATCTCCTCTGGTATCTGCTACCACCCAGTTTGAATGGTAGCACTGAAATCTCACAGTCTGTTCCAGATCACAGAGAACTCCACACTTCTGTACCCTTGATCCAAACTATGAGACTCTACTGCCTCACGATGCGCTACCAGTAATACACACTTGAAAGGGAAGTACAAGAGGTTCACAATACCTTTGAACAGCTCTAAGGCACTAGGTTTCCAAGAAGAGAAAGCAATGAGTAAGAGACAGAAAAAGTTTACTCCTGCTTTAGAAGTTGCTGACTTGGGAAACACTTTGTCTTTCTAAAGTATTTCCACTGTTACGAGGGAACCTGTTCACAAATGCTGTGGGTGATCTGTTCCCAGCAAGAAAGACTTTGATGACTGTAACTCGTCAGAAGAAGGTTTTCATACTCTGTGAGTTACTGTGGTGGATAGCCCATGACAAATCAGTTTCCTGCATTCATTTGTCTCGGTTTCTTCCATGACATCCTCCCTAAAATTTTACTGCTTTACTGCTTACAAACACCTCCTGCCCATGCAGCAACTCCTGGGAAAGGCAATTTACCATCTCTCTGATATTTTAATGAGAAACTTGTCAGCTGAGCATGCAGGAACTTATAGCACTTCTAATACCTTTGTGGAAAATGCATCATCTTGTTAAGGAAATAACATGAAGAGGCCTCAGAGAATCAAACAATTTTGCCATTCAAAACAAAATCTGTAGTCAGGAAACCAGATAAAGTCAGACACAGGAATGTGCACTCAAATAATCGGATCAAAATTAGGGAAGCAATTATTACTCCTCTGGGAAAGTATTAACCAAAAGGAAAAAAAAAATCAATCATATGAGAGAATGAGATCTAAAAGGAGATCAAGAAATAGTGTTTTACTTGAAGCAGTTTGTCTAGCTTTTCCCGACTTTTAAAAATAAGAAAATCAAGAAGACTGAGCTCTGAGAGAAGTGTGTTGGTAAGGTCACCCTAGTATTTCACAAACGAATGCATGGAACTGTGTAAGAAACCTAAGATAACATCTCTGAAGTAAGCATGCAATGGGCATAAAGAAATTAGGTATGGGTAGATGACACCACTGTTTTAAGGTTAAACGTTACTCAAAGTTAAAATTATTTTAAATTTATATTCTTGACCAAGGTCAGCGCTGTATAAATGCAAAGAAAAAGCCTCATGGTTATCAGAAGCCATGTGAGCCAGGGTCAACCTGAGCCCAACACATTTCAGAGCTTTTTTCCTCAGCAGTGACATCTGTTGCTATCTGGACCATCACATAAGTCTGACATAAGTTCCACCCTCCCTAACTATCCAGGAACTGTGCATCACAGTCTAGTGAGCTCACTGCCACATGAACACATTTCCTAGAACCCAGAACAAAGGTACTTGTGTTCACCAGTTACTAAGAAAAACTTACTTCAAGGCAGGAGGAACATGAGAATAGAAAAAACCCTATCTGATTACCTAAAACACTTGTTCTATGAGTGGAAATTATTTATATTTTGCTCAAAGCAAGACCCAAAAAAGGTTACCTGGGACAACCTGTCTTTAGGCACAAAATCTGTCAACTAAGTTTCCAAGTAGGGCTCAACAGGAGAAAAGAAAGAAGATAAAACTCACGCTTGAGGGAAGCTATCTGCATGTACCAGAGATTCAGCTCTGGCATTAAAAAAATGAGGTACTGTTAACGTTAAAATAATAATAATAATAATAATTCATATTTCATACAGTTCATTTTTCAAATTAAAACATCTCCAAAAAGACCCAGGGAAGACTGACATAATATGGTACCTATTTTAGCCACAGGAAAGTGAGGAGGAAAAGAAAACATTTTGTCAGAGATCCCACCCTACCTGCAGTGGGAGCCCACAGTCTCGGCACAGAGCACATGGATTCAACCAGGAGGCGCCACGCATTTGAACACACAGCATCACCAAGTTAAAATAAACTAGTTTTTGACAATCACTTTGAATCAAGCAAATAGAGAGGAAAGTGCCTGTTCAAGAGGAGAGGGGTAAGAAACCTCAGATGAGAACAAGACATCGGCAGCTTAAAGAGGAAGAGAGGCATTGATCATCTTAGCACTCATGCTAGCTCACACCTGATCACCAACTGAAAAAGGCGAAAAGCTTTTGACTGATCTGTGGTCACTTAAAAAATATCTAGCGTGCTCAATAGAGCACTCCAATATGCAGATAATAAGGGATCAAGCAGGTCTGGAACAGTTTTCTCCGTCAGAAGTATTCTAGAATCAGGTCTGCCTAGTGTAGTTTAGTAGATTAAAAAGCGCAATTCACACTCAATCAAAAATAATCTAAAAGCCATTAGACAACTAATTGACCTAGTGAAATCACAGGCAAGTTTTCCCAAAATACAAGGATAAAGCTGTACAGAATCACATATGCACAAACATTCAAAGAAAGGAAAAGGTGACTTTTACTTACATTTCAGTGGCTATGAATCCAGTGAGCTCAGACAGGAAGAGAAACAGTATGAAGAGACAGCAGCAGACAGATACTGGAAAAGAGGCAGGAAAAGAAAAAGGTTATTTTCATATCTTTAACAAAGAAAAAAAATCTGTTTTCATACAAGCATACTGTTGCCCCCATGGATATGCCACACAGACACACTCTTTAGGGACAATGACCAAGATGATGCCATCAGAGCAGAGACTTCAGTGTCATGTCAATAACCAACAACCCTTGGGCCACCTTCTCCATCCTGATTTCCATCTCCCTAAGTCTCCTCAATTCTCCAAGACATAATGTGGGTCTGCCAGCTCTATCTTCTTCTTGACAAAGCTGCTTGACAATACGACTTTGTTGGAGCCCTTGAGCCAAAAGTAATTTCATTACTACTAAAACCTCCAAAAGGAAAATGAACCAGTATCTCCTTGCTTTGAAAGCACGTAGTCAGCTACATAATGCATTGTGGAGAAGGAGGCATTTTGGTTCTCTGACAAGTTTTAAGGCTGTGTGCAAGTCATCTCTCAGCCTGCACTATCCACTAGATATAGCTGGGAGAGTAGAGAGGTGGTGGCAATGAACTAGTCTAGCTAATACATGATACTCCTCTGATTTTTCCATTTGTCAATATATTGACTTTCCAGAGATGGAAAATTCCCAGTGAAGGAACCATGAAGTACCCAGACAACACCTCTCATGTCTTTTCTAAGAATGCCTACCAAGAGTTACAAGGAGGGAACCCAAAGTAAACAGCATACTACTGGTTTCCCTTCATCAGGAAACTATTCAAAACATTGTATAGTGACCTTCAAGCACCAGTGACAGTCAGTGACCTATGCAGGAGCGGCTGGAAGGAAGGACAGCTGTAAATCCTATTGAGTAGGGATGATTGGAGTAGACAAGGATGTGCCAACGCAAAGAAACAGGACTGCAGTGTGTATTTGTATTAAACAAAATGCCCAAGTTCACCATGAATCACTATACAAAAGAGTAAAGCAGGAAATGGCATGCTGCTCCAGGGCTGTGACAACAGGATTACAGTCTGGTTCACCCCTCAATCTCAGCAGAGTTATAATGACCAAGCACTCTTTGGAAATGATCATTTTACCATAGCCACTAATTAGGATTGAGAAATACGTAAGAAAATCTCTACTCCTCAACTTTATTCCACATGACCTGTACAGCCTGAATACCCATTCCTTCGAGAAGCTCAAGCAACAACTGGCTGAGGAGCAATTTTGTCATAAAACAGTGCCTATCCAAACTCCCTTGGGCAGAGGATGTGATAAGCAAGGGAAGGAAAGAGGAGGTACTTAAGGCAAATACTGAGACAGACTCTCAAGTGACCTAAAGCTTTGTGCCTCATTCTTCAGATTAGTCAGTTTATAGTTCTGAGGAAAGAAAGTTGTATTGTTTCCCCTTCCTCCAGAATAATTTAAAGGGTGCATTAATGTATTGAAAAGTATAAGGGATTTTAAAAAATTTTTTTTAAAAGTCATTAGTTAGGATGAAGAAAGAAAGAAAAAGGGGAAAGTAAGTCAAAGACCAGTAGGAAAATGGGAAGCTAGAATGGATTATTAATTTCTAAAGAGAAACCTCAGGTAGCTACACAGTTGCTTCCATATCTTGGCTGTCGAGACACAGACCACCACTGCTGTAAGCCACCTAATCCATTGGCACAGTGCACCATGCAGCATGGCAGAGGAGAAAGGTCTGCCTGAAGCACAGCAGCAAATCCTCATGAGAACATGCACACCTACCAAGAGTACAAAGTACCCTAGGCATGAGAGCTGCTGATCCCATGTTTCTTACTGTTAACCACTGAAGAGCAGACACAAGATCTCTGCTAGTATGCTGCCCATATTCCCCTCTGCTTGAAGGCTTTCCACAGCTTTGCTATCACTTCTATTTTCCAAGCCTCATACTGCTAACTGTAAGTTCTTTCTCTGAGCCTTCTCTCTTCCACTTTTAAAAGTTTATACTTTGCTATTTGCATCATTAAACTCTCTTCTTTTCTAGTCCACAAAATATTTGCTCCCTCAGGTTCACCATCCAATTCAGCTGTTGCAGTGAAGGCTTGTGACAATACTTTAAAAACACAGTCCAGTAAAATTCCACTAACCTATATCTAAAAAAATCCTGCTAGAACACCCTGAAACACCTGGCAGACGCTGACTTTCAAAGATCCTCAATGCTTCTGGCAGTTTCCAATCTGTAAAGAGATTACTGAGAGTGGACATGACAGTGCCTGAAGGAGATGAATGGGGAACAACCACTCACTGCCTTCCAGTATGGGAATGAAAGAGGGAAGTCAAACACAGAGGTGCTTTTCCTTTAAGCAACACCTATGTTTTGAAAATTCCTGGCAATAAATGCTTGGAAAAAAGAGTTTGGAATGCTTCAAAAAGGAAAAATACGAGCCCTGAAGAACAAATCCATTGAAGGCTACTCAAAACAAACTAAACTTCATAGCTCAGGTAGTTCAGAACTACCAATTGATGGTGAAGTGTTTAACCCGTCCTCAAGCTCTTCCTCAAGATTCTGCTGTTGACTACATGGACATTTCTACTAACCTAGCTTGTATGGCTACTCTTCTGTTAAACTCTCCTTGCACACACATATTATAAGGGCAGGGGTGTGTGTGCATCCATCATGAGACTCCTGTGAAAGTCACATCCATTAAATTGTCTCTAGAGCCAGTGTTTCTTCAGACACACAACACAAGCTTCTCTCCTTGGCATGGTGCTGCAGGCATACATGATATTCCCAGCATAAGAACTTACACACAGTCTACTCCAGCTGCTTATTTCATAGTGAAGGCTTTTACTTGCTTCCATGCAAATGTGCAGCTCCTGCCACCCACATTTGACAACTGCATTATATTTGGAAGAGTAGATTAAAGGCCTGGATCACACAATTCATGCATAAAGCATAGCTTAACTGCAAGAGCACAGCCATGTTCCCACAGAGCTCCAAGGACCATGTAAGACAGGTTTCTTAAAACTCTAATTGATAACATGATCAATACGTCAAAGGTTGCTGGTGTTAGACATGCTGAAATACACTGCTGTTGGCTAATCAGTAATCCCAAAAGCAGAGGAAATTCTGCCAAGATATTTTTTCCTACACTAGCCTTGACAGTCTGACCTTTTTGTACACATCCCTTCTGACACATAGCCCTTCTATGCACATTCCTGAATCTTCCTCCCCACCCCACAAGAAGAGAAAGAAACGTGAAGTGTTTAACACATCTCACAGACTGAGAACGTGGACCCATGCCTATATTAAGGCATAAAATTAATAGCATTTATTATTTGATGGAGCAAACTGCTATGAAGTGCAAGGAATGGGTCTTGTTACAGATGCCATGTGAATCATAACTTTGATATTTCCTGATGTGTATTTAAAACTCCAGGCTCCAAACAGCATAGAGTATTTCTGGATAACATTACCATGTGTGCAAGCAACATGTGCATGCAGCCTATGAATCCACACTGACTGCTAAATAGGAGGATTGCAACAGCAGCTGGCCCCTCTCTCAAGATGTCAGACTGCTCTTGTCCAGCCAAATGCCAACTGTCAGCCAGCCAGGCCATGTGCTGCTGCTGCTGCCCACATACCCAAACATGGCCAAGTGGTCACCACATTAGTCAGGTCTGTTAAAATGGCCATGTGCTGGCATCACAGACATGCAACATAGGGGTGGGAAGGCCTACAAAGACTGGCATGGGCATCTGCTGGAAAAGAGACAACAATTGCATGACTGGCTAAATGGCACAGGGATGGCAATGCTGGCTGACAGAAGAGATTTTTATTGAGAAAAAAGGAAGGAGCAACTTCTCCACACTATTCAGAGAAGCCCACAACAAGGGGAGTGTTGCTCTACACAAATCTCACCACTTAACTGCAGTGGACAGTTCTTGGTTCCTTCATTCCTATTAATTTTCAGTAGCCAGAAGGGTTGCTGCACAGATCTGAAATGTATGCTACATTCACTGCAACTTCTGAAATGACAAAACCATACATAATAGAAGGCCTCAATAACCCTCCAGTTGGACTCTGAACTTGCTTGTGTTTGAGACTGCCTGTTCTTTTCAACGAAAATATCCTTACACTTCATCTCACTGAGCTGCTTCTTTCCTAGAAAAGTTGGCCATTTCAGCCCTGGTGGTCAGAAGCAGAGCTGGTATTTTCCATCCCTTTTCTTCTGTCATCTGCTCTATGCCTTCTTCCCTAGCAAATGTAAAGCTTTTAAAAAACAGCTTTTTTACAATCCAAAAGCACCTGCAGGAATCCTGCCTTCAGCACCAGGAGTGATACTGAACTAAAGTTTCAGCAGAAATCATGTGGGAAGGGCTTGAATCAACAACAAGCTACCTCAATTTTACATCTGCTCTGTAAAACTTGGAGGACTTAAAGAAAACAAACAAAAAGTTGCAGTCACAGCCATTTCAGGTATTTGCTAGAAACTATAAGATTTTTTGAGAGGCAGAACCTTCCTTTACTCTCAAGTCCTCAGTGTTATTCCGCATTGACATCCCTAAAACATTTATAAGCATTTATCATTAAATCATGCAACCTTCCCAGGCTTCAAACTGGCATGGCAATGGGCTGGTCTCATTCATGACCTCCTACAAGATGCAAGATTACTGGCTTTCAAATTACAAGTCACAGGCTTGGTCAGACAGAAAGCCTATTAGGGAAGCTGCACACAAGATCCTCACATGCAAAAGCCACCAGTTTGTTGGCTGCTTGTGTGGTTCAAAAGCTTCTATCAACCTGTCTAAAAGCACTCTGACAAGAAGAAGGAGAACCAGTTAGAGAAGAAAATCAAAGCCTGAGAAACTGCAAATAACAATAGAGAGAAGTAAGTCAGCTAATAATTTTAAGTAAGAGTCACAGCCTTGGAGCCTTCCCACAACAGACTTATCACTTGAGCTGTTTACTGCAGATGAGAAAAGCCTAATACTACAAGGCCTTTGATGGGTTTTTTGTTTCTAAAACACACTCTCCTGCAGGTGATTCATAACGAGACAAATTCTCAAAGGAAGCCCAGGTACAGTGTGGGAACTCTTAGTTTCCAAAACAGAAAAGAAAGCAGGATCACTAACGAGTTCAAAGTGTTCTTTTAAAACATTGGATCTCACATGCCTCTAAATTTGCAAACAGTTTTTTATTCAAGCTCTTTGTTCACAGTTTCAGCAAACCTAAAAGGGACTCAACACAGCAGTAACTCAGTGGTCAAGAGAACACAGACGACAAGGACTCCCCAGAAGTAAATATTTAGAGTAATGTGCTATCTTCACAGAAGCACACAACAGCTAAGACAGGCAGGGACCTCTCAAAGGATCATCCCTTCCAACTCTCCTGGTCAAAGCAGGGTCAGCTAAAGCAGAACTGGATCTACTTGTTTTAAGTAACTCCAAAGACACTCCAGCAAAACCAGGCAATCTGTCCCAGTCTTTGACGATCCTCACAGTAAGGAGTGAGGAGTTTCTTTCTTAG
This sequence comes from Psilopogon haemacephalus, assembly GCA_013396835.1. Classification (NCBI taxonomy): domain Eukaryota; kingdom Metazoa; phylum Chordata; class Aves; order Piciformes; family Megalaimidae; genus Psilopogon; species Psilopogon haemacephalus. Next base: position 763,099 of record VWZI01002219.1, read on the forward strand.
GTCACAAAGGGCTTTTCTTTGTGTCCATTGATTCACTGGTACTGACTCAGTTCCATCCCTGCTGTCTCCATGGGATATGACATCACTCACGTCAGCAGTGACATACAAGGCAAGTGACCTATCTACAAGAATGGATGAATGGAGAACAGCTACATGATCAAAGGAAGTCACTGTTCAATGGAACAGGAAAGCTGCATTAGGTATCTAATTACAGGCCTGGCAGGATCAACCTGATCAATGTTTACCACTGCACGCAGCCTGCTCACTGCACGTAATTGGGCAAAATTGCATTACTCAGCCTACAGCCTCCCTCAGGATGAGGAAGGAAGGAAAAGAAGCCCAAGGCAAGAGATTTCTATCAGCAAAACTCTGTACATTGATACATGGGAGTGAGAGTGGATTGCTATCGATGGTTTCTGACCAAGCAATTTTTCTTCTTTAAAAGCATGACAAATAACAACAAAGTAAGATCCCTGCTTATCAGCCCTACCTACAATATCAAATGAATCCCCTGAGTACACTGTGAGAGAAATACTTGTTTCCCCAACCATCTTCACCAGAACCCACTTCATGCGACCACCCAACACTGCTTGTTATGGATGTAGAACCTGGATTCCCTGTTTGCAGTAGTTTGGTTCCTCAAATCTCTTCAGTAGGCAAATACCTGGGTACACTGATTGTGAATGCAACTGTTCCCAGATGTTTTTCATGGTGACTGAGGGGATGCCTATTAGAGGTAAAAAATCTGTGTTTAGCCTCTCCAAGACTGTTTGGAGCATACTCACAGCCTTCTGCTCATGGCAAGACACTAGCAAAAGCTCTCTAGTTACTTATCATAGAATCATAAAATGGTTTAGGTTGGAAGAGACCTCAAAGATCATCCAGTTCCAACCTCCTGCCATAGGCAGGGACACCTCCCCCTAGATAAGGTCGCTCAAGACCTCATCCAGCCTGGCCTTGAGCACCTCCAGGGAGGGAGCAGCCACAACATCCCTGGGCAACCGGTTCCAGTGTCTCACCAGTACTTAGTAGCTAAGAGTGGGTATTTCAGCACTAGCTTTTAGGAGCTCACTTTTATGACAATGTATCTTTACTATCTTTTGTTGAGATTCTGAATCCCTGGAAACTGCCATTTAGTACAACCTGATGGACTAGGCAAAATGAGCTGTCTTGGTAACAAAGGACACTTTTGCCAGTGTTCAGTATCTCTTTAAAAAAGTCCCTGGAGACAGCAAAGCCAGATGATCTTTAATTTTAGATCGGGGTATGCAAGGACATCAAAAAGAAGTGTTACTTACTAATAGCCCCTGTGTAGGTTGGCTGTGTAAGGTCTTTTGGCACTTTCCTGTAGATGTCAAACCTGGAAGAGGAAAAGCAATAACCATAAAACAGGTGGAACATTTTGGTACATTTCATGTCCCCACAGGGATTAATGATGCTGAAGTTTTTTCCACCCAGCCTTCCAACAACATTTTTTTTTTCAGTTTGCAGGATATGAGGAGGAAAAGTGAAACAAAACAAAAAATTCTTTCTTTTGTACAATTATGTAACAGTGCTCCTTCTTGGCTCCAACTTCCAAAGCACTTCTCTCCTCCTCCCTCTGCTTTGCCGTCGTAGATCTGTGCAAACTAAACTGTGAGAGGTACCATGGACAAGTTTACAGAACATTGTAAAGGAAAAGGATACTTTACAGACTCCTGACTAGAGGCCTGGCAAAAAACCAACCAGTGAAACACAACCTATATTGCCTCTTGCAGTCTGTACCCTGCAGTAGCCAGAAATGGACCATACCAAAGTCAGATATCAAGGTAGTGAGACAAGAAACCTACCCTTGGACATTGGATACACAACAGAAATTAACTCAAGAAGTTTGCTACTCCCCCAGCAAAACCCAGTTTAATAATAGACTGTTGTTTTGATTCAGTCACATCTTTTAATATCCATATGGCTCAGCTTTGCTATTTTAAACTTTCCATGGTTAAACTTTTGCTGCCCTTATGGTGTTAACTGTATTATTTCCTACAACCTTGTGCTTCTGCATGTCCAGCTGCAATGCAGCTCTGACATCAGTTTTTCCACCACTCAATAAAAATTAATTAATGCATTAAAAGCGCACACACATCCCCCCTAAAGAAGGAAAAGACCAGTTCTCCTCTGAACTAGACTTTTTTTTTTTTTGGCTATACCACAAGTAGGTGGGATTTGATGCTTTTTCCAGCTCTGAAGAGGCACGAGAGACACCAAACTCTTACACTGAACCAAGATGAATCACCTCTGTCTTTATTCAGTAGTTTCTACTACACTTTTCTTTACTTTTCATCAGTGGAGGCACTCTGGGTAAACAAAACAGCATTTGCTTTGCGTGAGATTAGAAGGGACATTGTTGCTCTGTTCCGTTCAGGAGCTGAAGCTGAAGGAACGGTAAAGAGGAAAAAGCAGTAGGCAGAGATCATTTACCTGCCCAACTCAAGTCCTGAACAAGCTATGCAATCATGCAACCTTTTTAACAACCCAGTCATACACTTCGTTGTCATAGCATGCTGCACAGGATACACATGGAGTTGAATGTTTTCATGACTCTACTTGCTGCCATCTCCTAAATAGATTAGTAATATTCCTGAACCAAACAGTCCATTTATGGCACTCCTGCTGCCCTGAGAACATCTGGAAAGTGCTGGTTACATTCTTTCCACATACACCAAAGCAACAGCAGCAGCAGATGGTAAAGCAACCCAGAGTAGTTGATGACATCATGGTCTCACAAGCAGAGGAAGTAGCTGATCATTCCTGCTCACAGCCCATTAAACACTGAAAGCTGGCGTCGTCTCGCCAAAGTGACAATAATAGATCAACAAGGCTAAAAAAGCTGGAAGAAAAAGAGAGAGAGCACATGAACACACAAGAGCTGCTGAGTGTGAGGGAACCATTCGAAACAGGAAAGAGCTCTATGCTGGATTCAGTAAAAGCAGCAGCATGTGGCTACTATAAATGGAAGTCTGCTCTTACAATGAGAACTATTTACCTGTATGATGACCCATCATAGGATTAAAAAAATTTTAAAAATCTAGCTTTTTAAATAACTCAGTGGAAAGTTGATGTCACAGCAGAGTTCTCTTTTCATACTGTCATTTTAATCACATAAGTAACAGCCAAACCCCACAAATTAAGTTTTACATGGTGTTAAGTAAGCTAAGATTAGGCAAAGACACTACAGAAGGTCTTATCACCTGGCTTTAAGTACTTAAAAGGCAGTGCACCCTCTCTGTGCTATTCTGCTTCCCACTTCTTCTACCAAAACTTTTGGGTCTGTACTTCCAGGCTTCCCTGCAACCACAGTTTAAGAGCTGTCACATGAAGCCCTTAAGGTACAAGCATGGTGAGTGAACACATCTTGCTAAGCAAAGAACATCAGGCAAACAGCATTCCAGCCCTAGAATTACAATCCAGCACAGACAAGAAGAGTACAGAACTGAATAAAACTTCCATGGTTTTGTCTCATCCTGATCCAGGATGGTGAAAACAGCAGTTTGGTTTATGGATTCAGAGAAGGGCAAGCTGGAAGCCAAAAAGTATAGCAAGACATTGAACTTTGAAGAGAATGATGGAGATGCTGACCTATCTTGTTAACTTCACATTGAATTCTGAATTAGAAAAGATTTTAAAAGTGTATGATTCAACCACAGCTTGAAAAATATGTTTGTGAGACACCAGGGAGACGAAATCCCGGCAATAAGTAGAGGATGGACCCCCAAAGTAGGCCTCATTAATTACATGTAATTATAATATATAATAAATAAGTAAATGTATTTAAAAATTGTTTGGATGTGGTGTTTGAGGATATGCTTTAAAGGTGAACTTTGTAGAGTAGGGATAACGGTCGGACTTGATCCTGAGGGTCTTTTCCAACTGGAATGTCTGTGTGATTCTGTGTAAACCAAGAAAACTTCTCAAACAAATCCCTGAAGTTGACAAGAGTAACAGGATATTCCCTTACAGTAAGAACAGAGGAAATCAGAAATTTGTGAGAGCCACAGCTCCTATCAGACCTAAGGGTAAAAAATCTGATTAGCTTCTAGACTACACTAGACAAACCTTTCTCCTTTTTGCCATCAGCTTTCAGGGGATCACTTACACTGTCCTGGGAAGAGAAAAGAATGAGAATTAGACACCACAGGTGATTCATAATGCAGCAGGGAGGAGACTATGGAGTTGTAAGCATGGTAAATGGGAACAGGTTTTACTTGCCTTCAGGTCAAATGTTTCTGCAAGAACCCGCAGTAAAAATTCCAATAAGCCTCCAGGTTCCTGAAGCATTGGTCACTTGGAAAAAGTATTTGTACCCTGGGAACAGAGAGGAACCTTGGGGTGTGTATATTGTAAAAGCTGCCTTATAGGCTCGACAGTGACACATTCAAAGCAGTGGAAGGTATTACTAATGCTGGAGGAAAACTGGATGTTCAGAATTATACCAGCCAGCTCATAAGGCAGCAAGACACACTGTACTACCTATCCACTCTCACAGTCTAAATGACCACGAGAAAGCAGGCTCTAGATGTCCAGCATAGTAACTCCTAAGTGAGGTCTCTTCACCTGCAGTTTACTCCACTCCCACAAAGGGATGCATCACTTTACACTTACAAAGCACGTCCACAGGACAGGCAGCACATCGTTTATATACAGCTTTTGGCAACTTTCTTCCTTCACTCAGAAAGGCACAGCTTGTATGGTGAAGCAATATCTCAGAGTTAAGCAGCTGACATAGCTGCAGAGTGAAAACGATGAACTCCGCTAGGAAAGTTCTTCCTCCTGGTCACAGATATCCTCGTAAAGGAAAGGCTGGGCCTTGGAATGCCAGACTACAAGGCTGAAGGCAGAACTAGGCTGTGTCGGTATAACAAACGGATTTCCTGACACATCGAGTGTCTCTATTGTCTTTCCTTGCAATGGAATTCACAGTTGCAAACAACAAAATTTTAAAAGGCTGTTTGGGGGTGTCAGAGTTGTGCAGGAACCACCACTCAGAACTGACATGAGGAAATGCTATGATCTTTTTTTCCTCAATCCAGTGCTGAAAGGACATAACAAAAATTTTTCCTATCTTCCTGACAATAATGTCAGCAAACTGGTAAAACAGCACTGGAAAGAAGTGCAGCAGATGGATCATTCTTAAATAGGTTCAAACAGAGCCAGGGTTGAGGCAGAAGTCCAACTGTCTGATGGACAAGTGTGGAACACTCCTCTCAGAAACGCGAAACTCACATTTGGCCTCATCTTACTGCAGCTGCTAAAATTGCAGATGGGAGCACCTCAATGGAGCTGAACCAAAGGATGGCAGATTTCAAGGGGCAGTATTAGGACTTCAAAAGCTGTATCTAGACTAATATGGGATGTTGCTATTTCTTTTTTTCCCCTTCATTCAGAACTATATGCTACTGATGTTCACTTTTTCACGACCTCCTAGAGACCCAGGAAGCAGCCAAGTGCTTAGCAAGCCAGGGCCAGATGCAGCAGTGCTCATCTGAGCGGGATAACCACAATCGTCCAAGGCCAGATGGGCAGAGGCAATGACAGATCAAACACAATAGAAGGAAACAAGTTGACATTGTCAACCCTAGGATGATCCTTGACTTTCCTTTCAAACCTATTTCATTGACAGTGCAAGATGGGTGACATGGAGGGCAGAAGATGTCTGCCCAAACACTGTGTTTTTTTCTATAGCAGATACTTCAAATACCTGCTCTGAGAATGAGGATGAGCTCAGTTCCTCAAGCAGCAGCTGGTACAGGCAGGGCTTCCTGCCAGGGCATGCTTTGTATACACCTGAATGGTTTCATGTCTGGATCTGAAGTATTTCAGGAAATGAAGGAATAAATACATTATTTCACTTAACTTTATCACTCCTCTAAACAGAGAAATCCTCTCTGATTATCTCTGGACTCTGAAAAGAACTTCAATAAAATATTACAGCAACACTACCATAAGATGCTGTTAACTTTTTCATGAGCAAGAGGCAAAGAACTTAAGGCGCTTAAAAGTAAAACTAACAGTGGTTAGATTTGAATGTGTTCTAGGAAAGTGAAACTCTGATACCTAAATGAATTCGTATCAGAGAAGGAAAAACACTAAACCCTCCTTTAGATTACAGCATATGCAACCTGCATCAACGATACTCAATCCTCTCTGGCAAAAACAAAGGACCAATGCATTGGCCTTGTCACCCAGGACAGACATTCAGAGCACAGCTTGTCCATCTCCCTGTAGTACTGATTCACTGTGTGGAGTTGCTGAGAGCTAAATCACCTGTGCTTTGGTCTGTGCAGCACTGCAACACACCTCTGGAGTGAGCTACAGTGGGATGTGCTCATGTACCCTTCCGCAAGGTCTGTTTTTACTGATTTAACTAAAGGGCATAAATACATGATGTCATCTTGTCTTAGCAGCAAGGGTCCATGACTGTGATTGACGGAGCAGAATGTGGGAGTGAAGCACCACTTGATTCTCTACCTCCCATACTAACCAATGTGTAGAAATGGCATCTATTTTTCAGCGGATACCACATCTGAAGTTGAGGTCACTAGCTCCTGGTGACATTACTCACTCTCAATAACCAGTCCAGTGCAACTATCGTAATTTTATTACATATCAGTAGTTTTGAGATCTCTCTGGAAAGAAAGAGACAACCTGATGCTGCTGAACCAAACTGCTTCATCAACAACCCTACCTGAAGTGATCTGCAAGAACAACACATTTAACAGCAGAAACATACCTTTACTATTCGGTTAATCAAACAACTGATAAGTCTACAGCAGATGTGACTAAACTAGACAAATGAAGAATTATAAAGTAACAGATACAAAGCAGTTAACTTTGAAACTACTACTGCAATAGGAAATCTGAAGAACTGGTGCTTGCACTCCAACATGCTGCACACTGTAGACCCAATGCTACACATGTGCTGTCTCATTACGAGTAGGAACAAGCATCTCCATCATAATCAGATACCATAATAGCTCTCAGAAGAAAAAAAGGGTGGAGGAGATGTCTCTAGTGTTTCCAAGATACACAGGAAAATTCAGATAAGAAAAACATGACTGGTGAAGCCTCGCAAACTAAACTGTCCCAAAGGGCTTGCAGGGCCAGTAAAAGCTCCCTCCCTGCTTCCTTCTTGGTAAGAAACACAACTGCCCTGGGAAACAGAGAGGGTGCAGACCGAAAACAGTGAAGGGCAAGGCACCTATGGCACATAGAGAGGGACAGGTGGGTAGTCTGAAGAAATGAAGAATAATGCACCCTCTCAAGCTGAGGTGGATTCCTGGATCAACAAAAGCTCTTAGTCCCAGCCTCAAGTTTAAGCTGCAACATAAAGAAGCAAAGAATAAACTGTCTTCAGTGGCAGTTAGCATTTAAGTGGGAGGCTGTGGGGCACTGACACAGGCTGTATCACTCAGATTCCCTCTTCTTATACAGTATTTACATCCCATATGTGTTAAATAACTTCCAAGGTGAAGCCAGAGAGCAAGAACATGCCTGCCTTTTCAGAACCTTTTCAGTCACACTAAACCCACTGACCCTTTCATACACCAAATAAGCTAGCTCAAAAACCTGCCTCACCAGCTAACACTGAATTTTAGACCAAGCTCTTTGCTCCACAAACAAGACTAAGATGGTCTTTTAAGAACTATTTCATGCAAGAAATGTTTCCCTGCCACTGCATGGGGAAATGTTAGCCTGTTAAGGAAGTTTTCAAAACTTGCTTCCCCTTCTGCTCGTGTGCTGGTAATGCCCTTGCCTAGTTTAACAGTAACTAGCACAGCTCCTGCAAACTGCAGGTACACTCAAGTACTGCTGAGTTTTTTCCCACTGGTCAAATCTTCCTTGCAAACCAAAGAAAGGGGGATCAGAGTAAGGCTGCAGGCCTCAAAGTTCAAGAACCCTGGAAGGCATGATGTCAGGACTCCTGCACACACACACCCCAATTCCTGACTAATGTAACTAAGACCTTGCCTGCTCCTTATGAAGTCATTCACTACAGACTCACCAGCAAATGAAGTTACAACGTGGAAGAGAGAATTTCTACTGTTACACACTGTACCTGTCACCTCGTCACGTTCAAGACACATGACACAGAGGTGTCCCATGCTGAGCAGACATGTAAAGTTTTAAGAAATAAACCCAAACCCAGCAAGAAAAGCTGCTTTTTGTCCAAAGAAGATCAAGCATTCTGCTCGTTAATTATACTGGCTTTCTTTTTCAGGTGGATAGAGAAACTGCTGAAGGGTGCATTTCTAGGAACTCACATTCACTCAGAACAACAATCCCACGCTGCTTCTGATGAAACCTACACAAAGAGCAAGGCAGCTGTCAAACACAACCTTGGACAGTCAAGTCAAGCCAGCACCCATTTTATCTTTGATAAGAGCCAACTGAGGCAGCTCTGCCTGATAACAGGTTAGAAAATGTCTAGTGTCTCCCCTTCTTTGAAAGCCATTCTAAATAAAATCATTTTTTAGGCCACATCCCTCTGAATTACACCAGACTCTTTAATTATTTCATGTAGACATGAGTGAATCCAGCCAACTAGCAATTTCTATTCAGCTGCCATTGAAGAGACGAATCATCCTTAACTTCAAGAAGGAATAATTTTTCCTGAAGACAAAGACATAACCTTGGGATTTGTCCTTCCACTTACTGGTTCCCATTTGCCTTCTCGATCATTTCTGATATATTGCCGTATTATAACCATATGATTCAGAGAGCAGAGGTGGTTGGTCCAGCCACCTTTATTTAATTCTCTATGGGAGTTACAGCTCTTCCCACAAAATCTGTATAACTGTACCTATTTTTAAGCTTGTCATTTCACGACAGAAAATGTGCATTAGGAGTTCAGGAAACCAAGGTGGGTGTGAAATGGGGGGAAGAGAATGAGCAACCTCAACCTCACTTCAGGAAACATGTTCAAATGCACATGAAATGAGCTGGAACAATGTTTTAACCAGTCCACAGCATGAGCTACCACACAGCTTGCTTTCTGCTGCTACCACTTCTGAAGAATGGTCCCTAGAAACAGCAGAAGAGCTTATGGACTATGATTCATTAAATACCTGCTGCTATTAAGGTTCTTGGTAGAGATACCACTTGGAGCTGAGAATCCAGCAATTCTCTTTGCATAAAATGCTTTATCATTTATAAGGAGGACATGGGAAGCAGGAAGAAATTCAGTCAGGATAAATACAAGTTGGATTAAGTCCATCAGACATTCAAATATGACTGTGCACAAGCAGACTCCATTTTCTCTCTCCAGGAAAGCTTTAGTGGAGGGAAGACCAATATTTAACCACTGTGGCTGTCTCAAAAGCTGTCTTCTGCCCTCCAGAATCAGTGTAGCTTGGAGGCAGAATGTAGGGGGGAAAAAAAAGGCCACATTCGGTGTCTTCTATATATCTTCTATGTGAATTCATGGAACCAAAAGGAAGCTTTGGAGAGATTGTTGTCGGAGTAAGTTCAGGCTGGAGACCAATGGCAAAAGGGAAACTCCCTTCCTTTACTACCCAGTGGTATTTCTAGAGAAATCTTCCCACCAAAGGCATGCTCTTTTGTGTCAAAGATCATTTGTATCTTTGTGACCTGCTGACTGCTCAGGCAAAGAGATGTCTACCAACTAATCAAAGTGTAAGAATCAGAAGTACAAAATGGTTAAGAGAAAGCCTGACTGACTTCCCAACAGCTCATGGTACTGTGGGGGTCTGTGTTTGCCAACACATTGGAGAGGTTTCCTGAAGCAGCTCAGCAAAAGAGCTGGCTCACAGACAGCACCCACTGAAACACCCAGGGACTGGCACTCCACATCCACCTCCCCATACTCCACAACATAAATATGAAGTCAAACAAATTCTCAGGCTGTAGCTACTAGACTAAGAAGGGAAGAAATTGCTGTGCCAGGACTTTTATCTCTTGGTTGTTTCTTTGAGACAGACATTAAGAGACCACAAGAAGGACATGGAACTGTTGGAGGGAGTCCAGAAGAGGGCCACAAAGATGATCAGAGGGCTGCAGCAGCTCTGCTATGAGGACAGGCTGAGAGAGTTGGGGATTTTCAGCCTGGAGAAGACAAGGCTTCAAAGAAATCTTAGAGTAGCCTTCCAATATCTCAAGGGGGCCTACAGGAGGGCTGGGGAGGGACTATTCACAAGGTCTTGTAATGACAGAATGAGGGGGAATGGGTTCAAACTGGCAGAGGGGAGATTTAAAGGGGATGTTAGGAAGAAGTTCTTTCCAGTGATGGTGGTGAGACACTGGAACCGGTTGCCCAGGGAGGTTGTGGCTGCTCCCTCCCTGGAGGTGTTCAAGGCCAGGTTGGATGAGTCCTTGAGTGACCTGTTCTAGTGGGAGGTGTCCCTGCCTATGGCACGGGGGGTTGGAACTGGATGATCTTTGAGGTCCCTTCCAACCTAAACCATTATGTGATTAAAAAAAAAAAAAAAGACAGAAAGAAAAGAAAATACTACAAGATGCTAGAAAAAATAAAAAGTGGGAAAGCATATGGAATATTTCATTCAGAAATATGCAGAAGAATAAAGCTTTTTTTTTTTTAAATCACTGCACTAAAAAAATAAAAATGGGAAAAAAAGTGTCCTTCAACAGGCAGCAATTGTTCCTGTTTCCTTGGGTCAGTGCTCTCAAATAATGACCTTAAGACAATTGTCAAAAAAAGCAGCCTTAAGAGTCTTTTGGGCAGCAGGAGCAGGTCAACTACACCAACTGAGCAGCACAAGCTATCAGGGACTGAGCCCTAGGTAGTTTTTAACCTCTTAAGAGGCCATTCAACTCCAAATAAAAGCAAGCAGGCTTAATACATACACCCTCACTAGACCAAATGCTGACAGGTACCTCTAACAAACACAGCTTATCTTCCTGGCTTTGTTCCTTCCTACCAAGCACACCAGACACCCACGGCAAGATCTTTAAAAGCAAAGCTGTTACTTTTGTATAATGCACAAATCTAAGCCCACCAATTTAGTTTTCATTGCCACTGTTTGTGCTCAGGGAAGTGTAAAGGTAGAACAAACAGCCCAGCTGAGTCAGGTTTGCACACATGGGGCTGTTTTGATTAACGAAAAGACAATCTACTTAAAAAATAAAAATAAAACCCCAGCCATCTGTTGGAAGCTGTTGGGGGACTTTTGTTGTTCACAGTTGTTAAAATCATACCTAGAATTACTGTGACAAAGATCAGAGAGAAAAAAAATACTAACATCTCTACTTGTTCAACTGATTTTATTCAACGATGCAGCAGCTGGCTGAGTCCTAGGATACGCAGAGACAGCCTCAAAGATCAGCTACCTCATTCCGTGCGGCTGATGACAAAATACTTGAAATAATCAAAATAGTGAAGATGACCACGGAGAGCAGCTAATATCTAGGACAACGATGACAAAGAAACAAGCAGGGCAAGACTCCATTCTACCTAGTGACCCTAAGAGGGGTTGGATATCATCAGATTCCCCTTCGAGAGAAGAGAGATGGGATCAGATGTCTGGGCACATGACACGAGGCTACTCAGCATTTTTTCAGGCTTGAGTACGGCCCCGGGTGCTTGAAAGCTGCTACAAAACAGAAGAAGACCTAATCTGAATAGTAGTTTGGAGCAAGGCTCTAAATCAGGTAAGTATGGACTTGAAAGAAGATGCAACCCCTGCATAAGAAGGCGTTGAGATATTTAAACAGAGAGGGAAGCTATCTAAACCACCATGGCCCTTCCAAAGTAATGTCAGAATGCAAGACAGGCTCTTCCTCTCACACTGGAAAGAGCATTAAAATCAAGTGACAAGTGTAAGTTCTGCCAGAAATTATCATCAAGGGTCATTTCACAGGGTTGGCTTTTGGGTTGTTGGCTGGGGGTTTTTTTGTCATTTGGGTTTTTTCCCAATTGGAGAAGCAGGAAGAACAGCATGTCTTTTAAAGCAAAGTCTCCTCTTTACCCTCAAAAAGCAGGGACCTTCAACTCCCTAAGCACTTTCAGTTTTTTATGGTCCTTGCTGTACCTGTGCTGTTCAAAAATCCAGAATTTCGTTCCGCAGGTATCTTACTCTAATAATGCCTTCCCCCATACCTGTAATTTTTTTTTAATTTTTATTGAGAAATATTAGTTCAATATTTCATTCTGAAATCCTTTCTTCAGATCATGCTGCCCTTCTTCCCATCCAAAGGCAAGTGCATGCTCTGACAACTCTGCAAGAACACTTAGCTGACACACAAGCCAGCACGGATAAAAAATAGTAACTCTTCTTCCAATAAAGTAGGTGAAATCTATCACTTTGTTTTACAGAGTAGGAAAACAATGGCAGGAAGTCAGCAGCAGAGGAAGAAATAGAACTACTGACTCTGGTGATTGTTAATTCTTGTTTAAATGACATTTCTATGTTTCCTGTCTGCCGGCAGAGAACATAATGTGCAGAGAGCAGCTCAGGACAGCTTCTGGGACAGCCATGCTGTGATCTCACGGATGGGATGCAGCAGTGGGAGCCAACAGACCTGAATTCTGCTCTGCTTCCAGCACTGACTCACTGTGTAATTTCTGCTTCAGTCAATTAATTCCTTCTTTTCCAGCTTCTTCATTTTGCAGAGCGGTACCTGGTAACATTTTCCCTCCTTTCATTGACCAAGTTGAAATCTACAGATTAAAAACTCTGCAAATATATGAGGTATTACCGATCAAAGTTCCAACTTCTTTGAAGTTCTGTAGAAGGAAAGCTGCAGGAAGACAGGCTTATGAAAACAAACGGAATGTGCACTGCAAGAGCCAAGCCTTGGTTCAGTAGCAGGACTGTGCCTAGAGTGCATGTTTACAAACAATCGCGATCAGGAATGGTTTTGTGTATTGGAACACCGACTAGGAAGCATGTGGAAAGCAAAATAAGTCATCCTGTTAAACTCAGCTTCACATGGAAAGTAAATTCTGCATATACAAATGTCAAAGCTTGGCCCTGAATGTGAATTGGGAGATGCAAATACAGATTCAAAGCAGGACTAATAAGCCGATACTTGTAAATGCCGAGCAGTTATTAACACATTTTATAAGATTAACACCTGCGTAACAGCAGACAATACACAAACACCATTGAGTAATCAGCCAGTCCTCATTTACACACAATAGGATACTAACACACATACTGCAGAAGTTCAGCTTTAATGGACGGAGTCTCAAGGCTTCAAAGTTACATTGGTAACTATTTGATGCTGAATACTGAGCAAGCTCTGATATACAAAGAGCAGAACAAGGTGATGTGGGGGTTAATTAGTTTATCTGTACTGCAAACAAGTGAAAACTGCAATTTTCAAATTCTGTATGACTGACTTTTCATTCACAACACTACACCACTTTTCAAGGCATGATCCTCCAATTATTTTTTTTTTAACCTGCTGACGCTCCACCCTTTTTAAGCTTAGGAGTGAAATGTAGGAATAGGTTTCCTTGCCAGCCAGCTCCTCCCTCTTAATTCTAGTTCTGAGAACATAATGAAACTAACAGAGGAAGTTTCTGAAACAAGGAGGAGTACTGAGAACAAGAAAACAAGGTTAGCTAGGAGGACTGTCATTAATTATATAACCCAGCCTTTGGGTAACTGGACATTTAGGAAAAGGGGCTGAGAATATGTGAGAGGCATCAGTCCCTGCAGCATTATGTCATCTGGTCTGCTAGTTATTTAGCAGGTACACAATTCATATGAGGGGGAAAAATCAACAATCCACTTATTTCTAGGACAAAAGACTAAGAATCCCTACAACACTTGCAGAAAGAGGGCACAAAAGATGAATACATTACGCTCCCATTTAAATTGATTTCTTTCCATGGAGCTCATTCTCCTGTTTTCTCACTTCTCCAAACCTCTCTGACTCCATCTCCATTGTGCCATCCTGCATGACACCTTTTTTTCACTCGTGTTCTAAATTTTGTGCTCTTATTCTTTCAGCAAGTAAGAAGCTCATTCTCTATCACCCAGGCACACAGAGCAATTGCTATTGCTGAAATGCACCAAAAATGCAAACTATTTTAGGCGGCACTGATGAATGGAAGAAAGGAAGCAGTACATCACTTTTTTTTTTCAAAATGAAATGTTGGGCTCAAATATATTTCAAAGGTAATTAGAAGGAGGAAAACATTTATAATCTCAAATACTCAATAGTGGAGTCTTGCCAGCAAGCATTTTATTTCCTTTTAGGCAGTGAAGCAGGTGTCAAAATGAAGGATGGAGGAGAAATGTATTTTTAATAAAGTGAGCAAACTATATTCTATTTCATAAAAACAGGAGAAAAATGTCATGAAGAAAAAATGTTCAAGTAAGGGGATTGGTATTTAAAGGGATCCAGCCCTTCAGAGGACTGTAAGCAGGAGTGACTGCCCTTATGAGCAGCAGTATGCTTTTCTGGAGATCAGAAAGAGAGAATGGAGGCAGGGAAAACGGGAAACATGACCAAACATGTATGGCTGCTCAATCAGCTAAGTGCATGGTCCAGATACTTGAATCTCATAAGCAGAATGTAAACCTTCCTGTCCTGGAGCCTTCAGCCCCTTAAGATCAGAGATTGTCGCTTTTGCAGCTCCCCAATATATCTCAGGGCCTCCCACCATGGCACCCTCCAGACATTTCCTCCAGTGCCATCACTCACCCATTCCCTCCTTTATGAGCTCCCAAGTCCTAAACATCTCTCCTTTTCCCAATTGGAGACCTGCCAGCTCAGGGTTCCTCTACCTCCTGCCATGTTTCCCCAGCTCCATCTCACTACCTAAAGCTACCAGATCCCACTACTGCTAGCACTACCAGCTTCAGCAGCTGGCTCCTCAGATCTCAGCATAGACACAAAGCCCTGATCATTAGTGAACACTGAACAAAATTCAAAGCTGGGCAGTGATTTCCAAGGAAACTCAGAGCGTAACCAGAAGACAGCTACAGAAAAAAAGAGTTGTACCACAGTCTTTCCCATAGCTTCTAGAAATCACAAAACATTAAGACTTTGTTACTGCCTTGCACTGCTGAACACTTGGAAATTAGACTTGTTAAGATTAA
The DNA here is from genome assembly GCA_013396835.1 of Psilopogon haemacephalus. Lineage (NCBI taxonomy): Eukaryota > Metazoa > Chordata > Aves > Piciformes > Megalaimidae > Psilopogon > Psilopogon haemacephalus. Next base: position 778,164 of record VWZI01002219.1, read on the forward strand.
TCAGAACTGTGTAAATTTTAGTTTGTGGAAGCTGCTTTCTGAAAGATTTAAGTCCCAGCTGCATCAGGACAGCACACAACTCAGAGAGTTGTATGAAACAGCACAAACCAATACAACATCTAAGGAAGAACAGAAGAGGAGGGACGTGTGAAGAAAATAGCTCCTTCTTCATAAGGCTTCTCTCAAAAGCACACAAGCCAGTTCACACCCTACTGCATGACAGATTTCTCCATGTCAGTCAGAGAAACTCATACAGGTCTGTCAGGCTCACCGTCTCATGCTGGACCATGCCACACCACTGCTTAACGAAGCAAGTAAGCAAAGTAAGATCCTTTTGAATCAAACACATAACTGACCCTCAGAAAGGGACTGTTACTTGCCTGAAGCTGAAAAGACTTAAGAATACCACAACCCTGACTTGAAACAACTCATTTGTATCATCTGGCTTCTGAGTGAAGTTCCTGGGTTTGACCCGTTTCCAAGAAACATCCACATTGATGTTACCCCACTAGAAAAACATGACTGATACAGACCCAAAATAGAGCTGCCGCTTTGGAGCTGAGGACCAGGTTTACCAGCGTTTGTTAGTCCAGATATAACTTGTTGTAATGCAGCAGCCAGTTTCATATTTCAGTTCAGAAGGGTCACATTTGTTTTAGAGTGATGTGGAACTCGAGTGAGGCTCTGAGACTTCACCTTTATCAGACAACACAAAGCCCTATTTACATTACTGGCTGCACCAGTGGTGTAGCTGTCCCTTATTTATGGCACACAGTGGTCTGCAGAGAAGTGCAGCAATTAGGAAGCCAAGTGTTCTGCCTTAGGATATGACAGTTAAATACTAAGCAACCATGACTGCCCCAAATCCTGTTAGCAGAACTACATGCCTGCCCATAACATAGCATTTTGAAGCCTCCTCTATTAAATGTCCATTTTTCTGGCTTCTCTGGATTAAACCAGATACATCTCATTTGGAAATATCCTTGAAAACTAAACAGCTCAAAAAAAGTAAACATTCAAACACACAAAATTCAAATGCAGTGAATCACACTGTCCAGCTAAGTGCAGTCTTCACTGGTGTGTGTCTGCCACAATCACTACTGGAATACTCAAACATTTCAGCATAAGGACGATGTTGTAGATTGTGGTGAGATTGTGCTTAATTTTTTGGCAGAATAAGCTTTCCATTTTGGAGGCAGCTGGCTCTGCACATGGATATCTAGACAACAGTTCAGGACTTGTATTTGGAGAGAAGACAAAAAACATCCAGATAATTCCACTATTTCTTCATTCACCGCAAAACTATTCCTTCCTCACCACCTCCAACATTTGAATTCCATGCCTAAAAAACACACAGGCACACTTCACAACACGAGCTCAATGACTTCCACACCTCCCCAGTCCACGCTGGTGGTATTGCTTCAACTCTGTTTACAGTGTGATTCAGTCATTTTCACAGCAGCAAACTATGATGGCATGAAGAAAGCATCTGTGTCATCAACCAGTGAACAAAGGAGGACAGTTAAAGTTCAGAAGGAACAACACTAAACTTTCCTATAAAGCCAGACCTTAATTCTGTGTTTACTCAGGAATACTCCAATTATATTTTAAGAGAAATAATGCATTAGGGAGACTTAGGAAGATATATTTATGCACACACAGGCTACACAGATTCAGTTATCTGTGGCGTAAACATCAATAGATTCTGTACAACTCTGCTCGCCCATCTGACTGCTGTGACTGCAGAATAATTTCTCAGGTGGCCTCAAAGGGCTATTGTTGAAACAAAGTTAGTCATGGTACTGCCTGGCACCAAAATCAACTTTAGTAATTACGTAAGGTGGCAGCAATAGCACTTGGAAGGCTTGTTTACCAGCCACATTGCACAATGTGAAGTGGAACACGCCTGCCAGACGTGGCTGCAGTTCAAGATGAAAATACGCTTGCAGAGTTCCCAGGCGCTCTGAAGGGGTCAGCTGTCACCTCAGTAGATAGGGAGAAAAAGTGCAAGACCCCGCAAAATATAGAGAGGCAACTATCCAACCAACACAACAGCCACTAGTTATAAATGTAGGTGCTAACTGTGATCAGCCTGATCACATTCAGGACTGGAGATTTTGAACAAAATCATTCTATAGGCTGCAATGTGGCTGTGGATGTGAGTGTGACCATGCACACCTTAATATAGGGCACATTCAGTCCTTTTTAATATGCCATTGCCTCACACAAACCTGCAGGCACAGCTCCTCTAATCAGAAGCTGTATCAGCTGGCCTTAGCTGTTTATCCTTCTCTTTTGTCCTTTCCACACGGAGCCAAGAACACACCTACCTGCTGCTATCACCACCATGCACCTTCTAGAGGAGAGGCATTATGAGCTCATTTGTTTAAGCACATTCAGTGAGTAATTTTGCCAAATGTACTCGTGTGTTAATGTAGCTAATTAAACAACCTGCTGCAAGCAGGTGCACGGAGTACAGAGCAGCACAATCTGATAAGAAACGCAGAGCTGGCTGAGACTCCAAATAATACCTCCTGAGCAAACGGACACTTCCACTAACATTTGAGGTTGATTAGGCAGTGACAAAACATCAGGCATCAGGCGGTCGCTATTTCTGCTTGACAACTGGCAAATATTCTAACATAGGCCAAGCAAATCCCATCTAAGTTTAAGCGAGATTTGAGGGGTTGCAGAAAGATTTTGAGTCACGATCGTCACAAATGTGTTGAAAGAAAAATTATAGGATTATGAAAGACAGTTTTGTTCCTTCTTCTCTTAAGACTGAAGACTAAAATAAAGCTATTTTCCATAGGCTTACAAGTGAATGAGAAATTGTTGTCCAAGAGGTTGCTTAGTTCAGAAAAGATTTTTCTTCTTAAGACCCCAAATCGCCTACAATCTACTGGTTTGTCCTCACTAATCTGGTTGGGAACTGAAGGCAGAGAAACAGACCTCCCTGATGTTGCTGAAGCAGCCTGTACCATCAGTTTCATAACTGTGCCAGGTCAGATGTCTGAGCATCAGTTTGCCTACTAGCCATCAAAACACTTAATCTAAATTAAACCCAAACTTACTGCCTCTCCTAAAAGCAATAACATTGGAAGTTTTGGTTAAGACCAGACAATTTGATGTGAAAAAAGACACAGAAACCGAAGTGAAGACCTGCCTGTGTCCCCAAACATGCTGTTTCTATCTGAATCAGAATAAAAAGGTAACAGGTATGCCCAAGAACAGCTGGCTGTGGAGGCCTGTTGTACAGATGGAATGAGAGTCTTTGCCACAAAGAACTTCCCCTCTAAATCAGCATTTAACTCTAAATCCCTTCTAAGCCTGCCTCCTTCCCCACGACCTTCAAAACCCAGGTAGAGCAGGTATAAAACACTGTCATTTAATTCAGATTATCAGGCAGTAAAAAAAAACTCAAACAAAATCCCCAAACCAACCAACCAACCCATCAAATCCTAATGAAAACATCACAACAATTACACATGGGAAACACAGACTGAATCTCTCAGTTAAATACAAAAATAAGGAATCACAGATATTTGCCACTCTATGCCGAAAACATGGCCATGTACAACTGAGAATAGCCCACAATTAGAACAAAAACTTGATTTCAGAGCAGACTATTTTAGTTTTTCTCAGTCTAATGAGTTAAAGCTACCATAATAGCTCAGAGGTTTCAGGATCCGCTACAAGTCCATCAGTAGCTCTTTCATGCAAATAGGCAGATGCCAAGAAAAGCCAACAGACTCAAGAGAGCTGGCAGCGTTTCTCTCTATCACGTCCCCATTCAATGCCCAGGAGTCAGCTAATTTTTACTTCTGTAATTCTCAACACCAAAGCAATCTAAAGTCCAGCATCAGCATCTGCTGCTGAAGCTAAGTCTCCCTGTTAACCAGACAATGCACCATCTGAGAAACCTCCTGGTGCACCATCACCATTCAAGACGACCTAGGCATACAGTTCAATCTAATGTGATTTTAACCACCCATACATGCCATAAGGTAGCACTGGGTCTTAAAGGCTCAAGTGGGAAATACTCAAAATCTCTAATCAAATAGGTATGAAGCTGCTTTGCTGACAAAGTTCCAACAAACCAGGAGGACAGGCAACAAGGGAAAATCTGTCTCTCGCTTGCAGCCAAGTAAGTTTTAAAAAATAAGAGGGAATCAGACCCTCCGGAAACAGAAAGTGATTTAGTAGGTCTGCAGGAGGGCTGCTGTCTCGTGACATGCATTGAACAGACCTGTTCTGAAGGCTCCAATCTGGAAGCTGAAAACTTGGTTCCCTACCAACATCCCAGCAGGGCTAGAGATTAGTGCAAATGAAATGCTTTGAAAAATGAAAAGCATTAGGTAAATCCTAAGTATTATTAAAAGCCTTTAGCTGGGACAGAATAATTATTATTCACTTGAAATTATTGTGAAAATATTAATTTCTTTATAAATTAAATGTGGGGGGTTTTTTGTTTGTTTTTGTTTTTTTTTTATATCAGCAAAGTGAGACACTGATAAGCCAAGAAAACAGAAGTCCTACAGAAAAAGTATGGTACAAAAAAAAGGACAAGTAACAAAACCAGCTATTTCCATATCTGATACCAACCAATATGCCTCAGACTCTGACACGTGAAGAAAACTTCCAAGAAACATGTTCAAATACTTTGGGCTCTTCAGTCTGGCCAAATATGAACCCATAAGTCTAGAAGACAGGAAAGAGATTCAGTCACATGAACCAAAAAGTTTTCTTTGACTTTTAACTGGTGAAGAAGAGGGACTTTTTTTGGTCATGGGCTGTTTTCATTACTTGTCATTCCTACCTCTATCTTCTCCAGAACAGAACAATCTATTCCTTCTAGAGCTATTTTTTGTGGAAACAAGACTCAAGCTCCAAACTTCTTGCTGGTCTGCTATGGTTCTTTCTATAACTGATGTTAACTGTCAATGTCCTATCACTCTTCAAGAAGAAAAGCCCTAAGAGAGGAGAGGATACAACAAAAAAAAGAACTGGCCTTCCCAAATGCCCTGGCAAAGCAGCTAACAGCAGTGATTTCTTCAGATGTGGTAGCAACACAGACCTGTGGAATCTGTGGCCTCCAGAAGAACACAATGCCTTTCCACTGAGAACCTCTGCATTTTGGACTCCAGAAGATACGGAGGAGCAATTTTCAAAGTTCTTAACAATCCAACCCTTTAATCATGCATAGGCACAAAAGCCCCTTTTGAAGTCTGTGCTAAAGACGAGGTGCTGAAATATACCTGCCCAAGAGAACATCCACTTGAAATCTGTGAAATAAACCCCCTCACATTTTACACGACAAAAAACACCACCTCTTCATTCAGAAACTTACTGCAGGTGGGTAACCTTATGTCTCAAAAAGCACTGTATTTTACATTCTATAGTTGTCAGGAAGTAACTGTACTTTTCTTTTTTTTGCAATGTATGCATCATACCTTACCTATGACAGTAAAATTTTCCAACCTCAGTAATTTCATTCCACCGACTACAAAAAGAAGAAAACCCACAACAACTAAAAGACAGTCTCTAACCTTTGCGAAAACTTTGCTCCTGCACTCTGCTCATGCTTCTGAAACAGGAAACTGGTTTGTTGAGCATGACAACAGTTTCTCAGTACCTGCAAATATCACGTTCTTGTTATCAATGACAGTCTTTTTAAAATTAATCTTTGGAGAAAAATTGAACTTGAGTAAGCTTACTTTATTTGACAAGCTGCTTTGAACTGTCTATTTCTAATCTTCTAAACTGACAAAGAAGTTATTTGCCACTTAGAGCCTTGGTTTCAGATCTACATTTTAAAGATTCTATGTTTTCATAACTCATTAGCACAAACTCTGCCAACTGAGCTTTTACTTGATGTCTTTGTCCCATTCCAAAGTGAAGCACTACTGCTGTTTCTTAACATGATTTCTCTTGGTGAGCCAATGTTTCCACATGCACATTCTGAGACCCCAAGGCATTACACTTCCAAAGACATCTGAAATAACATTTTATCTGCTATTATAAAGCGACAGCCACAACTCAGGATCCCTTATTCTTCATGTATTGTAAAAATCTGAAAATAGATGGCAATGGGATTTGCAGCTGGCAGTGTCTCAAAAAGTTGAGAACTTTTCTATCAAAATTTTACACAAAAGCAGAAATGAGGCTCTGGGCCCCAGATCCCAAATGATCCAGCAGATGCTGTTTGCAGCTTCAGCAAGTTTTCATTCAGAAGCAACTGCCTTCACGTTCAACAGTGCCCCATGGATCACTTACAAGATCCTCTTAGCCTGTACAATGAGAGGCCTGATTTAGTTACAGCAAAAATACATCACACAACTTTTTCGGTGGGGGGATGACTAAAAACCTGCAATGTCACCATTTCCCTGTCACCTCAAAGGAGTGCAAATACATGGTTCATGGAGGACCTACATGAGAAATACTGAGCAAGAATTATATTTCTCAATTACCAACAGTGCATGGGGTTTTTATGGTAAAGTCAATGTTCTAAGACCTACGTGAGAAACACTGAGCAAGAACTGAATCTCTCAGTTACCAAAAATGCATGGGGTTTTTTTGTAAGGTCAGTGCTCTAGGACCCATATGAGAAAACTGAACTGTATGTATTCCACATGCCTACTATGAATTTGGAAAGTTAAAAATATGGTTTACCAAAGGTCAAAAAGAAAATGAATCCACAGTTGCTATTTCAGGTCCATTTGAGTCAAACGGGTCGTTTTCGCTTCTGCTTTGGCATCTGAAACTGAGTGCTATGGCCCACGGGATGCAAGAGCCCCACAGCTTAATCTCACAACTCACACCCGCTCAAAACGCCAAAACCAAAGGTGGAGGTGCCAATGCTGTTTCCCAGCCATCAGAGCCACGGCATACAGCTTTTCTCACACACAACTTCACCGTAACAAGTGACCTGCTCAAGCTTCTGGGGATCTGCGGGAGCAGAAGTGGCCCAGCACTGACCCAACAGCAGCTACAGGGCCTGTGCAACAGCCGCAATGGTCAGCCCCAAGGCCCCACTGCTTCACCCGCCCTGCCTGGGGGAGTGCGAAACTCCACACACCTCCTTTTGGCTTTGCACAACAGCGTTATATAATAACAGCCACTCAGAGGCTGAGCCTCCCAGTTTCCCACGTCCCTTCCCTGCCCAGACCTACTTCCCTATCCATCCGTCCATCCATCCATTCATCCATCCTCCCTCCTCTTTCGGGTTTCACCTCGCCCGCAGACAGCCACGGGCCCAACCCTCGCCTCGCTATGCAGGATCAGCTCTCACACAATTCAGTGCTCCCGGGCAGGAGGCGCCCACCGCCATCAGTGCCGCCTGCCCCGGCCGGGGGCGGCAGGCCTGGGGGAGGCCGGGCAGGGAGCGGCAGCCCCGCCAAGAAGCGGGCGAGGCCGGGACGGGTCCTGCGGGGAGAGGTAGGCGGTTCTCCCAGCCGCACTCACCTCCTGAAATCAAAGGGCATGTTGGTGGCGGGCGCCAGGTAGCCTGCGGGCCCCGCCGCCCCCGGCCCCGGCTCTCGCCTCGCTGCCGCCGGCTGCAGAGCCAGGAAGTGACGGGCCCCGCCGACGCGCAGCACCAGCCCATTGGGCGGCTGGAGCCAGCCGCCGCTTCCGCCGCCGGGTTACGGGCAGCGGCGGGGGCGGGGGGGGCGGGGGGGG
>VWZI01002219.1:785867-814280 GCA_013396835.1 Psilopogon haemacephalus
CCGCGGCACCGCGCCTGCCCCGCCGCAACCGCATCACCCCGAGAGCTGCTGAGCTCCTCATGGCGCTACATGAGGCCTCCTGCTCTGAAGGGCCACTCGATGCCTGCGTTGCCCTGCCAGCTCCCTACGGTGGTGTCCTCAGCACCCCATGGCCCCTGGCAGCTCTTCATTGCCCGGTGGTCCCCCTCAGCTGACCCTTTTGCTGTCTACAGTGCCCCAAGAGTTCTCTCGGTGCCCCGTGGCCCTTCCCAACACCCGTCCGGGCTCCGGCAGCACTTTCTGCACTTGCTGCCCCACGGGCCCAGGGCTCCCGGCCTCGGTGGGTACCCAGCGATGGTCCTGTGTGGCCGAGCAGGCTCAGCCCCGTGCACCCGGCTGTCCCCAGTCGCTGTTCGCGTTAGCATGGCGACTGGGAGCCAGCCGGCAAGGTCGCAGTGATCCGGAGCCGCCTGCAGACACGGAACTAGCCAGGCCTGCAGGCTGGAGCAAGGCAGTAGCCAGAGGTGCGGCGGTGCAGATGGACGGCCGCAGCACCGCAATAGTAAGAGCTTATGTTTGTTTAGTTGTTCTTTTCTCTGTCAGGACACAGTGATAGACTGGAGAAAGACTCAACGCTTCAAAATGCTTGTAAAGGAAGAAGGGACCTCTATGCACCACTGAGATCATGCACCTCCATAGAGGATGAACTTCTTTGGTGCCAGCATTGCTTGCTCTTGAAAAATCTTCCTGCGGTTTTATTGGAGGCTAAGGAACTAAAATAAGAAAAAAAAACACTTCCCATTTTTTAAGTCAGACATTTCCCCAGTCTTGCCATTTTTCCTGAATGCTTTTACCTCGGTGCATCCGTGGCAGGTTTATGTGATGCCCCTGGTTAATCTGATGTTGCCTCCATACACCATTCTGGGTCCTCCCCTTGATAACGCTGCCAGCTAATAGCATCAGCTGGGGACTTCTTGCAGCAGGTAGTGTGACCACTGCTGAATTTAGAATTGCTGTCACTCACGTAAAGGTACACATCAGATTCTAGAATACAGCTACTCTGGCCTTTTAAGCCTAAAAGCAGGGCAAGCAAAAGAGGGAAATGACAGCAATCTAAATATGCTGTGTGCGACATGCTGCTTTTCCAATTGATTCTGTAGCTTTCTTCCACTCCTCCTGTTGTCAGCATCTCTGTACTTAGATCCACATCTTTCCGTTTTTCCCCTTTGCCAGAAACTAGATTTATGTCTGGATTAAAAAAAAAAAAAAAAAAAAAAAAAAAAAAAAAAAAAANTCAATGCCATAGTCTTTCCAAAAGGAAGATAATTATTTTTCATGCTGGGAATCTTCTAAACTGCAGGCATCTCAAGGATGAGATAACAAGGCACAATCCCTCAAAAGCCTCCAGGGAATATATAAAAATACCTAATTGGTTTTGATTTTTTTTTTTTTTTTTATCTCAGACATCCAAATTGTCCTACTGCATTGTGCAAGCCTATTCAGCAGATTACTAACTGATCAGCCACGAAATCCTGCTGCACTTTGCATTGTGCTCCAAAACTGAACAACCCGCTGAAATTAATGAGACAATTCTTACTTCTCATGAGGTCAAACCAATTACATAGGCATAGCCAGAGGGCATTATCTGTAATGGAAAACAAAACAAAACAGTGCCTATCAAGTTATAGTTACACAACCAAGTGTTCGTCTGGGCTCCTGGCAAGCCCCAGTATCATTAACTATTATTAACTGTCTTGTGCAGAGGCATTAGCTCTTTCAGGAGCCAAAAGAGTGCTGAAGCGGTTACAAAAGCACTTCATTTGTTCAGGAGACAAATCCTGAGGTGGCCTTGAAGAGTTGTTCTTTTTTACTCAGTGCTGGAGAACATGACACAGTAAGAGCTCATATTGTGAGGATTTTACTTGCAACTAAAAGGTCAAACTCTGAAGAAAGTAATAATGGACTCAGAGCAATGCCAGAACAGCTTTCCAGTTGGGTCCAGCTTACTTACATCCTTGCCAAGGGATGAAGAAGTTAATGCCCCGAGATAAGACCCTCGTCACAATATTGTTTAATTACATAAGGCTTCTAGTGAGGCTGAGATAAGAACAGGAATTTGTCCCCAGTCCAGCTGGGTGCGGCTGTTTAGATCATGATGTGCATTAGAATGGGAACTAAAAGCACGGGTTTATTCGAGGTGGTTGTCACATCATTAGAACTGAAATGAGTAAACTGATACTGACAACTGATTTAGAAGTTAACTCTTCTATTCATGTGAGCAATAAACTCACATTTTCCTGACAAAAGTGGCCTTAAAAGTACCTAGCTTTTCTCTTCAGATTGCAGTAGGGACATTGCCTGAGCCAAACTGCTACTCTGAACTCAGTAAGTAAATATTTTTAGAACTCTTTTTTATCAATGAAGAAACTGAAGCAGAGGCATGAACTGACTCACCTAAGACTATAGAATAAGATCAGCTTCAGCTCTAAAATTAACAAAGAAACCCCTTTGTTCCTAATTCTGTGTTCATAATTGTTATAAAAAAAACAGTGTTTTCCTCATTCCAGTTCACTTTCTTATAGATAAATCAGGTCATGGATGACTCTATTTGGATTCCTACCTAATGCCTCACAGCAACAAAACTGGTCCTTCCTTTCTATTAAAACAAACAAAACTAATGTGACTAAAAAGTACTCTATTTGAATCATCTTCCTGGATATTTGCTGCATAAATGTCTATTTCTCTAGATTTCCTAGTTATTCCTAATTGCTAGATGATGTGCTGTTCTTTGCTTTCAGCTTCACATTCATGCAGTTTTTATCATCCTTTCTAAGTTTGATTCTATTTTGTTAGCTCAACATTTTGCCTTTCCCAAAAAAACCATAACCTCAGTCCAGCATGGGTTTGGATACTATAACATCTTATAACACTCACTCATCTATTATTTCCTCTTTTGTTTTGTTCCTGATTGCTTACACACAGTTGAGTTTGAGGTTATCCTCTGGCTTATGCTGCGGCCCTTGCACTGGGAATGTATTGTGCTGTAAGCGCTGTGACTGGGTCATGAGCAGCATTGTTTGCTAAAGGTAAAGCTGGGTACACACAGTCATCGTTTAGGTCAATTAGGTTTCGTTCATCAATTGGGAATGCGCAGTGACTGTTAAGGAAGGTGCAGTGCTTATTCACTTATGCCCCTTCTGCTCCTGAGCTGGGTTTGCTTCTAGCTGAAGCGTAGCTTTATGTTGGGGGGGGTTGTGTGGCAGGCTACACACCATGGCATTTTCCCTTGTGGATTTATTCACAGGCTATACTTGTAGCACTCATGTCAGGGTGGGTTGAGGACTGAAGTGAGCACATTGCTTTGCAGGGCGTGTTTTCTTGATTATGTGTTGTGTTCTGCAGGGTGTGTCACTGACTGCATGAAGCATTAAACACAACTGCCGTTCAGGAAAAGGAAAAAACATTGTAGAGAATAAAGAGAAAATGTTATAAAGCATTAAAAAAACCCATAAATAACAGCATGGGAGGAAATCTTTTTCAGGGAACAGGATGCTCGTGGAGGTGAAGAATTCAACTACAAATGCTGTGCTAAGTATAATCAGTAATGAAAGCTCAGCCCTTCCTCTTAGGGGTTTGGTAAGCTACATGTTGACAGTACTTTCCAAATACCAGGGAACAGGAAAAAACCCAAGCTTTCAACTCTTATTGCAGTGTAGTATCTGTTTATCATTATCACACATGTTACACTGCCAATCTATTATCGAGAGACCTGGCTTTAAATGAATAGAAGAATAAATTCGTATCTACTCAATTTACTCTCTAAGGTCCTTCTTTATTATCTGAGCTTATTCCTTAGAAGACATATAACGACCACCTCTTTTCTTCCTGTTCAGTATGGAGAACAAATAATCTGATTTTCTGATAGATCACCAGACCGGGTAGAGCTACCAAGTGCGTGTTTGAGTATGGAGAAGGGGATCTCTGCAACCACATGGCCTCTGCCTTGTCCTGTGACAGTGGGTAGGCACATCAGTGCTAAGGGGAATGCACTGCTCTTAAAGTGCTCTAGAAAATATTCCCTGTTTTTAATACAGTTTGGGTTTGTTTGCCTTACTTTTTGGTGCCAGAAACTTAGTATGGGAAAGTCACAGCATGCAGAATATTTTTGTATTTCGTTTCTTTTCCTGCTGTGGAATTGAACTCCACAAGGAAGTTTCAGCTCCTGCCACAGGCTTGCGTTATGCTTTCACAGCATCCCTATGTTGATTACTGTTTAGTGTAGTTCGGGGGACTGCAAACACATTATAGGTCATGGCCAAAGGGAAATGTAAGTTAACAGTAAACTAGAGCAAAGTCCTCTAAGAGAAGACTTTGAACATGAAAACAGAGGTTCACAACTCAAAGAAATTTGAGATTAGCAGCAGAGTCAAAGCAGGAATTCTCTGTAGTGAGTTCAATGCCTAAGTTCCCTGTACACTAGAGAGGAATAGTTAGGAATCAAAGGACTTGAGTGCTCTTAGCTAGTACACCAAGGAGCAAGATGCCTACATCAGCCAGTAGGAAATACTTGAGAGAAGAAAACATCTGAATATCTTACTGTGAAAGTCTGATACAGCATCAAAAAATGTTTGCTTATGGATTTAAGTGACACATTTGGCATCTGAATCAGTCTCCTCTATGAAAATATGGCCACCCTCTCTGCTTTAAATACCAAGCACTGAAGAGCACTGCCCTGAAAGCCTGTTCTGGACCTTTGAACAGGGAGTGCTGTGAGAAACTAGGGCATTCAGGGGAAGGCAGGAAAATGTACTCTGCCTAGCTTCTGAAAGCTGAGCCATGGTGTAAGCAACAGCACCAAAATTTTATGCCCCTACTTGGGGCTTTTAGATGGAAAACAGTGATGATGTTTGGGCTAGGATACTCCTGAAGGAGTTCGTGACTTTTTAATGTTAAATACCCACGCAAACATAAGCAGTTCTTAGAATTCCCTTCTGCTCTATACTTTGTGTGCTGCTCACTCACAGCATGCCTGGGAAATTGCATCTTTAAGACCATACAGGCAGAAAACTCCACCTTATTCCTGGATGGAGGTAGGCAAGAAGTAGCTGACAGAATTCAGCCTACCCAGAGCTGCTGGGCACCAAAAAGCACCAGACCCTTTGGCGCCTGAAGAAGCTCTCATCAGAAATTGTAGGCACTTAGAGCATGTGAGGTAGCTGAGGAGGGGAGGCAGAGCTTTCCTGGGTTGCTCGCATGAGCTGAGGCGCCAGCAGTCTGCACAAGTTGCACTTCGGTGCCTGAGTGCTATTTTGGATCTCTCCCAGAGCCCTTACGCTGGCGTGCTCTCAGTGGGGAGCCAGTGCGAAAGCTCAGCAGGGGCTGGGGATGCTAAGTGCCTGGCTTGCGGCATCAAGAATGACCTTCTCAGAATGGATGGCTTCTTCCTAGGTATGAACGGTGGAAGCCAGCTTAGGCAGGCAAATCCAAGGTCAGGATGCGCTCATGTCTCTGTCTGGCAGGAGGGAATGCTATCCTTTGGCCAGCAGGACATAGAAGCCAGCATTTTTCAGCAGAATGAGTATGCGAGGATTCAACAGCCCTAGGTCATCACAAGGGTCCTTAGGCAGTAAACAAGTTAACCAAACCAAAACCTTGACAAGGAGTTTTCAAAGGTGGCACTGGAGGACTTGCTGGAAGACTTGCCAAATCCTCCTCCAGCAGTCTGTGGGCAACCAGTTATGCTACTGCAGTTTACCAGGTTCTCACCCATCATTAGACCCATTGGAACCTGCCATGTGTGTGAGATGTTGAATCGCACTTCCTCAGCTTACTTTTGGCATAGTTGTCTATGCTGCCTTATCAGCTTTCTCAGTGGTTTCCTCTAGATATTGGGCAGCAGTCAGAGAGCCAAGTAACCCACTGTGATGTGTCAAACAAGATGCATACTCTTTGTTCATCTTTTTCATAGTAAGCATGTAGATTTGTAATTGCTTCTGTGTTTTGCTAGCTGGCTACCTCTTCTGCAGATGACACTTGGTGTTTTCATCCTTCTCACTTGGCTCTGTGGCAGTCCTGTGATGGTCAGTGGATACTGAGAAAATTGGATGTTAGGAAAAAATTCTTTACTGAATGAATGGTCAGGCATTGAAATAGGCTGCCCAGGGAGATGGTGGAGTCACCATCCCTGGAAGTGTTCAAGAAACGTGTAGACATGGCACTTCAGCACATGGTTTAATGGCCATGGTGGTGTTGATAATTGGACTCAATGATTTTAGTTGTCTTTTCCAGGCAAAACGATTCTATCATTCATTGTCTCCAGCCTTGTCTTGGTTTCACCTGGGACCTGTGGACTCAACATTCCTAAAGGGTTTAATTCCTGAAGGGTTTCATTTCACTGCTAGGGTATGATTTTTCAGTATCCACCCTCTGATTTGGAGTGGGGTTAGTTTTAGTGGTCAGTTTCAGATGACTTGTGATCCAATCTAGCTTCTATCCTTGTTGGCTTCAGCAATCTGTCTTTTGACAAACTCCAAACTGGTGATTGTCTCAAAGTGTTGGCTCTAGATGGAGATGGAGATGATGGAGATGGAGAGAATGCTGTGAGTACACAAAGCAAGCAAAGAAGCCTGGAAAGACACAAAAGAATAAAGAGAGAAACTGTTTGAGAAATGACTGCCCATCAGAAGGGAACTGGGAAGACATAAGAGCAGATATGCAGGCAGACGTGGAGGAACTTAGAAGTAAGGATCAGAAATTTCAGCCTATGGCAGAAGCTAAGAGGAGATGTGTCTAGAGAACTGATTCATCAGAAATGAAGCTCAGGTGAAAGTTCCCTTTCAAATGACAGTGTGTATAATTAGAAATCACTAAACCCAAGTGACTTGAACAAAGCAACAGATAAACTCTTACAGAAAGCTCCCTCTGCTTTTAGTGGAAGCCAGGCCTAGCAGCCTCCCATCTTCACCCTCTCCCAAGAAGACCCCCTTCACCCTGTCTTCTATGAGGCTACTTCATAGCTTCATGTTCAAGCTTCTCACAGAAGGAAGAGCAAAATCCTGCCCTCCTCATGCCGTGATGATAACTGCAGTGCAGTTAGCTGGGCTTTATTTTAATTGGACTTTTTCACGTTTTTCCTGGCACTTTAAAGCTTATGAACGGAAGGGATCAGTCTGACTCAGAGATTGGGTTACTTCCAAACATTAATCTTAGCTGCCATATGTTAATGTAGTTTGGCTCTGCTGCATCCTATGGTGTAAAGTAAAATGTCTATACCCTTTCACCTCTGGTGTTCCCTTTAGAGGCTACTAAAGGCAACAGGTCGGAGACATGGGCAGCCTGTGATCACCTGGCATGCAATCTACAGGCATTTGGTGAGGTTCTTTCTATGAGTAAGGAGGCCTAGAAAGCATCCCTATTCTGTTCTCTTGAAATTCATGTGTTGTTCTGCAATATTCTGCAAGATTGCTTGCCAAAATAATAATGTCCAGGACAATTCTTTGGCCTGTACTGACTCTGAAATGTAGAAACACATTTTGGTTATCACAGCATTAAGCACAAAGTAATAAACCTTGGCATATTAGGTCAGGTTCAGTGGTACAATATTTAGCCCTTTTGGTTGGTTTCATATATATTGGGCATAACAAGTATATAAAGAAAGATGACTGTCTTGTTCATCACGATTTTTCCAGTACTGAAACATCATTTGTGTTTCACTTTCTTCCATTCTCTCTTCCAAATGTTTCCATTCTACAGGAACGATTTTCAAATTTTATCCAGTCTTTTGACAGTGTCCACTCAGAGTATTTGGTGTTTCCCTGACCCTCTGTCATCTCCTTACTCACACACTCTTCCCTGAAATCATTATGGAAACAACCCTATGCAAAAAAATTTAAAAAAAAAAGGAGAAGTTTCCAATTCTACTCATTTCAATGGAATTTCCCTGCTGCCATTTTTCCATGTCAGTGGATGTGTTTTGCTAGAGACTGTAGTGTGAACAGCGTCAGGAGGATGGATACTTCATAATAAGGGCATTCTCAAATGCTAACAGTAGCCTTAATGAAACTAATTTTCCAAGATTTTCTCTCAAGCCTATGTGCAAGGAAAGGTTTCCTCCAAAGGCAATTCAGAGCAGTGACCTCATTCCATGGAGAACACAGGGTATCCAGAGAGATTGACTTCTTAAGCCTAAAACCTAGAAGCTTAAAAAGATTGAAATCCATTCTCATCTTCAGGAGAATTACAGCAGAGAGATACCTACTTCCACTCTTGTAGATGTGTTGGCCTTACATGCTGAGATGGAGAAAGATATTCTCAACTGACCTACCACAGGTTTATGGTACAGGATGATATCCCTACATTCTCTTCCTAGCTCTGCAACAAATTTTCTAGGCAGTTCTGAGCAGGGAACCCTTTGGCCTTAGTTTTCTGCCTGGAAAATTGTGTAAGTCATTATGTTAATCATTGTAAGACTGCTCCAGGAGGATAGAGATTTGATGGACAAGTGACGGACATTCAGCAGTAGCTGGCAAAGGCTTATAGTTGAGATGTTGGCTTGTGATGATATAGATTAACTAATGAATGACTGATTAACGAATACATCCCCTCTGCTGCACGAGAAGCCAGACACATGACTTTCCCACACTGAAGGGAAATTCTAGGTGCACAGTTTACATTTTCCTCTTTCCTCACTGCAGAGGCTGCAAGAGGGAGGTCGACGTTTGCGAGCATATGACTGACGAACGGCACAGCACGCTCACTTGCCGTCCAGAGACTCGTCAGAGTGACAAGTTAGAGCTGTAGAAGATAAAGATGACTCATGACTGGAGCTTTATGTAAATGAGGAACATATACTCTTGCGTCCTGTTGTACCAATGGGGCCTTGTAAAATTCTCATCAGTGACGTTGCTTTCCCATGTCCCCTCTGCCTTTGAGGCAAGGCAGGAAAATGGGGTAAGATTGTTGTGGTTCCCCTAGAGAGGGGAATAGTTCACAAGTGGCAGTGAGCCTGAGCGTGTAACCCCTGGAAATGAAGATTTCTTCCCGGCAGCAATGCCTGGAGAAAGTTTGCTGCTGCTTTTTACTGTCAATTGCAAAATTGATAGAGCCTCCTACCACTGACTGTAAATTCTGGGGTGAGCCAGATAAGGGGGAAGGTAGTGAATTTAGACAAACTTTTCTCTCCCTGGGGATCAATCAGCTTTAGTAAGATTTATGGGCCATCTGTGACACATAAAATAAACTCATTTGGCTCATCCCAGGCATGAGAACAAATCCTGCTGCTAAGTGGCATGACACTGTGTGCCCTCTCCTAATGGCTTCGTGTAGGCAGCATATCCTGAGCAAGAGCAGTGAGGAGGAGTGGAAGCGTGCAAAAGCCGTGAATTGTGTCTATCCAAAGCCACAGATAATATCATTCCAGGTGGAGGGCCAAAATTCTCTGACTCACCCACATGAAAATCACACTGAAGTTTACTGAAGACAGTGGAATTAATGTAAAACTGAGAGAGAAGAATGCCAACCTCCAAAGTGTTGACCTCTTTAAGCTGTCTTATTTCTAGGGTGCCATGACTCATGTGCACATATATTGCTAGCAGATATAGCATAGTCTGACTACTGCAGATGACTGCAGAGAGCAAAAAGGTAGGAAAAAGTTGGCAAACTAGAAAGGATTTGTCTTGTATTAGGTATGTCATTTAAAATCGGAAGGAAGATTTGACTCCAGTGGGAGCTGCACTTGAATTAAGGACTCAGGAGCTGAAATGAGAGATGAAAAAAAAATATCTACCTTACTAGCCCAGATCTTGCAGAAGGGTGACTGCCTTTATTTGATCTATGTAATTTCATTCATACACATGAATATAACTTCCCTGAAATTGCTTCAGAGCCCATATCACTTTTTCTTAGTATTCAGCATGTTTCTTTTCACATGTGACTCTGTTCCTTTAGCTGTAGATGTTATCTGACTGAAACACTATGCACGATTTTTCTCATCCATTGCAGTCATCCTAATTTGATGATGCTGAGTACATTTAGTTTATTCACCTTTGTCTCAGTTTTAACTTTCCTAATTGATCCAGATCTGTGGCAGTCAGCTCTACCTATTTTAACCCTGTTCTTGTTAGTGTTGCAGCTACAGAAGTAATGTCTGCTTTGGCTTCAAGAGAAGTCTGCAGTAAACTTCCCAGACAGGTGACAAATTGATTCAACTCTTACTTTTCACTGAGTTTAGAGGTCAATCTTATGATGCTAAGAGTTCCTCCATGAGCTAAGTCTTTCATATATTTTTCCTCATTTCATCACCTGTTCTTGATTCTGTCCCACAATGTAATGGCTGATAATTATGCTCTTTTCAGTGTTGTATCTCCTAGTCCACTGAAGGTAGGACTTTTTTTTTTTTTCTCAGTAGAAAGCTGACTCATAAGGTATGCTATCCTTAGCAGAAGTGAGTCACTAATGGATTTTTCATTATGCATTCAAGCACCATAGACTGAGATTTTGTCCTGCCAGTTTAGTTCTGAGATAGTGTTTGGAAGTCTTTTGGATTGGGTATTTCAGTTGTGTCTCAGTGAGACTGTGCGACACAAGAGATGCTGTGCAAGGAACTGGTTTCTATTATATGCTGAGACTATTCCCATTACTTTTCAGTAGTGTCACAGTTTCACCCTTTGTGTGTTGTGTGCTTCCCTTGTTCAGCATCTGTTCTCATACCGTGCAAATAGTTTACTGTTGTTTTTCAGGGTTGTGTGGAAGCTGAGGATGCTGAGACATAGCTAAAATAACACGAATCCCATTGGTATCATGGCATTCACAGAAACAGTCCTTTTATTCAGGTAACAAAAATTAGGTGGTCTTTCAGGCACTCTGTAAAGATTCACTGATTCTCACGATGGCCCATGATAGTGTCATGGGCCACAAAGATGATCAGAGGGCTGGAGCACCTCTGCTATGAGGACAGGCTAAGAGAGTTGGGGCTTTTCAGCCCAGAGAAGAGAAGGCTTTGAGGACACCTTTTAGTAGCCTTCCAATATCTGAAGGGGGCCTACAGGAGGGCTGGGGAGGGACTATTCACAAGGTCTTACTATGACAGGACAAGGGGTAATGGGTTTAAAGTGGAAGAGGGGAGAATTAAAGGGCATGTTAGGAGGAAGTTCTTTACAGTGGTGAGACACTGGCACAGGTTGCCTGGGGAGGTTGTGGCTCCTTCCTCCCTGGAGGTGTTCAAGGCCAGGTTGGATGAGGCCTTGAGTGACATGTTCTAGTGGGAGGTGTCCCTGCCTGTGGTGGGGGTTTGGAACTGGATAATATTTGAGGTCCCTTTCAATCTAAACCATTCTATGATTCTATAATTCTATAGGAAGCTAAGTCTTATTATTTCTATTTTATAAACAGAGGAATTAAAGTTGGGGGGAGACAAAGTTGTGATCGGGAGGCAATGGAAATGTTGTGGATGGAACCCAAGAATCCTGTACTTTTTTTTTTTTTTCTTCCTTTTTCCCAAATCAATAATGTTTTGCATCAAGGATTTTACTGTATTTACAGCCACAGCTATTTAGCTTTGAGTGATGCCAACGGGAATGATCTTCTGGGTAAAGTTACAACGTAGTCTGCAGTTCACAGGAGGGTCCCAACCTTTGCCTATCCGTGTGGTGTTCTGTGGAACTAGCTTTGCAGGGTATTCGGAAGGGGAAGGTCTGAATCCCTCTGATTCTGGCAGGAGCTGTTATTTAAAGCTGTATGATGAACATGCAAACGGGATGCTGCTAAGGGTGGCTGCTTTGTTCTTCATTACGCGGGAGTGGATATGCTTATGCTGCAATGACAAGTTTGTACATCGTGGTTAGTTCCGTTCTCACACCACCCAATAACCTTACAATCTCTCTGTCAACTTCCTGAAGGCCTTGGGAAGCTATAATTTGTGATAAAAATGGGAGTGAAAATGTTATGCGTGTATCAAAGCTGAAATTTTGTGGCTGGCTGACCTTTTCAGTTTTGAGCAAATGCACTCATTTCCTTGACGTTGCTTTACCGTTTCCCTCTGGAGCTTGGCATAATAGGAAATCCTCCATGATTGTTCGCTTAATCAGTGGCTCCATTGTGCCGGCTTCGGCTCCTTTCTCCGAGCAGCGCAGGATCTGCTAATGGGGCAGGGCTCTCGGTGCTCTCAAGCATCAGTGCCCCAGAAACTCAGACGTTTCACTTCAGCCGCCGTAGATGAGACAATACCACGAGTGGTGTGTGTGCTAAATTCAGTGTTCAGACAAAGTGAGGAAACAGCCCCCTGATTTTTAGTTTAGAAGAAGAAAAAAAAAAAATCGGTGGATTTTACTGTGATATTCCCAAGTGTTTGTGATTAGACTTAGATGAATAATGAAAATTAAGAGCTCATCGATTTAGATTTTGCCTGATTTCCATATGTGGGGTAATGTCATTTGTTGTCCTGTCACTGCTAATATTTTCGTAGCCATCTGACAATTTTGAAGAAGGATTACAGATCCTCAGGACAAATAACCTCTCCAGAAATACATTCTGAAGTGCCTACTAATTAGGACTAGCACATAATTTTTCATTCACTGATTTATTTCCCTTTGGCGTCTAGTCAAGGAACAGAAGTTCTACATTGTGGCCATACCTCACAAACCGTAGAGGATGTAGCTTTCAGAGGTATGGCTCTTGCTAAAAACCAGGCAAGTATTTAGAAATAAAATGTGTATTTGCGTTGGAACGGGATGATCTTTGAGGTCTCTTCCAGCCTAAACCATTTTATAATTCTATGATTTGCAAGAGCTGAAAACAATTTATGAAATGAAAAAAAGGGCGATCCCCCCTTCCCCACCCCAAGAAAAAAAAAATTGTTTGTATTGGTAACCTCTGCTTCATGAAGCATAACATAAACAAAAATACAGTAACTGGCTGGTGGTCAGGAAGAGCTGATAGTTCACTAAGCCTTATCTTTTGCTTCCTGTTGCAGCACCATGGTGTTGACATCATGTTCCTGCACATGTAATATGCAAAAAAACCCCAACAAACCCAAACCTCAGGGTTCATCATTCAGCGTTGGCACAAATAAGCAATTTTAGCTCATTGCTATTGATTTTCTGCTGCTCTGCTTTTCTCCAATAAAGCTGATGTCTGTGGGGAGCCAGGTGGCCACTCAGCCTCTGCAGGCATTTCACAGCACAGCCGGCTGTATGTTTTCCTGTGGTGTGACTTTCAAGTGCAGCTTGCAATGAAAAAGATGGAGTAGTGTCTGGAGGACTTCAGCCAGTGCCTGACACATTCTTTATGCAGAAAGTTCCCAGAGAATACCGAGGGGGACTGCATGACAGTATGGTTAACAAAAACAGAGTAACAACCCTAGGATACAGCTTCATGCATTTATACCCGAGTCAAATCGCTAGGGAAATGAGGTTAGTGGCAGCGATGGTGATCATCATAAATAATGCACACTCCTCTTGGATCTTGGCTGACTATCAGAACAGACTTCCTGATGATGAGATGCATATGTCTGTCTCCAGTCCCTTCAAGGTATCTGCAAGGCACCATTTTTTGCAATTACAAAGAACTGTGTATGAGAACATGCACCATAAGAAGCAATCCAGGAGCATTTGTCCCAGACTTCTGTCTCTGATTTCCATAATCGTTCTCATCTCAACTTCTCAGACATTAGCAAGACAAATCTCAGAGCAGCTCTGTCAAATGCTGACAGTGGTGGCAGTGGCAACCCAGAAGCCTGGGAGCTTTTAGTTTTGTCCATCATGCTGTGCCTTCTTTGCATGAGGATGAGACAAGGAGAGAGGTCTCTGGCGTGTCATGCTAGTAAAAGATGGAGTTACTGACTGTATCTCCTTTGCTTCCAGTAGGGACTGGGACAGTGCAAGAGCACATTACCAAGGGATTCTTCACAGAATCACAAAGTGTTAGGGGCTGGAAGGGACCTTGGAAAATCATCTAGTCCAACTCCCCTACCAGAGTCTTCATGAAGACTGCAGAAAGTACCTGTCCCAAACTGTGCACAACCATTATCTGGGGAAGTGACTTTCAACCAATTGCCAAACATAAATGAAGCAAGGCTGCAGCAACACCTCTGGCTTTTCTGTTGGCCTTGTTGCTGGCAATGCCATGCTGCTTCAGGCAGAAAAGAGGAAGGGCAGTTTCGTGGGGGAGCACTGGTTTGGTTGCAAAGTGGCTGATCTCACCCCCAAATGCTCCTTTCCTTTCCAGTCATCCAACTTCACTGGCTGCATTTCTACACAGTGGAATAGGACCACCTTCACTCCCCTTTCTCTCAGAGGTTTGGGGCGGGGGTTCTCTAGGCCACTCTAGTAGCCTCTCAGGCCACTACAGTTTCTAAGAGAAGGGCAAAAAAGCGTCTCAGTGCACTGGCATGCCTAGAAGAACATCTTTTTAACTGCTGTGAGAAAGTTCCAGTAAACCATTAAACCAGATAAATAGACTTTGGCAGCAGTGGGGGAGGCCTTTCCCAACACATGGATTTACAGTGCTGGTGTGTGAGAGCAAACAAAATTCAGCATATCCCAGTGCACTCGGGTATCACTCAAATGTATTTCTTATCTACTAAAAAGCAAACAGAAGTTGGTATTTGCCCTAATTTGAGGCGAGAGTATTCTGCTCACTGCTGTCTAATGACTACTCACCTGAGGCTGGACTGAACGTTTTGGTTTACTTCCCTAATGGAAAAAACAGACACTGCTTGGCCCATCCTCTCTGACTCTCTTTTCTGTGGCTGGTTTTCATAATTTTACCATTGGTCTCGTGACACTGAGCAGTTTAGGTTTAGTTATGGCTGTATTTACCATCCTACGTGAGTTGTTTAGGTAATGTTCAACCCAAAATAACCTTTGGTCAAGGCATTTTGTGTTGATTCCCCTTTCTTTGTGAGCCAGTCTTTATCAGTGCTGTAAAATGGGATGACTTTTCATGGCATTAGTGCTAGGGATTGGTTCTAGGTCTGTTACCCATGAATTGCTTTCTCCCAGCTACACTAAGAAACAAAGCAGAATTTGCCCCTCCAGTGTCTCTTTGAAGGGAGGGTTTCTTGAGCACACAGAGCACTAGCAGGGTGGCATGGATGAAGCCTGGACCAGTAGACCATTCTCAAATGAAATTTTAAAGATTTGTTATCTAATTTGTGTTGATAGCCCCTGAAAACCTTGACAGTCTCATCCTTAGATTGCATTGAACTGTCAAATAAAAGCAGCAGATGATATATTAGGAAGTCACAGTGAAAGTGGCAGCTTCGGGGTTGTGACAGTGAGTACTGCTCAGGTGGCCTGGGGCAGAGGCCTGTGTCTGCCTTTAGGAGCATTTGAAAGAGAAAGCAGGGAGGGATTCTGCTGTCATCTCAGCCGTGACCCTCTCCCGCAGTGGGAAATGCTTGGCAGACTGAGCAGCTTTGGGATTCCACTGGATACCTGTTAGCTCATCTCTCTGTCTACCTGTTTATAATGCCCTGGCACTGTCATTGCCACTTAAGCCATCAGGCATTACTTTTGCCAGAGGATTTTTTTTCCCCCAGCCTTTTGAAAGTCAAATATAACTATCCTTCTACAGACAGAGAAACAGAGGCACACAGCATCTGAAGGGCTTGTACAAGGTTATGCAGCAAGTCACAGGCAGCAAATCACCAGGTGTCCTGGTTCCCTCTTGCCCATGTGAATCCCTGGAACTCAATATCAAGCTTAGCTCAGAGTCTTATTTTGAGATTTAATTAATATGCAAAGTGCTTTGATCCCCTTTGATGCAAGATTCTTTGTAATTTGCTATCATATTTTGAAGTAATACCTGCAATTGCTATGCAGCAGCAAAACTAAACAAGGATAATTCACTTCTTATTTTTAGGGAAAGAACTAAGTCATTTACTCCAGCAGTTTTAGGTTACAGTTGTTTTCAAGAGACGAGCTGTGAGATTTTCTGCTGCTGTTGAAACACTTAGAAAGTGAGGATTAGCAAACATACAGTGTGTTCTGGGATACTGGCTTTGTAGGGGTGAGTTCCCCCAAGAGGATGACTAACAGCAGGATGTGGGACATAATTTGCATGTTCTCTGACTCTGCTGCAATCATTTGTGTATTGGATACTTGAATTATACATTACACAGAAGGTCGCCCACTTGCCAAGCTGACAGCCCTGCCGAAGGGTGCATAGCCCTGGATGGGGGCTGAAGGAGGAGGGCTGATGTTATTTCAAAAAATGATTAGTGTTGCGTTCAAAAAGAAACAGCTCTGTGTGCGAGAGATCTTGGACTTTGTCACTGAGCACTTTGGGGTGTTATTTACTCATTCTGTGCCACTCTCCTGCTAGCTCTCACTTTCTTTTTTTCCTGTGGCAAAGTTGATGCTGTTTATAGGTGCCATAAATCATCCCTACATGCTCAAATGCTCTCTCTGTACAGGAGGTGCTGCGTGGGCAGTGGCAGATATCCCCTGCTCTGCCTGCTAAGTCTTCCTTCTGGTTTTTGTAAGGGAGAGAAGAGAGTTGCCTGCTCTCATTGCTGCCTACCTGAAGCCAGTTTCTTCACTGACACAAAGACACAAGCAGGTGGGTTTTTTACTATCCTGATCAGGAAAAAAAAAAAAAAAAAAGGGGTAAAAAGACTAATAAAACCCCATAAACTCATGTTTGTAGATCACTGGTCCAGGAGGAAAGATCTGAGCAGCACAGTCTGTAGCAGCTAGCCTCTCTGAGAAATTTTCTTCCATGCATTAAAGTTTCAACGAGAGAAATAATGATCACTGAGCACTTATTTCCCTTTTGAAACATTCTTGTATTTTTTTCTGTCAGTATTGACTGTAAAAAAAAAAAAAAAAAAAAAAAAAAAAAGGGAAATGATTCAAAACTCGCTGACAAAGTGCACTTATCTAAGCATCTGATTAGCTTTCTTGCTGATTGCCACATTACCTTGCCATATCCTGGTTTAAACTTCAAGGTCTTTGGGGCAATGACTGTGTTTTTTCCAACTTCTGTGTTTGTATGAGTCCCTGGTGATACCTTCAGACAGAATTGCCACTGGCAGGTGATGGCTTCTCAGCTGCCCACAGTGTGCAGACTCTGAATTTTGCTGGCTTATTGGAGGAGAAGGTTTCTGAGCCATCAGGTAACAGTCAAGGTGTCCAAGCTCCTGTGGGTCTGCTGCCAGTCATGGACAGGACACAATACAGCTATCAAAGCTAAGTCAGGAATATCTAGAGGACCTTCAGACAAGGGCAGCCAAGACAATGTTTCTCCATTTGCACTTTTTGTGTCATTATTATGGCCCAGAGTGTCTCTGCCATCTACCACTGAGCCATGCTTCCTGCCATATTGTATATTACATTCGGAGGTGCCACTATTACCCTAACAGGGAGAAGACAGACTTGGTTTCAAAGTTTGGACTAAAGCCATAACACCCTAGGTGTCAATGAGAACCTTTGAACCTTTCCCTGTGCAATGATAGCTTTCTCTCCCTGTGGTCTGGACAGAGATGGAGGGCACTGGCTGACCATCAGGGCTTTCAACACTGAATGTGCTGTGACAGGTAATGCCAGATCTGCTTTTCTTATTTAAGACCCAAATGCCTCCAAGCCTGGTGTATTTCTGGGTAGATGACCATGTGCCTTGTAAGCAATGCCAGCAGAAATCAGAACCTCTCATCTCCACTCAGAGTTACAGAGGCAAGGATCTGTATCCATAGCTGCCTGATTTCCTTCTTACTAAGCCAGTCTTCTGCCACTTGTAAATCAACTTTTTTTTTTCATTGACTCCCATCCACTATTCCCAAGCAGATTTACCAGGAAGACTACAAGCAGTCCAGCCCAACCTTCCCCAGGTGCACTGCTCGGCATGGCACATGCTGCTGCTTACATGCTGGGAAGGTGGCTCTGTGGTCCCTGCAGTCCCATGATGATTTTGTACAGTAATCCGAGGGACTCCAGAGGAGCTGCACACATTTACACCAGGCAAGAGAGTGCCCCACAGCAGTAATTCAGCTGTTTTGTCATAGACACTTTATAAGCAAAAGTCACCAGGTTGAGTGTAATGTGCCATCCACCTAATTATAAGTAAGAGATACATCATGAAGTTCCCCAGGGGGGAGAGATTGTGAGTAACAGCAGTGGCACAGAGCCTGCAGCCCAGCCTGCATGCCAAACAATATTCCAAGAAAATATTTCTAAGTTACAGAAATTGCGTAAGAGGGATTATTATTTTTAAAGGACAGAAAATGAAGTTCAGTTTCTAAAAAAGCAAACACATATTTTTAGCCTTGCTCTTCTCTTGATCTTACACTAATGGGAACCATCTGCACTGGGACTGGCTGTCATTCCTGGTAAATAACCTTTCACTGCAACATTCCAGATGTTTCAAAGCCTTCTTTCCAAAGAGGTGTTTGTCTCCTTTGCCTGTCACTGTCCCTTTCTGCCTTCCCTGTCCATGCTTTCCTCAAAAACATGCCTTTTTGTTAAAAGTAGTTTGTCAGCATTTTGGCTAAACTTCATTATGATCCTTACTCATTAGTGGAGAATGAAAGCTTTCATGAAGTTGGAGATTTGAGGAGGAAGCGAGAAGATTTAGACAAAAAGAAAAACACACCAGCATTTAGGTGGAGATGGATTTCTACTTCATCTGGAGGATTCCAGCTGCGGAACAGACATGTTTGTGTTGGTATGGAGAGTTTTAAATGTGCCAGACTTGTGTGGAACATTCAGATGTACTTTACAGCAGCAAGATACCTCCCTATAGAACCTTTGGAACTCATTACATAGAAAGGCTCAGTGGTTTGCTATGCTATATCCTGGAACCGACTTCTGTTTGCCTTTCCTCTACAAACAGAAACATCCCTGGACACACAGATTGTTTTTTTTATCCCAGCAGCCACAATGGTGGAAGGAAAATAGGGGGATTTTAAACTGTCCTTTAACCTTTCTGGTACTTTTGCCTAGAACCTGCCTGAAATCTGCTGTGTTACAGCTTCATTGATGCTGTAACTAGGGCTCAGGTACAATTAGATAAGAAAAGCCATGCTTCCAGTATCAAACCTCCTACTCAGATCTCCAACACAATGTCTTTGGCATCAGCTACTCAGGAGCAAGGAGCCCTTTGACATGTACTTTGCAGTGGGTAATTCCTTTGTTTTGAAAAGCTTCGTGTCACTGCTGATGTGAAGGTCTAGAAGGTAAAGGAGAGTCTGTCTTCTGAAGGGTTTGGGGTTGTGAGCCCCTGCAGTGCTCAGCTGTGGCGAGGGCATTGTGATTGCATTTGCAGCAAACTCCAGTTCTCTGGGGGGCTGGGGCGTGGTGCAGAGCTGAGCAGTGAGAGGGTTTGTAGGAAGCTGTCCTTCTGTTCTTTTTTTCTTTTGTTACCTGCTATCAATTTTTTTTTTTTTTTTTTCATAACAAAGGCTTCCTGAGCTTGGGGGTTTTGGGTCTGTTAATACTGGTAATATGATTTAAATATTCTGATGATTCATTTTCAGTCCAGAGAGCTGAATCAGCCATGTAGAACATAGCTTGCTTCTCCCAAACCGCTACCTTTTCCATCCTTTCTCGTCATTTCTATAAGAGGATGATTCATGCTCCTCTTGTATTTACCATTTGAGAATATGCCCGATTCCTTTAGCTAATTTCACTTCTTGTTCCTCTTTTTCAAGAAAAAAAAAATAGAAAAGAAAAAGAAAAAATGCTGAGAAAAGCAAAGTGATGGCTGATTGATGTGACATCTCACTGGTGGGCCTGGCATGTGACCTAAAGCTGAACTGAACAAGGAGGAAAAAAAATACCTTGAATTATTAAATTGATCGGAGCCCAAAGTGAGGAATTCAAACCCCTGGGTCACATTTCACATGTTTTTTGAAATTCTGGGTGTTCCAAGTTCAAGTATAACTCCAGTATGATGATTTTTTTTTTTTTTTTGGTTGCTTATAAGAAGTCCCTTATTTTATTTAGTTATTCGGTTCTTATTTATTAGGGTTGTGACTGACTCAACCAATTAACTGGGGGGTGAGGTTAGTTATTGATTTACCTGATTATATGCAAGAGCTGTCCATAAGATAGATAAGGAAATTTTTATGGCAGGCTTTGGGAAAACACACAGACTCTTCTCTATACTTTCCATCTGAGACACTCTGCTTCCCATCATCAGTTTTAAAATCAGAGAGCATCTCTGCCTTCCCTCTGTCACTGCCAGTGCAGCCCCTCACCACACTCGCGGCTCCCTGGCTGCTGCCCCGTGTCAGGGCTCAGCAGGGTCTCTGTCCATGAGAAGCTGTGACCATCATGCATCTATCTGTCTGCCACACTCAAAGAATAGTGTCCCCCAGCTTTCAGCCCCTTCTATTCCAGGGCTCCCCTCAGCCTGCTGCTTTCATGGGACACCTTCTCCCTTTATTGGAAAGGGAGCTTTTACACCACAGCAGCTGTTAAGAAACCCCAAAACTCTCCAAGAAGTGTACTGATGTGAGTGTCCCTTTGGCTGGGCCTCTCTCTAAACAGAGCTCAGCATTTTGTGCAACAGCTGAGGTGAAATCACAGCTTGCAGCGGGCTCCAAGAGCCGCAGGGCGCCTGGCCATGTGTGTGGCCGCCCCCAGGAAAAACGTCCCATGTTTGGGCAAATTCATTCGAGCCAACATTGCTGTATGACTTCACTCCTCATTCATCCGCATCAAGAAACAGTTTGTCCAACGCTTCACAGAAGGACAGCACGAACTCTTGCGAGACTCACCTGAAGGTTCCACGGCAAGGCAGTGAGATCAGCTTGGCGCCGAGTTTTATCGAATCGAGTGGAGCATGAGCAATGTGGGCAAGTCATGGGTGGCCATGACAAGGCACTTCATGGACAAAGAAATGGGCCTTTAGATCCTTCTCCTGGATGTCGTGTCCTGTCCCGCTCGAGATGACACTCAGAGGACACTCCACTGTGACTCACTCTGCCCTGTATGTTGTCATATACTTCTGAAAACAACAGAGTGGGCCAAAGTTTGGCTTTTTCCACAGCCTAAAGGTTTTCAGATTCAAAACAGTCAAGTGTTATTCTCTCCTATGACTAATGCTGTGTTTTCACTAACCGCTATTACACACAAACATCACCTCACTCTATCACATGAGGGTATCATGTCATATTGCAAATATTTTAATAAACTACACAGAAGAAAATGAACAAGCACTTCTGTAGTTACTGATATGGGGGTATTTTTGAGCAGCTACAAGTTAAATTCTAAAATTTGCTATAAAGACCTTGGAAGGTCATACCAAGAAAGCACAGAAAAAGGTGGGGGAATAATAAAGGGACTCAGATGGAGCATGTGCAAAGCAATATCCACTGGAATTACTTTCTGCTTTGGTTCTCATGTTTCTTGGTTTTTTTGGTTTTGTTTTTTTTGACATCCTCTTATGAAGTGTCACTCTTGGATCTCTACTCTGAGTTACTCTACAGCCCGAGAATGCGAGAGCTGTGATTTCTGATAACAAACCTCACCTTATTTCAGACAGTTTACAGTTGCCTTTGCTATTACCTCCTCTTCTATTCCTTCAGAAAATAACCCCTTTCTACACCATTTGACAGCGAGACAAATTTAGACCTGGCAGATAATAGAAATGGTGTAGATAAGCAGTGTGAGTACACCAGGAGAGCCTGTCTTGTGTGTCCTTGATTCCTGTGCTAAGCACCAGGGCTTTAAGAGAGGGAGGCAGAATTACCTTTCCATTACCTCAGCAGCTTTTGGCCCTGACAGCCCTGAGTTATGCCAAGCTGCCTACAGCCACCTAAAGTTATTTTTGTGGCAGAAGCAGTTAGTGTTTTTGGGGATTTTGAGCATGAAACACTTTCCCTGACAGGGTCCCACAGCAGCTGGTTACACTGGCAAATGAGGTCTGTAAAGACTCT
This sequence comes from Psilopogon haemacephalus, assembly GCA_013396835.1. NCBI lineage: Eukaryota > Metazoa > Chordata > Aves > Piciformes > Megalaimidae > Psilopogon > Psilopogon haemacephalus. The sequence goes on from VWZI01002219.1 coordinate 807,721, forward strand.
CACATCCACAAGCTGGTGGGAAGAAATGTAGCTATAGCTAATGCAGAACAGGTTTGTGCTTCCTCCAGAGCAGGTAACGAGATGCCACGCTCCAGCTGTATCCCTCCCAGCTCTGCTCTATCATAATGGGCACAAGCCAGGGTGATCCCACACTCAAAATCATCCCCTCTGCCTTTCTGTTGGTTGCTGTGTGCCGTGTACATTTATGAAGCCTTAATACACCAGAGATAAGAACAGAAGAACAACCTGCAAATGGCAGTGCCTCAGCAGCTCTTATCTCAATCTTTATGGGAGGGGATGGTTCTGGAAATGCAAAGCTCATAGCCACTGCACCCACAAAATGCTGACATCACATGACTAGCAATAAATCCAGCTCTCATGTTTCTGGACAGGAGAACACGCCTCTCCCTGCTTCTTGGTGAGAGCTACGTCATTTGTTTTCTATTCAAATTTGCCCTCCACCCACGGAAGCCTTTCCATGCTAGCTATTAGAGGATCTTACGGAGAAAATGCACTTTCCAGCAGTAGGAAGAATGATTTCTCACATTTTATTATATACCTAATACCTTTCATCTTGAAATAGGGGAACTTTACAAATACAGTGATTTTCCTGAATAAATACACTTATGCCTAGTGCATGGCATGATTCATAGCAGATTAATAGAGGCAATTAAATGTAAGATTAAATTGCCTAAACCATTTGCCCTACTAAGCCGATCCCAGTACTGGGGACTGTATCAGTGCCACTAATTCCCAGAGATTTTCCTTTGGAGGCAGGTATTTAATGATTTTGAATATCAAATCCATGCTATCCCAGACTGGCTGTCTAAAGCCTGTAATCATGTTAAAAGGCAGCACTAAGCAACTTGCCCGAGGCAGCTCAGTGAGTCACTGCAAGAGAAAGCAAAACTCCTGACTTGCATTAGCTGCTCAAGCAGACGTGGAGCCACTTGTAAAATTATGACTGTCCACACTGCAGACTTCTCAAAGTGTCTTGGGTTTCCAGCCATGAGATGCCATATGTCAGGCCCTGTGACAGGCATACATACATGGATGGGGTCATATGGTGTCAGGAGCACTGTCTGGGCAGCTGGGGTCATGTAACTGAGCTGCAGATGCAGAGCTGAGTGCGAGCCCCCAGCTGCAGCTCAGGGCTGGCTCTGGGGGCTGTCACATTTTGGAGCTGTCAGTGTGGCATGCTGCCTGCAGCATCACAAGGTGACAGGAAGCTTATGGCTCTGCATTAAAAGCACAGCAGAGAAAGGGTCATGATGAGAAGCCTGGAGTCCAGGGAGGGATCATTATGGTCCATGCAGGTGCAGGAAAGGCCCTCAGTGCTGCCAGCACCTTTTGTACACCCACCTCTGCCCACAGTCCAGGGTGCAGGAGGCAGAGAGCAGTTCAGAGAGGGCAGGGAAGCAGTGAGCTGAGATTTCCTTAGGCAGAGCTGTGAGAAGGGGACTTTCCTGATCCTTCAGTGTGCACCTGTATCCAGAATGTGTCTGGAGCTGAAATATCCGAGCTGCTACACCTAGAATTTTTCCACTCAGGAAGAATAAGTTAGGCATTAGATGTGACACAGAAGTAAGGCTGTACCATGTTTTCCAGTCTGCGTCTCCAGAAGTGAGACCCCAGCCCATAGCTGGTTTTCGTGCTGTTGTGATTGAACCTTCTGCCTCCCCATTCCTCCACCTCATCAACTCCAACATGATGAATCTCAAGCAGTCTGAGCTCAGCTAAACCCTGGCAAAATGGTTAAATTCCAGGATTTAAATGCACTAGAACCAAAATGTTTTCAATGTAGTATGAATCATCAGGAATTCTATATTGTTCGTATTCTGTGTATTGTAACCTTTCATTGGTGAATTATTTTCTTTGTCTCCTCCCTTCCTATATTTCACTCTCTTTGTTTCTTTCCATCCTTCTTTCTTTCATTTTTTTCCCCTCTCTCTTTCCCATCTTTCCTTTTTCTTCTGTTTCTTGTGAATCCATGTCTCTGTAAAATCTGTCCAAATATTTACAAAAGGAAATGCTGGGTTGTGAAACTGAATTCAGAGAAAAGTTACACATGCTGAAGAAATGCATCCAGCATGGTTTCCAAATGTTCCCACATGCATTTTTCTTCTGTGTCTCAAGTGTTGAGGCTTGAAGCTTCCTATCTCTACTCAGACAAAACTTGCACTAAGGGCAGTGAGACTCAGGCTCAGGTCAGGTCCAATGGTGCTGTAATTCTGGCTCTGCTGGAAAAGTTCAGGACTGATTTTGCCCACGAGTGACTAGTTAACAAGCCTGAAGAACTGGTGTTACTGGATAACTATTTGTGCAATGGGCTAGTTCCAGGCCAGGGGTTATCTATGCTTGTTACCCCGCTGCTAACAAATTGGCAATTGTGTCAGCCAATGCAGAAGCTGCATGCAGCATTCTGCTACCCTCCAAGATACACATCAACCAGGTTGCCTGAGAGATCTGCAGCCTCTGGAGAAAGCCAGGCAGGTCACCAGTTCCACTGAGACGACGACAACCTGCTCAGCTGTGCCATGATGAAATTGCATGGAGTCATTTTCCCAAGAAATCCCTGTACCAGGAGTGAGGCCTCACACTTGAGGTGCACTCATGTCATCATGGATTTGTACATATTTTGGCACAGAAACATGGGAACTGTTAAAGCCCAGGGGTAAAAGGGACCCATTTGCTGGGGGTGGGTCCCATCTGCTCAAATTAAAGCATCACCTCCCACCCCCACGCTTCATGGTCTTGTTTCTATTATTACCCTTACAATGACATTGTGGCCCAAGTGCAAACACAAATTGTTTTGGAGGAAGGGGTTAATTTTGTGTTTCCTGGCTTTTGTTAAGTCAGGAAATCTAACCCTTAAGAAAGTCATTCAGGTCAGAGTGAGTTCCTAAAAGCCACTTCAGCCCTGTTTTGTATTTTCCTTTCTTTCATTCTTATGGCAGGTTTATTTAAGAAAGGAAAACAAAAAATAGAGTAAAGCAAGGAAATAGCTAGTCCAGGGTTATAAATGATTAAGTACACACTGCCACATGTGATGAATTTTTCTCTTCCTGATTTGCACTGGGTGTAAACAAGACCAGCCTCAAAAGTCTCATAATTACATAAGTCCATCAAAGAGCAATTATCATTGCTGTGGAGGCAAATCCCCATTGCACAAAGGTCTCGGCTGAATGTCTTCCCTGCACTGTCTCAGAGCAGCCAAGGGATCTGTCCCATGGTGTCTGGCCCATATTTAATATTTGTATGATGCTGGTTAACATCACAACTGAAAAGGTCATAGAGAGCATGTGCTGCCTCAGCTGTGCAGGTGTCAGACTTGGCCGTTTCTGTAAACTTGGCAAAAAATGAGGTAGCTAAACTGGAGGAAAAATGTCTCAGCCTTTTAGCTTTGTTTTCTATGTGGGGCAGACAGAGTTCAGGACAAGAGCAAAGACTGTTGTGGCATAGGGATAGTTGCATCTGTGAGCAAGGTTGGCTGTTCCCAGTAACAAGGCAATAGGGGCACAGCATCATTAAGGACTACTTTCCATTAAAATGTTCATATGAAGACTCTTAATCTGTGCTCCTGCTCCTGGAATGCATAAGACTTTGAGCTGCTTGGAAAGCTCAACGTCTCAATGTGCTGATAAAGTCCCCTGGGAGAAGGACAGTCCTAGCTCCTAATACTGCAGGGCTTCTCTGTGGCTGAGCAGTTTTTGCCTCTCCTGTGCTCCTGCCTTGTGATGCTTTAAATCACTTCCACATCTCACACCAAAGGAGTAAAGTGAAGTGATTCCTGGGTATAAACCTACAGAAAGGTCAGCATCTGAGGTCTATGTGAAAAGGAGGACATTTTCCTCTAGGAAAAGATTATGGATAAAGTCCTGTCTTGTGTCTATCTGCTATACTGGTTTCTGCTAGGGAAACATGTCAAAGAATTGACCATTGATAATTTCTACAGTTCATCTCCTTAGAAAGATCTGTGTAGGTCAGCGTTAGGCAGATGATGTTCAAGGTCACCAGAGCTTGGCCATGGCACAGTGTTGTCACAGCGATATCAAGTCTCATGAGGAGTTGGCTCAGAGTGCATCAGAGGAGGACAGGCAGATCCACTGCCACCTGCAGTGTGGCCCATGTTCCCTGCCCACCTCCCACACGTTTTTGGTGTGGAGAGACATGTGTCACCTACTCAACTGATGGGCCCTGTGATTCACATCCCGCAATCCAGTGTGGACATCTGTGGGGTCCCAGTAACAGAGTGGATGATGGCGTGGTCGAGCGGAGTCATTTCCCAGCACTGAAGTGTATGAGTGTTTCTCTTGCAATCTGTTTCCAACCCACTGTTGAAAGAACAACAATAAATAAATTCAACAAAAAGTGCAATCTTGTGTTTATTTTAAAGGAATGTGTTGAAAAAACAAATTTGCTTTGAGGCTACAGTTCTGGCAAAAACCTCACTGCTCAGCAGAGCAGAGCCAATCCTGCGATAAGTGGGTAAGCCAGAGCTGGCACTCACCCACCTGTGCCCTTCCCCATTCCCCCCTCCTCCCAGGTATCTGTGAGAAAGCTGAAAAGTCCTGGAGATCTTGGACAGATACAGAGTCTGGCTGGCTTGAGAAGAAGATCTGGGGCAGTTAAAGGCTGGAAACATAGGGAGAAGAAGTGAAGCTTGAGAGGGAGTGATGGTTGACAGCCCGTGAGGCTGGTGAGGTAGGATGGTGGGAGACATGCCCTGGTGTGAGGCGGCAGATGAAAAGGTCTTCTCTGAAAGGAGCAGCTGAAGAATGGAACTGAAAACAGAAAACTGCTGAAAGGGATGAGAAAGGATCAGCACAGCCGGGATGGCAGTGTGGAGGGGGAAGAAGAGTTGACGAGAAAGGGCTGGAGGGGAAGAGCCAAAGCAGAAGGAGGTGCAGGGAGTAGATGTGTCCAAGGGCAGTAAGCAATCAGGAGCTGGTGGGGCTGGGGAGGCACAGTGGGAAGGCAGGGGAAGTGGAAGCAGTGCTGACTGGAAGCCCTGACTAAGAAACACACGAGTGTCTTGGTGGAAGCTGGTCACCCACGGGGAAAAGAAAACTGTTGGGAAGTGCTGATGCATTACTGGGGAGGTGGGGGTGGAGAAGATAGCTCCTGCTGCTCCGCTGCCAGTTACTAGACAGCCCCAACTTCTGGGGATGTTCTCAGTGGGGAAAACTTTGCATGGGGTGCAGGTCTACTGCATTTTCCCCCTTACACATAAAACATGATGGGAACAGCTGTCAAGTATGTGTTTACATGAGAAATATATACACAAATATATGTATACACCTATATATTTATGTGTAGAAGTCTGTACATGTATATATGTTTATGCATGAATACAAATATATGTATGCATATGCTCCTCTCTTTAGACACATCTTTAAGAAGAATAAGCACACCCACACCTGAGGCTCCACATCCCCCACACTGCTGCTCAGCAGCTCTTCCCGGAGTCCTGTGCGAAAAAAGAGGAGCAGCCAGTGCTAGGGGGCCAGATGGACATAGGGTGGCCCAGCCAGGGACAGGGGGCAAAGACAACTAACAGTGAAGTGGCCCAAGTCCACAGCACCTGTTAGAGGGGTGGTGGGCACAGGGTGTGTGTGGATGTGTCTGTGTGAGTAGGGGTGTGCTGATGTGTTTGTAGGGGTATCATCTGTGTTATGTGTATACACACATGTATGGGTACATATGTATACATGTGTGCATGGGTGTGTACACACCTACATAGGTATGCCCAAGTGTGTATTTACATATATGAATGTACATGTGATGTATGTACAAGTGTGTGTATAGGCAGGTGTGTATGTGTATGTTCTTACCTGTAGGTGTTTATATGGGAGCATGTGTGTGTGGAGAGACCACTCTGTCTGAACGTCTGCTTATGGATATGATACACGAAGCCCTGTGTGTGTTTGTGTGTGCAGTACCAAGTGCATGGACATGTACTGATGGTGTGTGCCTGTGCCGGGCTGGGGCATGTGTGCCTGCTGCCCCACAGCCTGCAGTCTCGCTGCCCCGCAGCCCATGTTCTCGCTGCTCCACAGTCCATTGTCTTGCTGTCCCACAGCCCGTTGTCCCACTGTCCCACAGTCCACTGCCCCGCTGCCACTCAGCCCGTTGTCCCGCTGTCCTACAGTCCATTGTCCCGCTGTGTCTCAGCCCGTAGTCTTGCTGTCCCTCAGCCCGTTGTCCCGCTGTCCCAGTCCATTGTCTTGCTGTCCCACAGCCCGTTGTCCCGCTGTCCTACAGCCCGTTGTCCCGCTGTCCCTCACCCCGTTGTCCCGCTGCCCCACAGCCCGTTGTCTCGCTGCCTCTCAGCCCATTGTCGCGCTGTGCTACAGCGCGTTGTCCCGCTGCCCTTCGTACCGCTGTCCCTCAGCCCGCTGTCTCGCTGCCTCTCAGCCCGTTGTCCCGCTGTACCACAGCCCGTAGTCCCACTGTCCCACAGTCCACTGCCCCGCTGCCACTCAGCCCGTTGTCCCGCTGTCCCTCAGTCCGTTGTCCCGCTGTGTCTCAGCCCGTAGTCTTGCTGTCCCTCAGCCCGT
>VWZI01002219.1:814492-853033 GCA_013396835.1 Psilopogon haemacephalus
CAGCCCGTAGTCCCGCTGTCCCTCAGCCCGTAGTCCTGCTGTCCCTCAGCCCGTAGTCCCGCTGTCTCTCAGCCCGTAGTCCCGCTGTCCCGCAGCCCGTAGTCCCGCTGTCCCTCAGCCCGTAGTCCTGCTGTCCCTCAGCCCGTAGTCCCGCTGTCTCTCAGCCCGTAGTCCTGCTGTCCCTCAGCCCGTAGTTCCGCTGTCCCTCAGCCCGTAGTCCCGCTGTCCCTCAGCCCGTAGTCCCGCTGTCTCTCAGCCCGTAGTCCCGCTGTCCCGCAGCCCGTAGTTCCGCTGTCCCTCAGCCCGTTGTCCCGCTTTCCCTCAGCCTTGCTGTCCCGCTGTGGCCGTGCCTGCAGGGGCTCTCAGGCGCGCTCCCGCGGCACATGACGTCATGCCAGCCAAGCTGGGCGCGCCCGTGCTGGCGCGCGGCCAGGTGACGTCTTCGCGGGCGGACCACGTGACGCGGCCCCATTGAGAAAACGCCGGCCCGGCGCGCGGGCCTATATAAGGCGAACGCGGGCGTGTGGGGCCGGACTGGGTTGTGTGGTGCTGCGCTTCCAAGGGTCACCAGCACCTCCGACACCTACCGCGCCCTCCTCATTCTCTCTCCTGCCTTCTTCCCCTTGACCGGAGCCGCTATGGTGAACCTGCGAGTGTGTGCGCTGGAGTGCGAGGCGCTGCGAGGGCTGCTGCAGGAGCGCGCCGCGCAGTGCCTCGTCCTCGACTGCCGCTCCTTCTTTTCTTTCAACGCCGCGCACATCCGCGGCTCTTGCAACGTCCGCCTCAGCACCATCGTCCGCCGCCGCGCCAAAGGCGCTCTGGCCCTGGAGCACGTCGTTCCCAATGAAGAGCTCCGCGCCCGCCTGCGCCAAGGGCTGGTCCACACCGTGGTGCTGCTGGACGAGCGCAGCGCCGACCTGGAGCTGCCCAAGCGCGACAGCACGCTGCTGCTGGCTCTCGGCACTCTCTGCAGGGAGGCCCGCGGCGCTCGCATCTGCTTTCTCAAGGGTGAGTGGCCGCGGGACCTCCTCGGCCGCCGCCGGAGGGGAAGGGCAGGGGGCCGCAGCCGGCTTGGCAGTGCCGCCCGCAGGGCTCCGCTCGCCCTTCGTGGCCGCGATTTGCTCACCCGGCACCTCTTTCTCCCCTCTGCCCCTGCAGGAGGTTACGAAGCTTTCTCGTCCGTCTGCTCCGAGCTCTGCACCAAGCCAACCGCTCCCACCGGGCTCAGCCTGCCCCTAAGCGCCAGCAGCGCGCCCGGCAGCGCCGACTCGGGGTGCAGCTCCTGCGGCACCCCACTCTACGATCAGGTGAGCGGAGAGGGCCTGGGGCGGGGGGCGAGCGTATGCGGTGTCAGACGCTGCGTTCAGCCCGGGCAGCTGCCGCTTAGATGCGGCGTCAGGAGGGGAGGCTGTGTGAAAGCCGCCGGCAAAGTTAACCGGTTGTCTGCCCTTCCTCTTCCAGGGTGGGCCGGTGGAAATCCTGCCGTTCCTCTACTTGGGCAGCGCTTATCATGCCTCCCGAAAAGACATGCTGGATGCTTTGGGGATCACAGCGTTAATCAACGTCTCGGCGAACTGCCCGAACCACTTTGAAGGGCACTACCAGTACAAGAGTATCCCAGTGGAGGACAACCACAAAGCAGATATCAGCTCCTGGTTTAACGAGGCGATCGATTTCATAGGTAAACGAGCTCTTTGTAGTCTGTGCTTTTCCTGGGGTAATGTACTCTGGAAACAGGGAGCTTTGGACACTGCTTTTCTCGATAAAACCTACATTGAAACTGAGGACTTTAATTCCATCGGGCAGATACACCCGGAGAACAGTTCCATTATTTTTTATTCCACTCAGAGGAATAATCTCAGCTTCATAAAGCTGTCTGAGATCTTGAATCAAGAGGCACTGGTCTTGCAAAAAAGAGGTAGTGAATTTAAGCAGATCAGTATTAAAATAATCTTGCAAGACTGCTGAAGTGACCTGGAGGAGCTATTAGTATAATTGGAATTGGAGCCCAGAATGAGAATAGCCAGCCCGCTGGTTCCCTCAGGACAAAGGCTCCCTTTGTCTCCAAAGCACGGGGTGTACCTATTAGGCTAAGGAAGGGGATGGATTAAAGAAATGTAAAACAGCAGCCTGTGCTTTCCCACCTTTGCAAGCAGTGGGACTTGTTTGCTAACTGTGTATTTTAATTCTTTCAGACTCTGTCAAAAACGATGGAGGAAGGGTATTCGTGCACTGCCAGGCTGGCATTTCCCGCTCAGCAACTATCTGCCTTGCTTATCTTATGAGGACCAACAGAGTCAAACTGGATGAAGCTTTTGAGTTTGTGAAACAGAGAAGAAGCATCATCTCCCCAAATTTCAGCTTCATGGGGCAGCTGCTTCAGTTTGAGTCACAGGTCCTTGCCCCCAACTGCTCAGCAGAAGCTGGTAGCCCTGCTATGTCAGTACTGGACAGAGGAGCATCGACCACCACTGTCTTTAACTTCCCCGTCTCCATCCCTGTTCACACCTCATCCAGTGCTTTAAGCTATCTTCAGAGCCCCATCACCACTTCCCCAAGCTGCTGAAAAGTGGGCGAAATATCAGAACTCAGACTTACTGTCTCAGAAGTGCAATAACTACAGGGACAGTGTCATCAGTCACTTCTGTTTTGTGGGGAACCATCCCAGAACAATGTCATAAATGGAAAGAAGGTCACATGATGCCAGAGCACTAGGTGTATTGACTTTCCAAGCCAATATCTGGATGTCTACCCAGAGATCAAAGGACACTGTCTCTTCTTGAGCGGCTCCTCCTTGTCTTCTGTCTGTCCTAAGTCTGCTCCATGTTTAGTAGCATGCTCACCAGTATTCCCATTCCTGGACACTTTGAGCAACACTGATGCTGTCCCCTTTTATATGACAGTCCTATTTATTTATTTTTACACTAGTGCATTGGGGCTTTTGCCTTCACAAACCTAGAGTTTCATTTCTAGAGAAACCAAATACCTCAGTATTTTTTGGTACTGTAATCCCCTGTGTGTCCATATCTGTCTGCTCTTGTTCCCCAAGCACTGACGTGAAAGCACCAGGCGAGTGCTTTTTTTTTTTTTTTTTGAGTTGCCAAGGGTTGTATGTTTGGTTTATTTATGATGTGAAATAATATATTTCTTCTTACGAAGACATAGTTTTGTTACATAACTTTTTTTTATACAAACGGAATAAATTATGATTATTTCTATTGAGCTGAATGATACATTCTTTAAAGTCTCAAATTCTGCAGCCCCCAGCTTCAAAACTCATGTGAGAGCTCCCAGGTGATGAGAAGCAAGAAATTACTCTTCAGCTCTGCAGATGCCAGATCTGGACTGAACTAGATGGCTTTAAACAACATAATTGACTAGAAACTACTGCTTCTGATGTTTTCTTTGTCCCTGTATAATTATATACAATGGCAGAGAGCCAAGGCTCTCTTCTGAGCTGTAAGGTGGCTTTGGCTGCAGTGATGGCCACAGAGCTGTAACAGTTTGAAACAGCTGATACGTGGGCACAGGGCTATAGTGAATTAAAAATATTCCTACTAGGAAGGAGGAAGAAACTTCCTTATTGCATGCTTAATGCTTCAAAGGTTAAGTCTAAAAATTAAGCTCTTGGTAGCAGCTTTCTAATGTCTTGTGAGTTTGTGCTAAGGTGCTTCTCTGTCTCACTGCTTTGATTCCTATTTGCAACTCAGACTGCCTCTTATACCTGAAATGAAGCATTTGGCTTGCTGGGCCATCTCTGTAAACAAATTGGGGTGCAACAAGAGAGCAGGTAGCCAATAAGTCACTTGTTTCCTTAGTCAGACCTAAATATGTTATTTCGTGCTGCAGATTCTCACTAGCATGACTTTGGCATTTCAATTGCAGCAGTGAAAAGAGTTTTCTGTAGCATGTTAAAAGGCAGACAGAGGAGCTCTCACGAAATAGCACTCCTGGCAATTCATGGGTAGGAGCTGTGGGGTGAGGGTGTTGGGCAGCAAACAGTATAGGGTTAATGCTGTGTGGAAGAGGTGCAGCTGGAAGCTTGCTTTCCTAGGCAGGGTGAGAGTACAGGTGACAGGGAGGTGGATGCTGGGGAAGCACCAGGACGTTGACTGTCCTTGTCCACAACAAAAAGAAGCCACTAATTCTTGCATTGCTGATATTCAAGGAGTTGGCTCCTGCTCTTGCCCTATCAAAAATTGTTTTACTTGGGCAGATAGAGCAGGTTATGGCTCTGTGTAAAAGCCAAAGCATTTTAATAGCTATGATCCTAAGCTTATAGATGAAAGTTTCCTTAAGCATAAAGCAGCTGTGCTCTTGTCATGTTATCAGAGACAAGCAAAACACCACAAACTCCTGCTGAAATCCTGTGTATTACCTGGAGTATTAATGGTACTAGAATCTCTCCTGGGAGAAGGTGCCCTTGAAGGATGGGATGATGCACTGCTGTGTCTGAAATTCTTCCATGTTGCGCTACTCCTCCGACGCAGCTCTGTCGTCAGCAGTATGCATCAGCCATCGCCAAGCCTCAACCTGACACCAAGGGATTAAAAAAAAATGAAGCAGCAAAAAGGAATAGAGATCCTTGGGCATGAAGAAACAAAGTTAGAACCCCCTATTTTCTTAAAGTGTGCATGAATCTCAAAGTGAATATTCCTCCCTGAAATCTGTCTTGTGCTCTAAATCCTGCAAAACTCCTTTGTCCATGGAAAGTCCTTTGGCAGATTGTGCTGCTCTGTGGGACTGTACCTACCACTGCTCTCCCTGTAAAGTGTGCAAGGCTGTTTCTGCCTTCTTACACCTGCAGTTAAGAGTGGAACAAACTTTTACCTTCAATGCAAAGCAGGGCTTGTTCAGTGGAAAAATACAACCTTGGCAGCCCTGGCTGTGCAACTGATTATAAAAAATGCTGCCTGTTAATCACAATTCAAACAGAAATCCGCTCCCCGTCAGCCAGGGGAGCTTGTTTATGTGTTCTTGGAACAATAAAACTCATTACCTGGCAGCCGATCAGCTTTTATAACCTAAGCAGGCACCTGACAGGGGTGCAAAAGAGAGCTGCTTCAGCACAATGCCTGCTGTGGAAAAGCCAGCCAGCAACAGCGGGGCTTCGGCACCAATGTGTACTTCCAGCTCTCTGGATATCTGATGTCCTTTCACAAGTGTTTATTGTCATCCTTTTGCTGTCACCCATAATGACAGTCTCAGAGAGCTTGTAGGCTCCTGCAAGCTCTCTGTGGGCAGGATCACACTCAGGTCCCAGACTGCTTCTGTTCTAAACAAAGGGAGGATAAGGGGGCAAGAACAACGATGAGAACGTATCAGTCACCTGAGTGCCAATTTTGGGGAGACAGATGGGCTCAGCTGAGGGGGTTCTCTGGGGGCAGCTGTTGAGGTAGGGGGCAGAGGAGGATGTATGAGCCAGGCAAAGAGGCATGAGGGGCTGAGATGGGCAGTGACAGAGCCCATGCTTGGTGGAGCCAGAGGACACCTTTATGACACAGCTGAGCTGGACTTCGCTCACTGTGGATGTATTAGGGAGGCATTTTCCCTTTCCCCACTCCTTTATTTTGCCTCCCTTGCTGTTTTGTTTGTTTGGGATATCAAAGCACACAGTCCACCCTGGTTTACAACTTTGAAGTCCCATTGTCCCCATTCCCACACAAGCTGGCTGTCCCCCCAGCAGTAGCAGGGCTTGGCCAAGACCTTGCCCCTTGTGCCCGATCCCTAGAAACTTCTCACACAGCAGGCATGTGGAGGGCTTTCAGGTTATATAAACCTGTAGTCCTACAGTTGCACGCATCCCCATGGAAACCACAAGGAGTTTCCCCTCGGTGAGGACAGCAGTCACATCACTTCCTGGTGCTGACAAACCAATTTGTCATGAAGTGATAGAAAGGCATGTTTTGTTTGCAGGAACTGGCTCCAGGCTTTGTTCCTCCCAAGCCAGAGGCTGCTCACCCACCCCCAAGGCAAACAATGGTCATTGTGTGTTGCACAGAGCAGGCATGGGGAGATTGTGGACAAGCCCATTGGGCTCCTAAAATGCCAGAACATGAGCCACCAACATCCCAAAGGTTACAAAGCATATAGAGAAGATGCAAGTCATGGCAGTGTGTAACCCAGCGCAGCATGCGGGGCTCCGTACATCATCCACAGATGGGTCCCCACAGCTGAGGGGTGGACATGGCCAACACATGTGGGGGACACAGCACATGGGCAGCACATAATATACCCAGTGAGATGCAATACCCAGGGGATACAGCATACCCACTTATCACATGATGAACAGACAGAGCTCCCGATTAGACGTGTCTTGGGTAATCCCCTTGTCTCAAAGCTTTTGCCTTTCTTTTGTAATCAGCGCTTCAGAAGGCGCTGGGTGTACTCAGGCTTAGGGACTACCCTGCCTTAGTCACCTCAGTATCAGACTGTCAGGGCCACAAGGATGTGTTATGCCATTACACTGAAAAAAAAGAACATTACATCCAGATCAGACACAGGCAAGTCTTGTTTGTCCAGTTACCCACCTGGGTTTTTTCCTCTGTTTGAAGCAGAGAGGGCAGCAGAAAAGGCATGGAGAGTCAGTTGGAAATGGGGTTTAAATAAAGCCCCAGGGAGTCAGCTCCCCAGCTCCAAAGGCAAGTCACAGTGTGATGAGGAAGGAAAAAAAGGCCATGGTGTGTGACTGTCTAATGTAGTCAGAAGCCACTGCGCCTCAAACTTCATCTCAATCTGTTTCTTATCCTTTCCCTTGTCCAGGGACACCCACACACAGTGTAGCGAATGACTCCACACAGGGTTTTGGCTTCTCCAAATCTGCTCCAATCCAAAGATGTAGGGAGGTTGAGAAAAAGAGCTAAAAAAACACTTGTGTATGGCCTTCTTCCTGCATGTTACCTGCATGGTAACATGTGGCCACAGCTGATAGGGGGCTGGCAGCCGAGCCAAGAGGTGTAGCCAATGTGCCTAGCCAGGCTGGTTCTCTTAGCACCATCAAGGGTTTAAAAAGTTGGGTGAGACTAAGATATTAAAGGAGGGAAAGCAGCCCTGAAGAGAGCTTGGGGAGCAGTACAATCTGCTGGTGTTCTCCTAATATAATTGGCATTGCTGTTGGGATTTCAACCTGACTAGCTGGCCCTGCTGGGAACCTGACTTAAGGTCAGGCTCAGCTCTGTGTGTCCTGCTCTTGCAGCGGTGATATAATTAATGCTGAGGGCAGCCTCCAAAATGTGAATTCAAGCACCTAAGAGGAAAACAGCTGAGTTGATCTACCGCTGAGGTGGGTAAAGGATTCCTGGGTTTGACATCTATTTCTCATTTTGGAAATGCAGTTGTACAAACCTGTGCCTGTCTGGAGAGGAGTGCCAAGGTACTATGTGGACATGATGCTATCAACCTGGCATAGAATAAACTGGTTCCATCATCATAAGACTAGTGGCCAAAACCAGGGGAAAAGGCAGGTTTGCTCTTTGTCCTTACATGGTGTGAGATGACCTGTTCTCCAGATGTGGGTTGAATTTTTATTTTTCTCCCCCTGGGATTTTCCATTTCCAAGGTTTTCCAACCGCTGCATGTGGCTGCACACCCCACCTGCAGTGCCAGGCTGTGCGTGACCTTAATGTGGAGCCCTAACAGTACTGATGGCACAACTGAGGGGCTAGGGGCTGGCTGAGGTCCCTGGGAGGCTGCTGGGTAGGGGGTTTCCTGAGCGGTGCTCTCAGGATCTTGCATTTGCGTGCGTTTCCTGCTAGACACAGAAATGACTCTGTCTGGGCTTCCCCTCCTCGATATGGCTGGCAGGCAGGGGAGTGGGTGAAATGAGACACCCGGCACAGCCTGTGGGCAGCTTCCAGCTCACCTTCTAGCCGCTGAGGCTGGAGGTGGGTGGATGTCTCCTCCAGATGGGCGCTCAGCAGTGCTTCAGGCTGGGAGTCCGGAGGGTAGAAAGTGTTCAGAGACCCAAAAAGAGAAGATACTCGTGAATATACTCGGTGTACGGGGGTGAAGCACAACTCATAACAGTGGGCACTGGTAACCCTGTTACATCTTACCTAGGTCTTGTTGGGCATTCAGACTGGGTGAGTAAAGCTGTGGGAACTGAGTTTCGTCAGCCAATTCATTCCAAAATCCTTATTGCATAGATCATATTGGGGCTATCTTGAGTGCCACAGAAAATGCTTCATTTCTCATAAAAAGGCTATGTATGACACCAATCCCCTGTCATTTAAACACCTTCTGGTTCCCAAACTATAAGGCCATGTTTAAAAGTAAATGCTCAGAGGACTCTGATATGACATAGCTGTATTCTAACTCAGTAACCATTTGTCTGCAACTTAGCAGGTTCTCAGTACACAATATTGTTTAAATTGTAGTCTTTGTCTCAGAGCCAAATGTAGGTTCCACCTATGCTACAATAATAAACTACTGTGTGATCTTTAGACTTCAAAATTCTGATACAATTTGATTTTCATTTGAAAGGGTTTGGTGGTTTTTTGTTGCTGGTGGATTTTTTGTTGTTGCTGTTGTTTTTCCCAAGAAATTGTGTTGAGGATGTCTTTTAAAAAGAGCTTTTTTAGGTATTTTATTTACTGCAAAGAGGTGGTTTCTTTTCAGTGCCTTCCCTAAGTTCTTACCAAAATATAATCTATAGTAAACATCTTTCCACATCAGTGTCTTGTTCTTTCAAATCTTGTTAGGTTTTGTTAATTGGTAACTGGGTCATAGCACTATGTGGGTTTGATGCCAGGTTTTCCTAATTAATGGAGGATAGAAAATGCAGATGTTCCTTAACTCTTACAGTCTTTCCTGACAACTCTGTGGCACTTGCGGACCAACTGATAACTTCTTTTCTTGTCTTCTGCAATGAAATCTTGAGGGTTGCAGGTACATATTTCAGGGGATTTTGCAAGGTGAGTATTAAAAACAATTACATCTCTGTTTTAAACCCTGTATGCATGTACAATCCTTCTTGCACACCAAACACAAACCAGAAGGTGCTTTTCAGCGGTTTAAAGTGCCCAGTGCTTGTTCCCATTAGTCAGGCGACAGGACACAGCCGTATAAACAAACGGCACAAACTACCTAATCGTCTCTAGAGGGTCGTCTTCAGACACGCAAATGCTTGTTTAAAATGTTACATTTACAGGATATTTTCTTGGTCTTTGTCCAAGTCAGCAGTCCTACACATGTCAGCTGTGATGGCATCAGTTGTGAGCTCAGTCTGTGCGTCTGGGCACACATGGCATTTCCCCCATGTCGCTGGGCTTTGCTGCGGTGAGATCAAAGCTTCCAGCTGACGATCTGGATGCCAGCTTGGCTCTTCTGCAGCCTGGCAGGATCTTACAGCCTCGTCTGTGTGATGGCTGCTTCTCCCGCTCCCAAGTCTAGGTGGATCACATCTGGCACCTCAGGGGAGGAGGTGACCTCTGGAAACACCTTCGAGCCTTGTTGGCAGTTGAATAGGAGGGATCCAGCCGCTTGGAGTGTTTCAAGGCACAGTAACATAAACGGCATCATCCGCTGAGATTAGCGCAGGTGGAGCGGGAGGGTTGAAGCCGGTCAAATGTTGAAACCTTGTCCACTGCTGTAGCTTGGCTGGGACTGCTGTTGCGTCACTGGAATGCTTTGAGCTGAAGGATTTCTGGCTGCCCTGGGAGCTGTGCGAGGAGCCAGCTGAACAGCCGACTGCACAGCGTCAAACAATAGTTCCCACCTTTTCCTCCTGCCTGGGAGGAGCAGAAAGGAACAATGCTATTTGCAAGGAGAAAAAAAAGGAAAAAAAAATCCTTTCAGTCTTTGTCTGTCACTCTTTCTTCTCCCTTAGTTTCCTCTCTCCCAGAGCCAGCAGACATCTCAGCGCTGAGCGACCCCCAGATTTCAGCACCTTCCCTTGCTTCTCTTTATTCTTTTAAACGCTTGTCCACAGGCGCCAATGAAGACAGTCGTTTATAACCGCCTTTTGTTCCTCTGTTTACAGCTTCCCTTCCAGACTCCAGGGACAGCTGACGTCAGGGTGCTACATTTGGGCTCATCGTACTTTTATCTGGTGTTAATGCCTTCCATGAACAAGAGGAATGTGGACCGCAAGGCGAGCTGCCGGGGCGGCACGGGGAGAGGGGGCCCAGGGAGGGCAGGCGGGAGCCAGGCGGGCAGCGCTGCATCAGGACATGGCACCATGCTGCCCACCCTGCCCTCCCTGCCAGGCACCAATTGGTTTGCTGGAGAGGACCATGGTCATTTATGGCCTTGTGCAGGGAGGGCCTGCCCACTGGCACCCTGTCTGTCCGTCCAGGCAGCTGGCAGAGCTGTACGTGGCACCACAAGCTACGCGCCGAGCTATTTTTGAGACGCCTGGGCTGCATCCCAAGTATAGCGCACTCTATTTCTGGTGCAAAATGATCTTCCTGGGTGGGGGACGCAGAGATTTTAATTTTTTTTTTTTCCATATGAAACACATGGGTTTGGAGGCAATGAGAGAAACAGCTGGGCACAGCTGGAAGGGAGGCACAGAAAAACTGGAGCAAGCTGGTGGTCATGAAGGTCTCGCCCAGAGGGAGAGCTCTGTGCTTGCTGCTCTTGGTGAATGCTCCTTGCCAATGGTTTGCTCATGGATCAGGAATCAAAACGGCCTGGGTTTGGTTTACAGCTGGGGTTTACTGAGGACACTGGAGGGCTTTGCGTTTGTTTGAAATAGACTGCTGGGGGAGTTTGAGATTCCAAAACATTTAACAAGGCTGAAAGGGATGAACAGGGATGCTAAAAGCAGAGCTGTAAACTTGCTGGTTGGTTTCACCAATTTTGGATCTGCCTCTCAATCCAGACCAACTAGACTCAAGGCAGCAGAACACCATTTGTTCACCAGGGCTTAGAGAAATTCCTAAAAAGAATTAACCAAAAGGAGATGGTTGGTTGCTGCATGCCTTGTAGTGACACCAAAAGGCCCTGGAAAGAGGTTCAGGCTCCACTACGGCAGGGACCTCACATTTGTGGGATAGCAAGAGAAAAGCTCTGCCCTTGCCTGTGGGTGCTGGAGCAGATAAATCAGGCTGTCACCCTGTCAGGCTGCTCACTGTGGGAACAGATTATACAAGTAGAAAGTGATGTACTGGACCATGGACTCATGGCTGTGAGTTTTGCCAGTGCAACTTTCATGCTTACATCTGAAACTAGAGGTCTGAAGTGTTTCATCTTCTCATACAGGTGAGCTGGTGATGACAAAGGTTTCTGAGAGGACAGAAAAGGATGTTAAAGACTTTTCTTCAAAGCCTAAGAAGAATTTGCCATTCTTAATTTTCCAGCTACCTTCCCAGCACCCACTCCTCAACTGCAAGTAGCACAAACAAATGCTATGTCTTCAACACCAGTCATGGCACTAATCAAAGCCTTGTTCTCTGAAACCTGTGGCTCTGTTACCTCCACTCAAGAGGAAGATCTTTTCCTCAACCATAAATTATAAGTGGAAATATTTGATATTTCCAAAGCCCAGCATAAGACTGACAGTTTTTCCTTTGAGATATTCTTTTGGAGGAATATTTAGGTTTTCTTGAGGCTGGATCAAAATTTTCCACTTTCTGATTTCCAGTCATCAGGGCTGATTTAATACTATCTATGTATAAAAAAAAAAATATTGGCTCACAGGGGCAGGAGACAAAATACTTCCACCTACTACCAAAACACAGAAGAAGGGAGTGAGTAATGACATTCAGAATGAGAACCAAGTCTGCTTGCAGGTAGAGGCAATCAGATCCAGAAGACCGGGCTTGAGGTGAGGTTTCTCATCAACTCTCTCTGGTTACCAAGAGCAGCAGATGTAAAGGTACAGACTGATTTCTAAGGAAGAACAGACTCTTTTGATTATGCAAGTTGAAGTCTGACATAAATTAAGCCAAACTTCTGACTGAAAAAAAACCCAAACAACTCTTTAGAAGGACATTGTCCTGACAGATTATTTCAAATTATAGAGGTGCAATTCTGTAAAAGAATTTTTGGGCAATGTTCAATGGAAAGAGCAGATGAACATCAGGAGTCATTGATTCTCTAAATGGTTCTGTGTTACTTTCACCAAGCCACCTCCTGTTTTTTCATCTCAGTCTACTGTTCTCTAGAATGAAGACTGTGATGTTATGCCTTGATGTTATCAGATTTAATTTGGCTCTTCATCAGCTGGTGACAGACAGAAGCAGCTCACCAGGGAAAGCACACACCCACCAGGCTTTTTTCTGGTGGAGTACATTGAGGATGTTTAAAGTGCAATGGTCATGAGGCCTCACCATTGCCTTAATGCCATCTTGCTGTGCTAGATTTTTGTTGAAAGGAATTGTTCTCTCTCTCCAATGGAGCTGGGAGGATGGACTTGCAGAGAGGGTACTGGTGGCTGTGCTGATGGCCTGCCCAGCTCAGGGATGTAGTACCTGAGCTCACTGTGGAAGTGGTCTTGGCAAGAGCAGATCCAGCCAAGCACAAGGGTGGAAGCAGGACAGTGAACAGTCTAGGGTGGACCTGGAGCAGGAAAACCCTGTATAGAGATTGCAACTGATGTGATGAGTGGAGTCAAGAATGGTAGGTTTTGGGGTGAAGGACAAGGAAAATCTGTTTGCCATGGAGGAAGCACAAAGAGCTCAGCAAAAATGGGGAGGTGTAGGGGGAGGATGCACATGGGAGCAAGAGATATGTGGGGAGATGAGGGTGTGGGTGGGGTAAGGGGGACCAACGACTTCTATGTTTGTGGCAAGAGAGGAGACAAAGTGAGTTACTGGCAATGAAACAGAGGCAAACTGAAGGGGAAGGAAAGTTACTTCATGTTTGTAGTGGTTTTCTCTTGCACAGTGAAGTAAGATCCTGGGTTGAGAGAGACTTGGAGACTGGCAGCAGAAAAAGAGGCTTGGGTGGGTGAACAAGGAGGGTTTATAAAGCAAGATGGTGAAAAGGCAGATGCTGGAGGCTATCAAACCATGTGGTGAGGAAGAAGGTAGAGATGATACAGGAGAGTCCCAATTTACAATGGAGGAAACAGTTCTTTGATGCCAGAGACTACACAATGTGGAGAAGGAAATGGATACTGACAATAAACTAAACTTAGATTATCAGGCAGAACTCCACAGTGGGAGGAAAGACTAAAACTTTAAGAGGGAAGAAAATGAAGTATGAAAGAATCAAATATTTGTAATAAAGACAAGAAAAATGAAGCAGGTAGTTTGGAAGTTATTGAGTGATTGAGTGTAATGTATTGCACTCCCTTCACCCTGTTCAGGCCAGGTGGGAGAGAGGACTCTGTTGACAGGAGAAAGTCAGGCTACTTGTCCACAATTTAGAGAAATGTTATCCCCACTGTGTAGGGGGTGAAACAACCTGACTTCTCAGTTTCTAAGGAGGATTGCAGTTTCTCTAAAGTAAGACAGAAAGGATCATAATGTGAAAGACAGGGAACTTGTGTTCTCACTTAGAGATGACCATTCAGAGCTTTCTCTTTCTAAGGACTGCTTCTCAAGGAGGTCTCCAGCTCGGAAAAACTTGTCCATACTGAGCTGTGCACTGCTACAGGTAGATTTTCCTTATTTTGCCACTAACTAGGATGCATCTCTTCTCCAGACCTTGTTTGTTCCTTATGCACATGGGAGGAACAAAACCACAGAAGGAACAGGCAGTTGAGTGCAGGTGAAGCTGCAGTCCTGTGTGCCTTATGTAGGTGATTTCAGCATCCTAGTAACTGTACTAACAAGCCTGAAAGATGCAACAGTGCTTGCCCAAGCCTCACAGCCACTGCTGCAACTCTGGCTGGTGTGTTGCTCCATTTCCCCCTTCTACTGCACAAGACAGTCTCCCTTCTGAACGATGGTTTAAGGCCTAAAGAAGAGGGGCTGATTCTCCCTTGTTTCACCCTTCCCACCATGACATAACTGAGTATGAGACATTGCCATGTCAGAAGTGGGAGCAGTTGCTCCAGGCTGTTCCCCTTACACCTTGGCTTCCCACCAAATTGCCAGTCCTGGACCTCACCATAGATCTCCATTTTCCCACCCTGGTCCTCCCCTTCAAGCCAGCAATGTGTTTCTGTAAGGCAGCTAAAGGAATGAAAAATGACTTTGCAAGAAAGAGGCTGTCTGTGGGAGCATGGTGGCCAGCTGAGCGACTGCTTGTCACAGCTGAAGGTGCTGGGTCATGTTTGCAGAGGTGCTGCACTGTTTGCTCCGTTGCCTGGTGGCTCCTGTGATAGGTTTATCCTCTTCCTGAGCTGCATGAACTGCTGCTCTTCCCTTGCACTCAAAGCTCAGATGAGGTGCTGGAACTCATTCACTGGCACACTTCTTGCTGAGTTGTCCCTGTGCATGGGTGACCTGTGTGCCAGGGGTATGCAGTGACTCCTGAACTTAGTGCACTTTCAGGGTAGGAAGTGCCCTTCTCCTGCTGAGTATATAGTGGAGGTGGCCATGCCAGGCCAGTGGCCACCCAGCCCTTCTCTGAGGATGCAGAGGGTGGGAGAAGGACCAGCCGAGTGTGCTGGAATTCTCCTTCCACATGTAAGTGAAACAGTTGTCCACCAACAGCTGTGCCCACCCTTGGATAAGTTAGCTGTGTCAGGAGCCCCCCTACATGACCCTTGAGGAGGTCTCAAGGGCTGCTTGTTGTGGGGCCAAGCATGCAAAACCTGTGCCAGAGGAGTCTGAGAGCAGAGGGTCTGTGTGAGCCTTCCTGCCTGGCTCCTGCACTGCACGGTGACGTGGTTGTTGGAGGAAGGAACAGCAAGTTCCTGAGGGGACATTCCTCCCATAGCTTCGCGGGCGCCATGGACCCCTCCTTGCTGAAGCACACAAGCCTGTCTCCAGTGGCTGGTTTTGAATCCCATTTCCATGGCACCTTTCCAGACCCATATTTCTTTTTGCACACCAGGGTGGAAATGAACCCCCACTCCCTGCCCCAAAGCCTTCATCTAGAGCCTTCTCACAGCAGCTGTACTTTTCCAGTGTGTGTCTGCTGGGTAGGAGAGAGCCCTGCAGTTTCTTTGAGGACTCCTGGAAAGCAGGCAGGATGAATGCACAGGCTGCTGCTTGGGCCTGGGTTCCTCTCAAGTGAAAACATCCATATCCTTGTGCTCTTCACCCCTCTTTCTGCTTCTTCTTTGCTGATCAAGGTCTAAACAGTGTTCCAGAGATTCATTTTAGAACAGAAGTTACTTAAAAGGTCTCTTGCTCACTTTTCTGTGTGCAAACGTTCTCCTTTTGGCAGAATTTATTTCACTTGCCTTCCTCGAACACAAATGTTTTTTTGGGCCAGCAACACTTCAGCAGTTGTGGAAAAGTTACAGAGAGGAGAGTGTGTGCTCCTCTGTGCCCCATCTGCTTTCTGGGTCTGGGCTGGGTCCTGCCAGCTCAGCACTGGTGGTGTTGAGGCTGATCTCTGTATCTGGATGTTTCTGCCCTAGATAGCTGCAGCACCGAGCTGTCTCAAGGCTTTTTACCCACACAACAAACACCAGATCCCTCTGAAATGTAGTGCTTGAGGCTGAAACTGAAAGTTCGGAGAGAATTAGTCACTTCTGTACCCTAGTAACGTTGGCGAAAACCAGCCTCAAACACGGCGCAGGCGAGTGTTGTGCAATCCCAGCGGCAGCCTGGCGCTCCTCCTGAGCCAGAGGGAGCTGGTGGGGGAAGGACAGAGCTGAAATGCACCCCAGTTGCTTCCCCCTGCCTTCTCTTGCCCCACCATGGGCTGAGCTCTGGAGGTGGGAGTAGGGTGATGAGGGTATGGTAGGGAGGGCACAGCACCCTGCCTTGCATCAGTCCCAACCAGTGTGGGGGCTCCTATTGTGCATCTGCCTTGTGAAAAGGCAAATGCAGCCCCGAATGCTTGGGGTGACACGTCCATGGGGTGTCAGGCAGCGTTCCCCTGGGAACACTCTCTGCCTGCGATGCTGCCGGCATCCTCATCCCAAACTCAGCTTGGAGCGTCTGAAAATTTGCTGTCCTCGGAAGCGTTTTGAGCCAAGCTTCAGCTCTCTCTTTTGGGCCCATCTCCGGTCACAGCCTTCCCTGGAAAGTATGGAGCCGCTCTCAGCACCGTGGGGCTGCTGCTGCTGCTGCCTTTCTCCTCTTGCTGCCTCTCCGCAGGAGCGCTGGGGTGCAGGGAGGGGGCTGGGGGGCAGGGGCGGCTCTCCCCGCAGCGCTGCCGGGCCGGTTTAACTCGTTCCAGATTTGCAGGGTTCACGTCAGCGCCTGAAATGAGAACCGGGCTGTGCTTAACCACCGCAAAACATAGCAACGGCACAGCAGCGCTGGCACCCGTGCAAAGAGAGAGAGAGAGAGAGAGAGAGAGAAAACCACGCATGAGAAGCCAACGTGGAACAAAACCCAGCCGGTTTTTCAGGCCTCCCTTGGCCTTCACAGCACAGAAAAAAAAGGGCAAAGCTTCCAGGAAATGGATGTGAGCCCACCGAGGGACTGTTATGGATGCTCTGAAAGCTCCCACCCGTTTGAGCAGGGAGCGTTTTGGGCAGTGCTGTTCTGGTCCTAGCAATCGAGGAACTATTTTGTCCCTGTTGTCCCCTAAAAATGTCTGTCCAGGCAGGCCTGGGGTGGAGCAGGCAGTGGGAAGGATCCTTACTGGTACCTGTTCTGCTCTGCCTGCTCAGCACTGACCTCACAGTCACTGCCGTTTGGGCAGGGTTTGGAGTCTCTGGGCAGAGGGTTGCTGCCAGTGCAAGGCAGTGGCCCCCAAGCCAACAGAGGAATAGGAGTAGTTAGTTATGGCCTCAAGAGAAGATCTCGATTGGACCTCAGATCCAGAATGTTCCTGAGTCCTGGGATGCACTTCAGGAGAGGGGGACAAAGTTGCAGGGAGCTCCAGGAAAAGGCAAACCCATATCTGTGTCACATCTGCTGCCTGTCTCCATAGTGGGCCCAAGCAGTCTTCAGTGTCTGACCATTCTGAACTCATTGAACTCTGAAGGGGAGCTCCAGAGCCACATCTAAGAAAGAGAAGTCCTTGTGCAAGTATATGACTCCACAGCCTTCCCCGGCTGGCCATTGCCTTGGATTTCATGCCAGTCCCTGCCAGCCCAGAGATACCTTCTAGGACAACAGCAACTCGGTAACTGAGATCAGATGTGCAGAAGAGGCTCCTGGCTCTGTGCAGACTGGGCACAGGGAGGGCAGTCATTGTCTGTACAGTCTGCTTCTGGCTACTCTTCTGGGTGGCTCAGAAAACTGGGAGCTGAGAGAGAGCACAGATGGGCAGATCAGGAAAGGCAACCCTCACACTGGATCATGTTCTCTGCTCACATCAGGGTCCTACCTCTGACATGGATGGAAACAAGATGGCAAACACGGCCAGTTCTAATGGTGTTGGGCCAGAAGGGAGATAGGGAGAGTGCCAGTGGACTGGCTGGAGCCCTACAGCAGGAGCTGAGGTTAATGCTATCATGACTTCAAATGCTATTAGTAGTTAAAAAAAAAAAAAAAAAATCTGCTTGCACAATTCTGTCCTCCTGATCCTTCTGGCCATACATTCTCAGGCTCAGTAGGTGCTGCAGGGCATGGTGTGTCCTTTTCTTGCTCCTTAGCTGACCAGCCATTTATAGCCTCCACCTCTGGCTGCTGGCTCTCCTATTTTGAAGCAGTGCAAAGGAGTAGGATGGATCAGCTTTCTTTCTCTGCCTCCTCCCACATACCTTGGTCATGCTACCTCTAGCATTTCCCCTTCTCACATTAAATAAGCTCTCTTGGCAGGGTAAGCGCAGCCCACAGTGTTAATTTTATTCACTGCTTGATCTTTTTTTTCCTGGAATTTACTGGCATTTGCTGGGTAAAGCTAGCCCTCTCCCTGCATGTGCTCTCTGCCCCTGGCAGAGGTTTGCCAGTGTCACTTGTGTCACTGAAAAGATCTGCTCTGAGTATTCTTAAAACTGTGTATTCCCAGGACACTAGGAAAAGTAAGCTTGGCTGTTGTGATAGAAACTTAGAAGTGAATCCAGATTGCGGAGAAAACTAGGGAGGAGAAAAGCAGGTTATTGTCAGCAGGTCAGTACCTGCACCTCCAGAGCTTTGATAGGACATTATTGGGCCACTTGTCACCTGTTAGTGAAAAAAATTATCCAAGTGCCTCTCTTCAATCAAACTCCTGCAGTCTGGGGAGGCAAACTCTGCTTTGCCTGTGTGAATGGCCTCTCTGGGAGGCAGGTTCCCAGTCCAACAGTGTCATCCCAGAAAGGCACTGCTGAGTGGAGGTACCTGGTTTATCAGTAAACACTTTACCCCTGTGCAGGACATTGCATCAGCCAGTGACCACCACAGAGGTATGACGAGTTTCAGTGATCTCAAGCTCTTATTCAGACAGTAGTCACATCAGGTGTAGAACCTGATGTGCTTTATCAAGGAGGTGGGTCTCCATCATCTTTGCACAGAAGAAAGAGTTGACTGAGTCATGAAGTAGCTTGTTAAAAATCATCTAGAAAGTCAATGAAGGAGAGAGAGAGAAATAGGAGACTCAGGTCTCCTGAGTACCCCTGCCAAGTCCCAGGCACCAACTGCCAGTGCTTTTATCAGCTTCCACTCCAAAATGCTCCTCAGCACACTTTCCACCATTTTTTTTTCCATTTGAAAGGAGAGATAATTAAATTGTATGACTTATGGAAGCGATGGAGTGACTCATGCTAAGCCAAAGCAGAAGTTGCTGTCAGACGTGTTACACATCTGGATTTCCAGCCCCATGTCAAACTGTTGCTGACACTTCTCAAGGTTGCTCTAAATCCTGCAACACTACCTCACTATTGCATGGTGTTCAGAGGTGTATCAGCAGTAGTAAACAGTGTGTCTTCAAGGTGTGATGAGAAAATGCCATACTATGCTTTTCAGACTGGTAGAAAGGTATGTGAATAAACTGATAAAAGTGATCTGACTTGTGGGTTTTTTTGGTTGGTTTTTTTTTTTTTTTGGTCTCCTGCCTTGGACTGTTGTACAGTTCTACTGTCATTGTTGAACTGCTGTTCATCCTAGAGAGGTGGACACAAGCCAGCACACCCGCAGAAGACATTGTCCCACCATCAAAGAGATTCATCTTGTCCAGCTTTGCTGTCACATTAGCCAAGAGGTTTTGTTTGCTTGGGTTTGTTTTTTTTTTTTTTTTTAGTTTGCTTCTCATATGACAGTCTCTAAAATAGCTACCCCAGAATGAAGAAATAAATAACTGTTGGGAGTTTAAATAAAGCTGCTTTGCTCATCATGTTCTCTAGACGTATCTTCTTTCCTACACAGAAATCTTTTTCCAGGCTGAATTTAAGGAGCTGGGACACTCACGTGTGGTTCTGGGATATTGTGAGGCCATAACAGTGTTTATCTAAGCAGGCTGTGGATGTTTGGGTGCTGCCAAAAAGAGATCTGCTGTGTCTGAGGACACAGGAGGAATGGGTCCGAGGAGTACTCTCGCTGTGGCCAGGCTGCATGGAGAACCCCTGAGTCCTCAGGACAGTGCATGTGCACTTGACTGTGTCCACCGAACTTAAGCATTTCTTTCACAACATGTATGCCCCAGGCCAGAAATGGGCATGTCTGACCTTGAAATATCTCTGGGGTGGAAAGAGCCATAGAAATATCATCCCGTCCTTCTCAGCCCGATGAAAGCTGGAGCTGTGGCTAGGAGGTATCGGGTAGTGCTCCACAAGTAATAACCGTGTGTGCAGTGAACAGCCTGTCCCTCTCCATCGCTGTGTGTCTTTCTGCCACCTGCTGGGCTCTGGGGCACCATCCTGCCATGGCTCCCTGCGGCTGGCTCGGCTGGTCTCGGGGAATGAAGCCCTGGACCCAGAGGTGGGGAACTGCCAGTGACTCCATTTCACGTGGCCTGCAGCTCTGTGGGGTTTTCGTCGGATGACATTTAGGTGTGTGTTGACGCATGGTCTGCTAGAGATGGCTGAAAAGTCTCCTTCCTTCCTACTCACTCCTGCCCTAAGAAAGACTGTAGAAAGTAGCAGTGGAAGGTGAAGGGATGTCTGTGTGACATCTTCCTCCTCTCCTCCTGCTGGGTCTGTGGTTACTCTGGAGAGCTAATATTTCAGCCATACTGAAATATTTTCCAAAGTTTTTGACATCTTGCTATTCACTGTAAGAACATGAAAGTGTTCAGCTTTCTCAGGGGAGGACCCTGGACTAGCTCCCTGGAAGGATGTCATCCTTCAGATGTTGCTGGCCGTCTTGACACCATTTTTTTGCATCTTGACACCATTTTTTTGCATCTCTGTGCACGATGTTCACTTTCGGCGGTGGAGGGTGGAACAGAGCTATGGATGTGTGCATATGCACCACCAAGCACTACAAGCCTGTTCCCGAGTGATACAAGCTAAAGTGAGAGAGAAACTCTTCTACTCGACCAAGAGAGCGCGGCCGGCAGTGGTCGTGGTACAAATTTAATCCCTGCAAATCCTTCTCCCAGCTCAGACTTCTGGCTAAGCTCACCCTGCTGCTGGAGCTGGGAGGTGGTTTGCAGGACAAAGCTCTCCCCCTAGTGGGAGATCCTCGCAGTGCCGAGCAGCGCAGCGCAGCCACGGCGGCTGCCTCGCTCACCCAGGGCCGGGCAAAGTGCGAAGCAGAGACACTCCCTGCATGCCTCTGCACAACCAGCACAACAGGGCCCATCTGTAAGAGAGCAGACCCAGGCTAGATATACGGAAGACATTTTTACAATGGGATCAGTGGGACACTGACACAGGTTGCCCAGAAAGGTGGTACAAGCCTCGTCCTGAGAAACATTCCAGATCAGGTTAGACTGGGCTCTGATCAGCCTGGGCTAGTGGAAGATGTCAGTGCTCACTGTAGGGGGTTGGACTGGATGACCTTTGGAGGTCCCTTCCATCCCAAAGCATTCTGTGATTCTATGATAAATGGCTGTGTAACTGCAACAGCACCCTGAGGAGAGCAGTCTGTATTGTTACCTGCTTGTGACAGAGGGAGAAAACGCTGGAAAAATGGGGGAAGAAACTTGCCTGCTGAAGTCATCTGAGGTCAGGATTTACATGATGCTGGAGGGAGTGTTACTTGGATCAGCTGTGCTGGTCTGTCACGATGCTCAGCAGCTCTTCACAGAAAGAACAAAGTTTTGTCATTTTGCAAGTGGCCCTTAAAAGGGCTGTACGCTGAAAAATGCAAAGTGACAATGTAAATTCTTTACTCCTCAACGTGTGGGTGACTCAGAAGTGTCCAAGGTTTGAGCAACAACATACCCTAGTGCCACAGGATACAAGCCCAGTCCAAGTACTGGGAAATGTAGGACGTTTACTAGAACTGCCACTGAGTGACCATGATGCAAATATTATGCCTTAAGTTCCCTGGAGACAGGTTTCTCTGCAGTGTGAGGACCAAGGTTGGGGTGTGCTCTGAGAGCTGATGATAAAATTGTTACAAAAGCAGGTAAACATTATTGCTATTATTGCAATTATCAGAATTTCAGAAAAGATTTTTTTTTTCCTGACCTTTGTCACTGTATTAGTGAGGAGTATTCAAGCTAAAGTGTCTTCTGCACCTGTGTGTCTGGACTATTCCCAGCTGTTGTGCAAGGTGACAGCAAAACCTGGGGCTTCTCTTCGCCTGCCAGGGCACTGGCCCCTGAGGACTGGCAATGCAGCTACACTCTGTGCTGCTGTGGGGACATGGCTGAGCCCTGGGCAGCAGCTTCAGTGCCCTGCTCGTGTAAGGGCTGCTCTCATTTCTATTTGTTTGGGGTAATGAGTTATTTTTCCAGTGCTTCCAGAGCAATGGCTTATGGGGAGAGGAGAAGAATGCGAAGGGCATGCTCTGTTACTCAATGAAGTAATTCACTGTCCTGTTGCTGAGGGGATATGGCCTCATGTAACCTCTCTCCAATGTCTGTGCCTAAACCAGTGCTTTGCTTTTGAGTTAATGATGACATCCTCTGATGTGCTTCTGCAGCAGTGAAGCCAAAGCTGATCCAGCCCCAACTGGATCTCCCCCTGCAGGATTGATGAAGGGTGTGTGCATGGGGCTGGACTCCAAAGCAGTGTCTTCCTCCTCACTTCTTGTTGGGAAAGCTGTGGGCTGCACTGTGCAGCTGTGCTGGCAGCTGATTTGCTGTGTAGATGCTGTGTCCCTAGAGCTGAGGTGTGAGAGTTTATGTAAGCTAAAGTTTTCTGTGCTTAGGGCTTTTGGTCCCAGTCCATTAACTGATGCTGAGGGTTGGTGCTGCCTGATGGCTCCTTGGTGGTGTTGGCATGAAATCTGCTGGTGAACCTCAACTTGGCTCCCAGCAGAGACAGATGTTCATGTTTTAAAAAAATCATTACCACGATCATTGCTATCCAGACTGCATTTTGGCAATAGGAGAAGATCATTAGCTTTAATAACTACTGAAGAGTAAAAGTTTGCTAGGGAATTCTGTGGTCTTCCTGATACTGCATCTGTGGGGAGAAAAAAATTATGAAAATTCAGCTTCAACAGGCCTTTGTCCAGACCACGACACTGACACAGGAACAGTACAGGATTATGTGGGGACTGTTTTGGGCAGTGTGGTGCTAGATAGCTCTCTACTGGCTCAAGTTGCCATCAAACATTACAGGTCAGTTTTAAACACCACCCCCATCCCAAGAGGTGTAATCCCTCATATATGGTGGGAAGCTGTATGGAGGTATTAAAGTGATTTGACAACAGCTGCCCAAGAAAACAGATGACTTCTCTCAGAACATCATCTTCCAAGCCTCAGCTCTGTGCCATGAAGCAGACAAGGTGATGCTTCAAAGAGCTCTGTCTCAGAGAAGCTGAGCAGTAAACATTGGGAGCTGAACAGGAAGGAGCCATATGATCCTCTTGTGTCCTAATCTCAGAGTTTCTATCTCAGACCCTCAGAGGAGAGGTGTCAGGAGTGCCAGCGAGCGTCCAGCTGAGTGACATGGTGTAACCTGCATGGGGTTCCTTCTCCTTCTGGAGACATCTCAGTGACTGCTCCTGCAGGGGTAGGAGAAAACTTAGATAAAGGAAGACTGCTTTTATCATCTGGGCAATTCTTGCCAGGATGGCAGGAACTGTGACCCTGGCCCAACTGCAGAAAACAAGAAGATTGAGCACAGCAGTGTGCTAAGCATGTCGATCTGGCTCCCTTGTGCCTGGTGCTGGGTGATCACCTGGCAGTAGGCAATTCAGCACATGCTGCCTCTGCAGCCAGGTTCCCACTGCACCTGCTCAGACGGAAGCAACTTCCCTGTTATTAGATGTCTGGGGGAGCTGCTTCATGTACTTACTCGTCCTCCTCAGAAATGAGAACACGTGTAAATGTCTTCTGGGAACAAACAGAGCAAGATATCTCCTCCCGTTTTCTTCAAGGGTCTGAGAAACTAGTGCCCTTTTGTTGTAATTGCTGGTGGTGCTGTGGGCTGCAGCTCATGGCCTGCCACCAGCCTGGACTTGCTCAGGATTTGCTGTGAACGCTCAGCAGTTCTGCACTGTGCTGCTGTGGTTGTTGTTGTTACAAGGGTTATTATTAGAAACCCAAGCTACACTAATGACCTCAAACATGGTGATGAGGCGACTATAAACTGCTATGTGTGAGGATGGCACCATCAGCTCAGGAGACCACTTTGAAGGTTGCTCAAGTACTAAAGACCTTGCCATACCGCTCTCACCTAACAGAGAAGATAAAAAATGCATTAGCAGCTAGATATGGACTATCCACATGTCACAGTCACTCTCCTGCTCACACTCAAGCAAGACTTCCCTTCCTCAGATGGGCTCTCAGCGCATAACTGTATCGTCTGATAACGGACACTGAGATGGTGGGGAGGAGGGAAGGCAGCAGTCCTCCTGCAAGGGCATCACTGTTGCTATTCTCCTGAGCTTGGCCAGTTCCCAGGCTTGAAACAGCCACATGCCCATCTGCACATCATGTGCCCATTATTTTGTCTATGGTTTTCAGGGCAGGATGTGTCTTAATCTGCATCTAAGCAATTCAAAGCTGCCTGCACCCAGCAATGATGTTCTGAATGCAGCTGTGGAAGGGGAAATAAGCACCAAGACAAATAGTGGCCTCACTTCTGTCATTTTCCTTCATTCTTTCTGTTATTCCCAGGGGTGGCTGGGCTGCTGTGACAGTCAACCTCAAACCTTCTGTTTTTCTCTTTTATTTCCTCCAAAGTCCACATTCTGTGCAAAAATGTAAAAGCAAATGAGATAATGATGAACAAAGTGTCCCAGGGGCAGTGGAACTTGTCTCTATTATAAACCTCCCAGCTTTGCAGCACAAATGAACCATATGCTGTCTGGACGGGGAAGAAATCTTCATCCTCTTATGTGGTAGTGGCCTTTTGCTGCTCTTGGACTATTCCTAGAAGCAGCCATGCCTCAGAGCACAGCTGTGCACCAGTGAAGCTTGCAACAAGTGGACACCTGTGCGCACTGGTACTGTGGTCTGATTTGTTTGGGGGGTTTTGCTGTTGTTGGTTGTTGGGTTTGTTAGTTTGTTTTTTAGAAGACTTGCCAGGAAAGGAAGCAATTCTGTTTTGTTTTTATTTTATTTTATTTTATTTTCAGCGTCGTGCAGCAACAACGGAGAAGACCTTCCTGTTGCCTTCTGCCTACAGTCGATTCGAAATGTCAAGGCAGGTGAGCACCACTGCTCTGGCACAGGTGCAGGCAACTCATCTCTATAGGCTGGTGTGAATATAACTGCCTTCGTAGGCTGGCAGGGCGTTGTAACTACAAGCACCTGGGTTTTCCTGACTAGTAGGAGGACACGGGTGAAGTACCACCCTCACCCTTTGCAGGCTAACACGGGTTGGCGGTGGCTGCGCTGGGCGTGGCGGGCGGCAGCTTCGAATCGACGTTTCACCGGGAGCGCGGTGCTGCCCAGCTACTGCTCCGCGTCCCGCTCCGTCCGGCCATGGGGAACGCCGAGTCCGTCCCGAGCAGCGCCGCCGGTGCCGGTAAGTGCGGGGGTCCCGTCCCGTCCCTTCTCCTTCAGCGCCTCCGGGATCCGGACAGACCCGGCCCCGCCGCTCCCCCAGCGCTGGAGCTGTCGCAAGCGGGCAGCGCACGGCTGTGTGCTGCGGCCTGAACAGAAATGCCAAAGGGGACGCTCTGGTGTGCCTCTCGGGGTCGGGAGGACGTGACGGTGGCAATGGTGCCAAGAAGGGATGTGGCAGGTAAAATGCCAGTGCTTGGAGCCGGGTGAGCTGCAGTCGTGCTGCAGAGGGGCGGGCGCCCGGTGGTGTGAGCCCCTGCGTTCACCTCCGTCGGTTACCGAGCTCCGGAGATGGCCAGAGGGGGTTCTTTTGCTCTTTCCCGCCAAGTAAGACCCGTGTCAACCGGTGCACTTTCATCAGTTGCTGCCCGGGCAGTTGCCCTGCCAAGTTCACCCGCTGGAATTCAAAGTTTTTGCGCTCCAAAATTGCCTGCCAATCCCGGCGCACAGGCGCTGGGAAAACAGACCTGGGAAAACAAACGGGTTGGCTGTGGCCGTGCGGCCGGGTGTCAGGTTCGCCTCGCCTTTTATTGCGTCTTGTGTGTGTCCAAAAAGCCCAACAGTCAGCAGCCTGGTTGGCTGCATTTGAAGGGAGCTGATAACTGAACTCAGCCAACCGGTACGAGGTGCCAGCGCTCCAGAATGCAAATAGTCCTGGGTAGGAGTAAGCAAAGCCTTGGGTAACATGTAGGCTGACATGAAGCATCGTCATCCTTACTAGTGTTACTATATAGTAGTGAGCTTCAACAAGCCTGAGCCTGTTTCTCGTTAACTTCCCCTTGCAGCTGTAAATAAAGCCTCGTCATTCCTCACACCTGACATTCAATGGTAGTGTTAAACATTTGATCTGTTTTTTTTTTCCCAGACAATTATAGCTTGATCTGATTTAATAACCTCATTCAAAAAGCTCTAAGTACTTTCAGTTTTGTGTTCTCTTCCTTTGGGGTAACTCAAAATATTTTATGGAAAGGGAGTGCTGTCATTTACTTGATGTGTAAGTTCAGCAGGACAGTTTGTGAAGCTGCACTGCTCCATGTTCTTGCCTGAGCCTTTGTATAGATGTGTGTGGTATGGAGGGGAGGGAAAGGTCCCTCTGGGGCTGTGCCTGGAACCTTTGTAGCGTGAGGTCACATTGCCCTCCTCTCCCCTGAAAGGCAAATGGATTTGCAGAGATCCAGCTGCCCTGTATTGAACAGGTTCACAATGATGCTCTGCCACTTACTGCAGCTGAAAAACTGATATAGGACAATACAAAGTATGACTAGGGTGATTAAATCTACAGTAAATACTTCACCCTTTCAGGAAATGGTTAAATGCAGGCAATGGACAGGAGAAGAAAACAAAACAAATTACTTTTGATCCTTTTTTCCTACTGGCTACTGTTGTCAGGTGTGTGGGGCAACGCTGAGTTCAGGAGTGTATGTACATTAGGGGAGTGACTCCACTGTTTTGTGGGGTGTTGCTAGCCCCAGTGGATTAAGAGCTGAATGTTTTGGGTGAATGCTTTGGGTGCAGGTAATGTTCTGCTGTAGTGGATTCTCACGTTTCTTCTATTTCTCTCTTTTGGGAGCTGCTAATTCTGTGTTTGGTTTTAGGGTAGTTGGCTGCCACCAGATTTTCATGTTTGCTGTGTCATGGGAGATTATTTTTAACTGATGCATAACTGTGCTCCCTAGTGCTGGTTTTTGTTTTGTAATCCAAACACAGAGTGTTTGATTACAAAGTCAGTTGTGCAAAACAGTGCCTGAGATAAGTTTTAGTGTTAATATGCTATGAGGCAAGTCAGACCTCAGTAGTGCATTATGGCAACAGCTACTGTTTCTTGCTTAACAGTGAAGGTAAATGAGTACTTTTTGGTGCTAATTGCAGTATTGGATACAAATGTTTGAACTGAGATGGAATTAATTGTCAAAGACTCAGAAAGAAAGAGTGAGCATATATACACCTTAGCCTGCTTTCAATTTGAAGTAGTTTTCCTGATTGCACACCGCAGTCATCAGAAAGCACTTTCCAAAGCCAGTAGCCCTATCTGTGTTCTGGTTAAAAAAACTCGAGCTGATTTATATAAGTTTCCTGCTGCTGAAGTTTCAGCTGTGTCCCTTCACATGCTCAAGCCATTTACCTTTTGCAGCTTCCATAGGCCTGCATGCTGCAGCCTGATTGCTGACAGGGAAATTTCAGAGATCACCTAACATGAACAAGCCCAAGCCGTTGAGCATCCCTTCTGCTGGGATCCCATGCTGCTGTCACCGTTCTCAGTCTGCGCTGAAGTGCAATCGGAAGCTCTGGCCAACAGCTCATTTGTGGTCTGCCTGCAGTAGAACTTAGAATTCGTGTTGGTGGAAATACCTGATTTGATGCATTTCCAGTGTTAAGTAATCTCCACGGGAGGGGTTAATTGCTCTGAGAAAGGGAGTAAATAATCTCTCTAACAGCATGTGGCTAGGAACTCTGTTCATCTGTAGCCTTTGCTGAAGTGACATAAGTATTCTTGCTCCTGAGCTAAAGCCCAGATTAGTACTAGATATCTACAAAACACAGGAAATGTTTGGAAACGTTTAACTACTTGACTTCCACTCACTGTGGTGAATTTCTGGTTCTCTTGGAGCAGGGATTCAAGAATATTTTCCTCTTAGCTGTCTGAGGTATTCGTGTTTGGGTGGAAAGCAGGAGTATGGGATTATAAAATCAATACACCATTAAAAGCTGGATCAGTCACTGAGATATGGGGGTTCTCAATTTAGAAACATGCTTAGTATATCTTTTATGTAGAGCTGGGGCCTGGGCTCAGGTGCTGCAGAGAGCTGTCCAGGACACAGCTGTCTCCAGGTCCCCTGGTCCTGGCCAGGAGAGCCCTGGGTGAAGCAGAAAGGCAGCAGGGACGCCGATCTGCCACTAGAGGGCAGCCAGGATTAACAACTCAGCACCGCTACTCTACCTGCGCCAGGGGAAAAACCCAAACCAAAGAGGCTGAATAAATGCCAAGAGAAGGACGCTGCCGAACGAGTCACTTAAGGGATTGAGTCTGGTGAAAAGAAGCACCAATAACCACGCAGTAGCTGGTCCCCAGGAGAGCTAATGCCTGAGGAGGGCATAGCTCAGAGCGAGTTCATACTCCTTGAATGTCTGCATGTGCCCCTGCCAAAGCTCCTTTCCCTTTTCCTGGTACAGGTTGCAGAGCTTGTGACAGTTAAGCTGTGCTCATAATGTGTTAGATATGGACAGATGTTTAATTCTTCTCAGAATGTGGCATCACAGTGGGCTGACGTTTGCTTGGGACTGTTTCAGGTGGATGTGGCTGAGAGCTGCTGCCGAAATGAGTGTTTGGTTGAGAGTTTGCCTGAGATTTGTAGAGGACAGCTGGAAATCCCAGTGTTTGTTTCAGCTTCTGGAAGAATTTGCAATGGATGGGCAAGTCTCCAATAAGTAGTTATCTCTTGGTTCAAAGAAGCACTCCTTTCAGTGAGAGTCCAAAGTGAGCTTCTGGTTCCACCTTTTTTTTTTTTTTTTTTTCCCCTTCTGTGTCTAAATCCTTCAGAACAACTGATCAAATGCAGTCCCCTCCAGGAACAATGTAGATCCATCTGAACAATGGGAAGTGTCTCAGTGAGGGAGAAACTTTGAATTATTTGCATCTGTGCAGCTTGACAAGGTCAAAAGTTGCTGAAAGTTTGCTCTGTGCCATAAAAGTTTACTTATGTCTATATTAGACAATCATTCTCGGACTGAACTCTGTTAATGGTCTCTGAGTGTAAAACCAATTTGCAACGCTTGGGAGCATTGCAGGTCAGCACAGAGTACACAAGCCTCTGTGCCAAGTTACTTTTTTGGCTGTTGGCTTGAACTTCAGTTAGGCATCAGCTGGGCTGGACACACTACTTGTATTTATGGGCAGATCACAAAAATAACTGCAAGTGTTGGCAGGTGTGTATGTCCCTCTTGTCATGCTTAGTCTGTCTTCGCTCAATCGGCAGCTCTTCCATGTATGATGAATGCAGTTTTGTCCTTCCTTTCCCATCCTTCAGTTAGGAGCCTCCTCTAACCTTTTATGCTTGTGTATCCATGCTTCTGTTTCTCTAGCTCACAAGTGTTGTCCTGCCCTTTGTAGTGTTTGCTGTCTGCGTGGTCTGCCAGTAACTGCCAAGCCCATACCTCTCTGAACCTTTACCTTGTGGTTCATCTGGTCTTTATTTGTTTTTGAGCCCCATAAGTATATCACAAGGGCTCTGAGGGGGCACCAGTTGCCCATTCTGAGTTGGTCTTGCTGAAGCTTTGGGACAGCTGGACTCCCTCAGTTTAAGAAAGATGTTGAGATGCTTGAATATATCTAGAGAAGGGCAACAAGGCTGGCGAGAGGTCTGGCACAAGCCCTCTGAGGAGTGGCTGAGGGAGCTGGGGTTGTTCAACCTGGAGAAAAGGAGGATCAGAAGGGATCTTATTGCTGTCTACAACTACCTGAAAGGAGGTTGTGGCTAGGTGAGGATTGGTCTTTTCTTTCAGGCAACCAGTGACAGAATGAGGGACAGTCTCAAGCTGAATCAGGGGAGGTTTAGGCTGGATGTTAGGAAGTTCTTTGCCAACAGAGTGATTGGCATTGGAATGGGTTGCCCAGGGAGGTGGTGGAGTCACTGTCCCTGAAAGAGTTTTAAAAAAGACTGGATGTGGCACTTGTTGCCCAATATTACCTAATCAACTAAATCATGGCACTGTGTTGGACTTGATGATGTTGAAGGTCTCTTCCAATTTGATTGATTCTGTGATTCCAGATTTGAGAAAACCATTCCTGGGCCCGGCATTCAACTGGGTAGTGCTAAGAAAATACTCCATATTTCCCAGAATTGTGGCAAGGGAGTTCTCGGAATCCAGGCAGTTAGAGGAAAAGCCCTTATGACCTATGTGACATCACTTAGCTCCACAGTGGCTGTGACCTTAGCTCAGTGCTTGTGTGTTGTGGTTTAATCCCAGCCAGCAACTAAGCCCCACACAGCTGACCTCTGGCTACTTCCACAGTGGAATGGGGGAGAGAATTGGAAGAGTAATACTGAGAAAATTCATAGGTTGAGGTGAAGACACTTTACTATGTAAAGCAACCTCCCCACACGCAAAGCAAAGCAAAACAAAGAATTAATTCAGCATATCCCACTGGCAGGCAGGTACTCAGCCATCCCCAGGAGAGCAGGGCTCCATCACATGGAATGGTTACTTGGGAAGGCAAACACCATAACTATGAATGTTCCCCTCCCTTCCTTCTCCCAGCTTTCTATGCTGCATGTGATGTCATATGGTATGGAAAATAGCCAGTTGGGGTCAGCTGTCCTGACTGTGTCCCTCCCCAGTGTTTTGTGCACTCCCAGCTCACTCACCAGTGGGGTCGTGTGAGGAGTGGAAAATGCCTTGACCCGGTGTAAGCACTGCTCAGCAGTTAACTTAAGTATACCCGGGTTATCAATGCCGTTTCAAGCACAAATCCAAAATGCATCCTAGTTGCCAGGAAGAAAACTATCTTGGCCTTCTTTTGGCCTGTAGCTCCCAGAATCTGCAGAAGGTTCTCCTGAAAGACCTAATGCTGTAGAAGCAAGAGGATTTTGTTGTCGGAAGGTTTTGTGCTCCCGCTGCTGTGGAGCAGGAAGGATGGAGCAGATCCTTTCTATGCGTAGGTGGCGCTAAACCCTCAGGAGCGCACCTCCAGGAGCGCACCTCCGGGAGCGCTTTGCGCCACTGCCCGCCCGCGGCTGCTACCCTTGGCCTGCTGCTGACCTCTCAGCCTGCAGAGCAGCAGGTCTGGGCTCAGCCCATTCCTCGTTGACCTCTTTGGCTGATGCAGGTGGCCAGCAGAGGCGGAGCTGGCAGCGCTGTGGACTTCGGTGTAACGTTTGGCTGCTATCCTGCGATTCACGCAGCTGGGAGCTTACCCGCCCGTGTACTGTCCTTACTGCCGCGCTTCCTACTCCAAGTCAGCGTACCCAGCTGCCAAAATATTCAGCGGCACAGTGAGTTCGCACACCCGTGGTGTGTGCTGGCACTGCCTGCCACGCGTGGATGAGCGCTGGGTACAACTCCGAGCCAGCCTGCACACGGGAGGCTCCAGGCAAGCTCAGTGAGCTGCGTGGAGAGCAGCTCATTCTCTTCCTGTCAAGCATGACACGCAGACACTTTGGTTTTGCACCGTGGGGGCTGTCTGCTCATTAACAACTCTTCTGCAGGACTGCACTTTAGCACTCTACAAAATGCTGTTGACTATGCCAAGTTTAGTACCTTGAGACTGTTCTGTATGTGATGGCCTTAGGGGGGGTTGTTTTTTACTGATAAATGAACCACCTTTACGTGGATTTATCCGAAAGGGGATGGTGGAGAATGTGTTGCTTCAGATCAGCCCAGAGCTCTGGGCATGTGGTATTCCCTCCTGTGGCTGCACTGAGCTGTGGAGCTCAGGGAAAACTGATGCTTAGTAGTGATGCATTTTTGCAGGTCTGGATTAATTGTGGTTCAGATGTTTGCTGGCAGGTGCCTTTGCATTGCTCTGAGACAGACACAAAGTGCCCTGTTGGCTGGTTCATTCAGCAACAGACCTTCACTGGGCTCAGGAAACCATCATGAGGAGTGGGGGACACAACACAGTGGCACTTTGCTGGAGCTCAGCTGTGGCTTAGCAGCTTGGTAACCAAAGATGTGAATTTTTTTTTTTTTTTCCTTTTAGAGTGGAAAAATTTGAGAGACTGATGTGCTTGATACTTCTGCCTGGCTCTGCAATGCAGGCTATGGAGTTTGTTCATAAAGCTTTTCTCTTTTACTTGCTTTTCCTCTCCTTGTTCCCTGTAATATTTCTCAGCCTTTGTAACAGCCTTTCTTTTCCCAGCATTGCTCTTCCCGCAAACCCATCACTGTAGGCTGTATCCTTGGGTTAAATACCTGTGCAATTCTCCCCTCCACAAATTGCTCTGATTTTTCCTGCAGCTACTTTTCAGAAAATTAAAAAATTAAAAGAAAAAAAAAATCTATATTCTGTTCAGAATGTGTACAAATGTCTTAGGACCCAGATGTAGTGACTATAGCCCTGAGGAGAGATGAGAATGCCCTGATGTTTGTGTTCCCATTATGTCACCCTGTTACACCCCTATTTGGGGCTCCTCACTGAGGTCAAGCATCTTATCTTCTCTGCAGGCTGCTACACATACCTAAAAAGGAGCATCCATATGCCCCGACTAGAAAGGACTCATTTTCAGAGTTTGGCATTCAAATAGGACAGTTATAAATGCCTGCTCCTGCCTTGAACTGAAACATAAATGTTTACAGCTTCTGTTACTCTCTTGACAGCTTTCCCATTAATTTAATGCCCAGAAACCCTTTCATTTCTGCCTTCATCTGGGTACCAGTGTGAAGCCTGTTAAAGCTGTGACTTTTTTTCCTCCCAATCAAGGACAGAAGCTTTAGTTTTACAGTCCTGCCCTCAATTTGCAGAGGTGAAGTTTCTCATCTCTGTGCACCAAGTCTTCTGCTGAGATCACTCTTCTGGGTCTGAGAGCCCCTCAAAGGAATGTGTACTGGTGGTTCCT
The DNA here is from genome assembly GCA_013396835.1 of Psilopogon haemacephalus. Taxonomy (NCBI): domain Eukaryota; kingdom Metazoa; phylum Chordata; class Aves; order Piciformes; family Megalaimidae; genus Psilopogon; species Psilopogon haemacephalus. The sequence goes on from VWZI01002219.1 coordinate 846,997, forward strand.
GGGATGCAGATACAAATCCTGCAAGGGGGAGAGCATGAGAAGCTTTAATCCTAAAATGATGCTAAAATTCAGTCTAGCCCTCTATTGTCTCTATTTCTGGGTCTCTGATAAAACCTAGACTAAATTCTAAATAATGTGTGATATTTCAGCAAGGAAAAGCAAGACAAAGAGGCTATTTAAAGCTGCCGTCTTTCCAGGGCTTGGCTCACAGGCTCTGACTTCTTTTGTGTCATTGTGTCTATGGAAAACACATGCAAGAGGCTAGCGAAATACAATGTGCACTTCTGAGTACAAAATTAGAACGCATGCAAAGGTCAGATGGTGGTGCACCCTTGGTTTTGGGGAGACAGAGGCTTTGGGCTGGTGCAAGTCGACATGGATTTGTGTGCTGCAAGGAGGAATGTTGCAAATGGCCAGTGGGAGAGCACTTAGATGCAGTTTACACAATAGGTAAAGCCTAGAGAGTAGAGCACCCTGCATGACCCCCTACTGGGTGCTCTTCTTTCGGTCTGAACTTGAGGCGTTTTGTTTCACTCATTGCTCTGTCTTGCTGCTTGGAACTTGGATGAATCTTTTGCCCTGCAAGTACCCTTCGGTGTCCTTGGTTGTATAATGAGGCTGGGAGTAGATACGTAAAACGTTTTGAGATCCATAAATACAAATGTGAAGTGTCACAACATCTGCCCCGCTTGAAAGCAGATACAAAACTATCACAGAGGCTGCTAACCTGGAATGTCTTTGTTGTGGCAATGGGATGATACAATAAAAAGACTTGCTGGAGGCTCTGCTGAAAGGAACTGGTTGTTGCAGGTTGTTTGAGAGGACAGGTCACGGGAGGGAGGCTGGAAATTCCCCAGGAGGAAAGGAGAGCAGAGCTAGAGGTTACAGCTAGCAGGCTTGTGCTGTACTGTTAGGAGGGGAAGAAACTGTCTGAATGCTGGACTTACACAAGACTGAGAGAGCCTGTTGCAAGGTGGAGTGGCAGCCTGGAAACTGATTTTTGGAATCCTGAAGGAGTCCATAAAAAAAAAAAAAGCAAATAATTTTGCTGATGAGCTGGGGCAGAATTTTTTTTTTTTTGCTGTTGTTGCTGGCTTTGGATGGTGCTTTTTGGGGATTGCAGGTACAGGTATGTGCGCTCCAGTGGTTTTCTAAGAGAGAAGTGTATGTGTTTTTAAGAAGTCACAAGAAAACCTCCATGCTGTGAAAAGCAGCTCTTAAATGTCCCTGAAGAGTGAAACTCTAGACTAACAAAACCAAGAGGCAGAATGTGGACAAAGGAAAGTTGCTTAAGCTGCTGGGGAGAAGTCCATGGTGCTTGTGTGCAGGGCCATGGGGCTGTATTCCCAGTAAGAAGGGATGCTAGAGAGGATCTAAAACTCAGCAACAAGATCAGGAAAGCTGGAGATGGGAATGATGTGCCCTACACCCGAGATCACTATGGCTGCTTCAAACGTTGCATTTTCAGGGCACAAGACTCACCCTAAGCGCTCAAATCAAGGATTATATTGCATAACATGAAAAAGTCTTAAGAAAAATCTACAATTGTGAGGTTGTTCTACTGTCTTCATTATGCAAAGGGGAGGATGAAGGAACGAGATGATATAACTTATCTGTAGCAGTTTCTAGAACCTGTTGAGGTTGGAGGGTTTCTATTTAGCTGGTTTAAAGGATCCACTAGAGCCTGGGAGAGTTCGGGAGTCCTGGCTAGGTTCCCTGCTGTCATCTCTGAACTGAGCTGCTTTCCCAGTGCCTAGGGGTATAAAAGCATCACACACGTTTTAAAACCTTATCTGTGCCTCCTTCAGGGCTGTGATGGATTTTTGGCCTTGTTAAAGTAATCTTCAGCAAGGATTTATCTATTTTTCATGTGTCAAAGATTTTATTTTATTTGTATTTTTTAAAAAAAGAAATTCTTCATGCTGAATTAATTTGTTCTCTGTCAAACCTGTTTTGTTTTTCACTTGAGCTCTATGAGTGGGAGAAGCCAACTCCCAGAAGTGTGTGCGCATCTTTTCTCCTGCCTGCGGCACTCCTGTGACAATAAATCTTAAACCTTCAGCCTGCAAAGCCCTCTGAAGAAATGCAGCCCTCCATGTCTTGGGCACACCCAGCAGGGATGGCTCAGGACCTTGGCTCAGTGATGGGGTCAGAGCGGCATGATTCTCCCTTTGGGCCGTACGTGGTCTTGACAGATGAGTGAGGAAAGGAATGGCCTTGACACCTTCCATTTGGGCAGGAAAAAACACTTTTGTTTTGGCAGATACGGAGCTCTTCCTTCCCTCTCCTGTCTGCTCATGCCTTGCAGGGGGGGAGCAGAAGGCAGTGGGGTGCTGGAGAGACAGGAGCTGGGGTAATGTGGTGTGTCTCTTGAGGGGAATGGAGCAAAGCTGGAGGTGGGGAGATTCAGATTGGATGTGAGGAGGAAGTTCTTCAGCATGAGAGTGGTGAGAGCCTGGAATGGGTTGCCCAGGGGGGTAGTTGGGGCCACATCCCTAGAGGTGTTTAAGGCCAGCCTGGATGAGGCTGTGGCCAGCCTGTTCTAGGGTAGGATGTCCCTGCCTATGGCAGGGGGGTTGGAGTTTGATGATCCTTGTGATCCCTTCCAACCCTGACTGATTCTGTGATTCTAAATGAGTGCATATTGCGAACTGGTAAATCAGGTTGGTCAGAGCCTATGAGCTGCTACCCTTTATAGTTTTGTATCTGTAAATTTCTGAATGCTGATGGGGGTGGGACAAACAAATCTCTACAAGACTACAGTAACAGTAACCTGAGTATGACCTGCTGTGGGCTGTGATGTGGGTTTTGCCTTGTCCCTGTCCCTTGGGAATGGCTTGGATTGTCACAGCTACCCCATACCTCCTGACAACTTTGGGCTGAACCCCATGGGTTTGGAGGGTGCTGTTGTGAGGGGATACACAGCACAACTCATCAGATGAACTAGACTCTCATTCTGTCTGAGGATTAGACGGTTGGATGCTGTTAGTCTCACCATTATGAACAGTGCATTCAACAGGGATTTTATGATGCTTCAGGCCTCCTGCTGATACCAGGGATGCAAACTCCAGGTTTATGTCATATCCATACTTGCTTGTGCCCAAAGGAATGCATCTGTGTCATGAGTGTGTCATGATCAGGTCAAGACTTGTGCCACACGGCTGCTGAAGCTGGTAAATTTTGCAGATGGCAGGAGGAAGGTGGACAGAGGGAGCAACCTGGGTGATGGAGTTGGTTGAAGAGTGCAAGGAGGAGAGACCTTTCATTTTTCTTCTTCCCCTCACACTAATGCAGAGGAACAACTGCAGTCCAAGCTGTCCTGGCCCTGCTGGTGGGCCATGGTGTGATGAGTGCCCTGTGGGGTTTTCCCCCTACTCCAGCTGCATGGTTTTGCAGGCTCTGGGCGCTCCATGCGGGGTCTGTCATTCTGACAGCAGCAAGTAGAAGTGGGAAGATCCTTGGCCACTAGCTATGGAGAGCACCTAGGGTGTGAGCTGAGGGGTGAACAACATTTGTGAGAGGACAGAAGACAGGTAGAACAGAAACAAGACAAAGTTGTTTTGTTAAGCTGCCTTGTTCTCTCTATTTCTGTAGCTAACCTTTTTTTTTAATTGCTTTGAGAATCAAAAACTCTTCAAAAAATATTGCAGGGTGCTTCTTTGTGTGCTTTGACTGAGCTGCTCCTCATAAACCAGTGGCTTTTGCGTAAACACAGCCACAGCAGGCAGAGTTATCTGCTCTTTTGTAGATGTCAAATATCTTCACTCCCCCACTAATGTATAAATGGGGAATGCAAGTCTAGGAGAGGCAAGCCCTGAAAGATTCTGGGTGCCTTTCTCTGCCAGTGACCCTACTGCATCCCTCCCTGATGTTTGCCCCTCTGAGGGGAGAGGATTGTGTGGGCCCTGAGCCAGGTTGTTGCTGGATGCCTGGGGCTGGGTGGTCAGCAGATCCAACGATGGGAAACATCAGATTGGCTCTAGGGAGTCCCAGGCTGAGCTTTAGGCTGGTCCAGGACTTGAAAGAGCAAGAGAGGGACACCAAGGGAAGTCCCCTGGGCTGTGTCTGGGGAAAGTACATTCTCAGGACTAGACATGTGCAGCTGGAAATGGGTATCGCTGCCTCCCCTCTGCATTTTTTATTGCTAGTCAGTGTTTGAGCCTCCCAACAGAGCTTGGGATGGCAGCAGAAGCTCTTTGGTGGCTAATTGCTGTGTCTCTGTCCCCTTGTCACCTCCAGTCAATGCTGACATGCTAAATCCAGTATCTGCTGGAGATAAGTGGAACCTCCCTTCCACCTCTGTGGGCTGGGTCTGTGGGCTTCAGTGACTCTCTCTTTTTTTGATTACTGGTTGTTTGTTTTGTTGGCTTCTTTTCCCTCCTCTGATTAAATGGACAAAAATTCTGCATCCCGTGATGGCTCTGGTAAGCTGGAGGCTCCAGATATGGCACAACACAATTTGCCCATTATAGGCTTTTGTTTATTTAAAAAAAAAAAATGGCAAAAGTCTCCCCTCGTTATCTTGATTATGAAAAAAAAAAAAAAAGAAAAAAAAAAAGAAAAAATTCTATAAACGTGCCAGAAGCATAACTGGTGCCAGTGGAAACCAAAAATGACCCTTTGCTTTCCCCCTCCACCCACCTTTTTCACAGCATAGTAATTTACTGGGCGAGAGGTTTTTGCAGGCACTGGTGGACTGATGCAAGGATCCTTTCTCATGGAGCAGTACCAAATGTTACCAAGTCTCAGATGCTTCAGGGCAAGGTGAAGGGGCCCCTGTTAGAATCCCAAGTGGAAGAGTGCACCCCTGACTCTCAAACGGTCATTTGAATCCTTTTGAGACTGGTAGGGTCGGCAGGAAGGTGCCCTAGAAGCACTTATGAAAATCTCATTATCAGCAGCTTTTACAATGCCAGCTCATCATGCTTTTTAGATAATTGTGCAGCCTGTTCCCTTTGAGCTTGCCTCACTGATTGCTGGCCCTGGGGAACAATACCATGTTATCAGCTTTGTCTGGCTCTTTCAGATGTGCCGAAGGACCTGTTGCACCTGGGCTGCTGCTGAAAACAGATGGTCCAGGGATGTCTTTCCTGCCCTATTTGGGGCTGGTGGTCCCTGTAAGCCACACCACACCTGAGGAGCTGGGATATCAGCCTTGGAAAGGAGAGAGAAAAGTCATCCCAGATAGCCTTGACCCACCTCAGCTGCCAGTGCCTCTTCTTCTGAAAGACCTTTTTCTGCCTGGTGTCTCTTTCAAGCTATTAGCTAAGGCATGCTTAGCTCTGCTAACCTTTGTGATGAAGATAGGACCACAACTGGTGCAGCTCGTGGTCTGAGCAAGCTTTGCTGTCACTAGGAGTGAACTGGTTGGATGGGACCCATGTCAAGCCAAATGTCCCTCAGTGCTGTCGCAAGAGAGGTGAGAGTCAGGCCTGGGATGACTGCTCAGGCTGGGCTGAGACTGAAGGCTTTTTGTGGGAGCCCCGTGGCAATGGTGCACTGAGTGATGTATTTCATGGGAGGATTACTGGAATGAAACACAATGTGCTTTTGTGCAACTATATGGTGTCTTTTAAATCATTTCCTCTAATGAGTCTATCCACACTCAAGCGAAAATAAACATTTTGAAAGGCTGCAAAGATAAACACAAAAAGCTTTACCCTTAAATGCAGCCTTTCTCTCCTTCCTTACAGACACCTTCTCCATTCCCTGGACAGGATGAGCATCCAGGAAGGCTGAATTAAGATTTCCAGCATGAACTTTAAAAATCGATTCTTGCATCCTTCATTTCAGAGCCTTAACATATTTTTTTTTTTTTTAATCAGTTACTTTCTTGGATATAAGCAAGAGTGAGCTAGGGCCCATTCTGCCACTTGCTTTCTTTTCTTTCCTTTCTTTCATGCTGTCTATGGGCACAGAAGGGGCTCCAATGCCTTGTTCTGCACAGGGCATGTTCTGAACCGTTTTATTTCCAGGTTGCTCTCACCCTTTCACCCTTTTTTTTTTTTTTTTTTTTTTTTTTTTTTTTTTGTCTTCT
>VWZI01002219.1:853977-951396 GCA_013396835.1 Psilopogon haemacephalus
TAATATGCCCAGCTCCAGATAGTGCCTGATCATTAATCCCAGAAATGTGCTGTGTAGGAAAAGTATAGCTCTGTGACAGATAAGCTTGATTGACAAAAGGAATTTAGTTCCTCTGTAGTCTCTCTTTCTTCTTGAACTGCTGGAGATTGAGGTGACCCACAGAGCCATCTAAAATTGTCCTGCAAATGATATTCTGGTTTGGCTTTGTTTTCAGCTATTTGTCAGATGTAGTTTATGGTCTACTGGCTTCAGTTAAGATTATATTCTATATTTTATTTTTCATTTTTCTCCTATGCTTGCATGAAGAAAAAAAAAAAAAAGGATATTTTGTCTATTTACTTTTCCATGTGATCTAAGCTCTGAATATTGGATCCCTTCCCCCCCCCAATCCCTTTCCCTACTGATTTTTGTCTTCTGAGTCATCTTTATTTATCCTATAATGGACTGCCTCTGCTATCTTTATATTCTGGTTTGACTTTTTTTTTTTTTTCTGGGAAAATGTATTTCAGTTGTTGCCAGTGATTTACTCCTGGTTATCTGGGCTGTTTTCTCCTCTTTGCTGGCAGAATGTTGCCTGGAGTTTTGTTTCAGAATTACCATGACTCTCAGGACTATTAAACAGGAATGGAGCTGGAACAGGAACTGTAGCTCTGTCTCAGCTTTGGGGACACTGTGCCTTAGTGACTAATAAGTGATTTAACAACAAGAGGGGAGTGAGCAGCAAAGCTCAGGAAGCCTATAAGCAAACTTGGTTTCCATCAGTGATGGCAACCTGTGTTGTCATGACATGGACTCCACTGGTTGCACTGGGAGCTTGGATGCTGTTTGCCACTGGTCACTTTGCTGTTGACTCTGGTACCAAAACGGCTGTATGGTCTGTATTTCTCTGGCATGGTACTAGGCTCTTTTCACAAGGGCCTGATGCCCTGAAGGATGTTCTTTATTCTCCTTCCCAGAGGTTGTCCCAGGCACCTTTGCTCCCAGGGGATGCAAACAAGGATTAGATCCTGGCTAAGACATTTGGTTAGACATTTAGCTCCATCAAAGGAAATACAAGGAGGTGAGGGGACTCCAGGGAGCTCATTTTGTGTTGACTCCATGTAGTTTGCTCATCAGTATAATCTCACCAGCCCAGAACTTATGCCAGAAACCCCTCCCTTGTTCTCTTTGGGCTTACATTTTTCCCTCAGAGAGGCTCACCCACCTCCACCTGACCCTGTTGGTAGGCAAAGAAATGAGTCCAAGAACTGAGTAACGTGAATTACTCCCAGTACACAAGCAAAGGGCCTTGGCAGAGCTGAAGCAGCCAGGCAGATGTGGTGTGTCTATGTGGCGTTAACGTATTTCTGGCAGAGGTTTGTCTTATCTAAGGAGTGGTGAATTTACAGCCTGTGGGAATCAAACTGCTGCATGTGCTTTGAACATTGGAGGGGAGAGGAAAGCTACATTGGCTTTTTGCTTGTGATTTCATTGGCAATGCAGGAAGCTTGCAGCTGATGGGGAATGTCTTGGCTGCTGACCCTGGAGCAGGGTGGGGGGATTCAAGCAGAGCTGTCTTATTTCATCTTTATGGTCGTGACTCACTTGACTTTATTCTTTGTGATGTTTTAACATGAAATTTTGCAGATGGAGAGCTGGTGATAATGGAGCAAGGTCATTTTGCTCAATTGGTGTGAAGAGATCTGACCCAGGGTTTGGTAGTCCTTAGCCCTTGTCAGATTTCTGTGGTAGCCTTTCCCCAACTTCAGGTCTGATCCTGTTCCCAGTGAAAGTGTGGAAATACTGTCTCATGAGATGGATTCTCTAGATCAAGGTACAGAGCATGCCTGTTGTTGATTTTCTCTACCTGAAGAGAACATCTTTCTAGCACTGGCTAAAGCTGACAAGGCATTTGGCTGCTGAGGTTGTGCTTGGCATGCTGCCTGGCGTGTTTCCACCAGGTAAAGTAGGCAGTGGCTGAGAGCATCCAGTGGCCTCACTGGAGTACATAACCTTGACCAAGGTCACCTGCATCTCTGTGTCTCCAAGTTTTCCAGCTATCAAGGAGAATGCCAATGATCTTGCCAGTGTTTTATGATGCATGTTGTAAGTGCTCTGAGATCTGCTGGGGAATAACATTTGCAGGAATATTTATGGCATTTTGGTTCAGAGGGTCTCTTAGCACTCAGTCTGGCCTCTTGCTTGATGCAAGCCTTAGTTTCATGCAGCCTTTTCTCTCTGGCTTCTACATTGTGCTGCATTTCTCCTTGACTCAAAATTTTAGTAGGGAGAGAGGTATCCATGGGATAAGACATTTTCCAAGGTCCCAAGCTCTCAGAAAAGATACTTATGGTAGACAAAAAGGTGGTGGTGTAACACACCCCTCCCAGAGATCAAAATTCCACCCCTAGCACCTTCCCCAATCTTATCTCACCATCTGTTTCATGCAGCAAATAGGTGGAGGTAGATCGACCAGGGGAGTTAGCAAGAGGAAAGAAGCTGCATTTGTAGCTAGATTCAGCTACAAAAGGCAGGGAGAAAGAGCCATGCAAGAGCAGCCACAGCCCAAAAAGGTCTGAAGCAGTCTGACTTATCTGTATTTGGGTTACAACTCTTAAACAATTTCTTTTTTTTTTTTTTTTCCTCTCTTTTCTCTCAGTAAAGCTATGAGTGAAGTAGCATCATCAGTGTTTCCCTCTCTCAGCCTACAGTCTAATTTCTCTTTTAAATCCTCCAATTAGTTCAAACCAGCACAATAGGAGAGGAAGATCTCTGGCTGGTGTAAATCGTCAAAGCTACATTGATAAGAGTGAATCTGTAGCGACTTATACCTGCCATAAAAATCCCCTCAGAATATTTCATTCCTGCTAGCTGGAAGCAATGGCCTTATTCAGATATTCCTGGCATAAGTAAGAGACACAGCTGAGCAATTCTCTGCTTCTTTGGGTTGGTCTGTAAGGTTTAGCAAAATGAAAATTAACTTGGACTTCTATGCCTATTCTCACATAAAGTGAGATGCTTCACAAGGCCTGTCCATCCACTTGGAGCAGTGTCATGATTATTAATAATTTATTATGAATTATTGATAATATTTTAAGGAATATTATTTTACAGTTATTAATGTTTTAAAAATTGGGGGAATTCCCTGAGAATTCTTTGGATGTTTGGTCGACAGGAAGCAGTTACACAAAGGTTATTTATAAACACAGAATTAAAGAGTTGAAACAGTCAGAACTTGGAAAAGAGGGACCTGATAAAAGGGGAAATTCTAACTATGCCATACTCACAGACATGATAGGTACAAAGTGTGCCGGGAGAGGAGGAGGAGGAAAGATTTGCCCTGCTGCTGGTGCAGGCTGCAGTGCAGGCTGCCAACATGTGGCTGCTGTGAAAGAGCTGTGAATAGACCTCCAGTCCCTGTGAAAGGCAGCAGGGAAAAGGGGACAAGGGCTCTAAATCACCCCCTTAAGTACACTATTTTGAAGGTGAAACTGGCCAATAGGCACTAGCATCCATTGTTTTGGCCAATGAATTCAAAGTTCTGTGCCTAGGCGTCCACCCTGGTGCTTGAGGGGCAGCACAAGACCCTGACTTGGTCATGTGCCAAGCAGTTAGCCTTTGGGGCCTTATTGGGCCAAAACCCTCCATGGTTCTGCTCACACTATCAACCCCTAGACCTTGCTACAGGAGGAGGAGAGCAGGGGTTTGAACTAATTTGGCAAGATTTATGCCCTCCCAGGACAAGTGGTTAAACTGGCACCCTGAGACAGATGCTCCCTGGCAGCATGGGGTGCATACTTCTGACGGAAAGGATTGCCAGGCTAAATGAAGCTTAGCTCTTTAAAAGATGAAAAGTTTCCTTGCATGTAACCAGAAACAGAGTTCAGATCTGTAATTCTAACTTGTTCCGGCACTGATGCCACTTGTGCTCCTTGCAGTTGGTTAAGGCAAAGGAGTTCTTTGCATTCTGCTGCATTAACCTATGGAGCAAAGATGGAGGTGGGGAGATTGAGACTGGATGTGAGGAGGAAGTTCTTCACCATGAGAGTGGTGAGGCCCTGGAATGGGTTACCCAGGAGGGTGGTTGGGGCCACATCCCTAGAGGTGTTTAAGGCCAGCCTGGATGAGGCTCTCTCCAGCCTGATCTAGTGGAGGATGTCCCTGGGCATGGCAGAGGGGTTGGAACTAGATGATGCTTGTGGTCCCTTCCAACCCTGACTGATTCTATGGTTCTAACCCAATGGTGCTGTGTCAAAATGCTGCATGAAGAAAAAAATCACCCAAGTCAAACCTTGTTGTCATGATGAAAGGAACTGATCCCTTCTGAACTTAAGCTGAATTTGCAAAACACCCTCACCCTAATGTGTGTCACTTGAAACCCTTTGAAATGGGGTCAATTATAAACAACTTTATTTCACTCAATTCTCCATGGAATAGGAGGAGATTAGGGGGTCAGGAGAATTTATTGAATGGAAAAGGATGAGGTCTTTTTTTAAAAACAAAAAGGAAGCAATTGCAAACAATAGAGGTAAATGTAAAACTCAAGAGAGAAAATCATCACATGTGAATCATTCTCCTACACAGGCTGCTGAGCTCCTACAGCCACCCAGCATTGCAACCTGCTGCCCGCTAGCCCCAGGTGCATCATTTCCCCTCCGGCCTCTGCGGCTCCATTTATGTGTGTGCCTGAGTGTTTCTCGTGCCACTTTCTTTCATTCAGGAGAAATGTTGCCAATAGGCAAACGCTAATCCATCTTGACAGCTCTGCCTATCTTCCTGCTTTGGTCTGGCATCCAGCAAACAGCTTGTTTAAGGTCCTCAGGGCCTTATTAGTGCAGCTTTTTTGCCTGCAAATTAATCAACAGGTTGTATATGTTTTAACTCTTCGCTGGTGCTGGCTGGTGAATGCTCTGTGTTGTTGTGGGCACTGAATCAAGTCTTTTGAGCTGGCTATTAGATATGGTGCAGCAGAAACAACCTGAAGTGCTGTTAGCAGTCTTAACTTCTTGGGGCAGAAGGTGAAGAGATACCTTGGGCTCTGCAGGTGCTGCTAATCCAGCTTCCTATCTTTACTAGCAATTTTAGTTGCTAGTAAATTTCTATTGGTCATTCAACCACCCCTGGCAAGACAGATATTATTCATGCAGAGGACTGCCAGATGAAACCTGTACTTTGCTTAATTACCTGTAAGAACTCAGATATAGATACCCTCTGGGCCCCTCCAAAGTGGGAGTGCATACAGGAATGGGATGCCCTTGCTGTTCTGAGGTTCGTTGTGGAGTGTGTGTGAAAGCTTCCTGTGTGTTTTATTTGGTAGTGTTGTCTTTCAGGCTCTGGGCTTCTTCTTCAGCTGCTTGGTTTCACCATACTAGTATTAGGGAGAAAAAATAATAACTATGTTTTTGCTCTGGTTTCTGCTTGAGCTTTGATAATCAGCAGGAAATTCTGGGAGAGCACACAGAAATTTTGGGTCGCTGTACAGATACCGGAGTGAAGATGACTGACGGCAGGAGGGTTGGAACTAGGTGATCTTGAAGGTCCCTCCCAACCCAAGCCATTCTATGATTGCTGTTTCAAAGATCACAGGATTTCTATCTTCTTTCTTCCATGTTCTTGTTGAGATCCATTTTTATGTATGGCCTCTTATCTCCTAGTTGCTGGTGGCCCAGTTGGTGCAGCATAGTGGTATGCACAGTCATGGACATTTGCACCTCTTGTCTCTAATGGCCAGGACAGATGCTGACTATGCTCCCAGATGGTGCAAGCCTTGGGAGGGGTGTGGGGGCTGGGGAGGCAGCACACTGCAGATGGAGTTCTATTCGATCTGATCTGGACTTCACCTCACAATGAACAATGGTGAGAACAGGCCGAGCCACGTAGCTTGCATCAATTATTTATAGCAACAATCAAAGATAAAATAAGAATGTGCCTGTGCGGCGATTGTCTCTTGCCTCAGCGGGAGGAGAGCAGCCAGCAGAAGGGGAGCTGCCCAGGTCCATTGCTCTGTGCATGTTCCCCAGGAAGGATGTGTTTTCTGCAGTCTGCTCCAGTTGGAGAATAGCCCTGTGCGGTGGGGAATTTGCCAGCCCCCTGTCTTCAGCAGCTGGCCAACATCTGTCTTCTGGATGATGTGAAAACTCTCACAACTTCATAATAATTTCCCTGTCTATTTTGCCAGAAGGTTTAAAACTGCATCTTTGTCTTCCATTTGACTTTGTTACATCCAGGTGAGAGCAGTTGTTGCTCTCTGTGTGCCAGTGAGGGGTATGAGAGGCACAGGTGTGGACTGTCCTAAGGGTCTGTGGATGGTGGCTATCTCCATACCTTTGTTGGGAGCTCCTTTCTGACCCTTTCATAAGCTCCTGATATTCCTTGTGCTGTCTCACAGCTGAGTGCTCAGCTCTTGCCTGCCTAAGACACAAGCCTCTGTCTGGGGTCACAGGTGGTTTGTGCACTTTTTCTGCAGGGCTTTCCCTCCTGCCACCTTCTCTCTTCTCTGACCAGCCTTGGGCTGTCTCTCATGGAGCTCAGTGCAGATGCTGGTTCTTCATCCTTATTTCCACACTGGTGGTGGCAATTCTGTGATAGCCAATGATGATGAAGGCAAAAGTACTTCCTGAGGTCAAGCTGGAGAATTGAAGAGTTATGACTTAGTGCTTTGTGGCCTCCAGATCCTTCTATATACCCTGTGATTGCATCAGGAGTTGTAGCAACAGCTGAAAGCCAAAATGTTGAACACTTCTGTTTTGTTCCTTTGTCCATGGTCTGGCTCTTCACTGCTTGCAGTAACCAGTCAAGGTAACCCACTTGGGTAGAAGGGTTGTTAATTAAAGAGGCAGTGCTTCCTGCCTCGGAGTGATGCACATGAATTTGCAAAGCCCTGGAGACAGGAAGAGTGAGGCACCAGGTTTGGATCCTCAGCATCTGTGGGTGAAGCAAGAGGCAAGCTTGTAGATACCTGTACCCCCAGTAAGAACTCCTTGGCAGGAGGCTGAAACACCTGCAGGTGCCATGTGTCTGAGCAGGAGATCACCCATGTTGCTGCCTAAGGACCTTTCCAGGTATCAGCAGCAAAGCATGTGCAGAGAAACTGCTGTTCAAAACGGTGTAGCAGTTAACATGCTCTTATGAAGAGAGGTGCTTTGTGGTACAGAGGGAAAAGCAGCATTTCTTAGGGGAGATTTGGAGCCAAATGGCTTTTGATCATCATAGTCTTGAGGATATAGGGGGTCTTAGGAGAGTAGTGATGGAGTGGGTACCAGTAGAGCTGAAAAGGTTGCGATGTCCACGAGCCTTGTTAATGCAGTTGAGGTGATTTTCCTTATAGAGGGAAGGTGAGATTTCACCTTTGTCCATCACACAGGATATTCACATTTCTCTATTGTTGAAGGCACACAGCCTCCATCTCTTCTGCCAGCAGGGAGAGACAAAACAAAAACTGCAAACCTGTAAGCTGTGGGGGTTTGGGAGGGGGAAGAGGGCAATGCATCAGCTCCGTGTTCTGCATCGTGCCAGAGGCAGCACAGCTGGCTGGGGCTTATGCCTGCATCCCAGGTCTGTCACATCCCCAACCACTCCTGCTCCTAGTAACTGCTGGCCTTTGCATGGCAGCGTGACAGCATGGTGGCAGCTGTGACGCATCGATCAGCCCTGCCTGCTGCCGAGCACTCGTTTCCGTTGCCAGGCGAAGAGGAGTGACCTTTTCAGAGAGGAGGAGGAGGAGATGGTGCAGAGAGCGATGGGTGGGTGGGAGGCGGTGGCAGCCCTGGATGGGGCTTCTGGGGTGTGCTGTGCAGGGGTTTTAGGTCAGGGCTGGGGGGGGTTGGTCCGCAGTCTCTCCCCGCTTTACTCGATTTCGTGGGTGCAGAAAGCCTCATCCCCACCTGCCTGCTTGCATCAGGAGGAAGCTTTCCCTGGCGGGGCCTGCCTTCTCTGGGGGATGCCATGCCTGAATTACAGGAGGAAGTATCAGGATGGTGCTTGGTGAAATGCTTTTTATGGGCTGCTGCTGCAGATCTCGAGTGTATTGCCTTTGGTGTAGGAAATTTCAGGGCAGCCTGACCTGAGCTGTGGAGCAGTGGGCACAAGCAGTGGGGTTTGGGTCTTGTGTGCTGTGACTCATGCATGAAGATGTCGTAAGAGGTTTTCCTGTAACTCTGAGACCTGGATACTGCACTGCTCTGCATGTGCTGATTCTGGAGTAAAAAAAAAAAACCAAAACCAAAAACCTTGTGTGACTTCTGGAAAAGAAAATCTCTTCCAGGTGTTTGAGGTCAGCATGAATGGGGAAACGATTATGAGCCTTTGAGTTGGGACTGGTAGGAATGGCACCATCAATCCAGAGCCCCGCACCAAGGGGTGATGTGGAACAGTACCAGACATAACCTGAAATGACTTAACAAGCTGCTGAAGTTTTTTTTTGTTTTTTTTTTTTTTAAATGCATGTGTCATTTAAAAAAAAAAAAGAAATTAATTTAAATTTCGTCTGAAATTTCGTAGACTTCATCACTCAACGTGAAGCCAAGTTCCGTGTGAGTGTGTGCGGTAGGATTGTTTTTAAATTTTATTTTAAATACAGATGTCTGGAATAACTTTTTTGCACACACTGTAGGAGTGTAAAGGTTTCTAAGCAACATCATTTCATGCTGTTTGCATTAGAGAATGTAAAACAGGGTTCCTTTTTTAAAAAGTCTCTGCAGTGCAGGCATAATTACAGGATCCCATTATGCAGCATTGTGTCTAGGGCGAAGCCTGCCCTAATGGAATATTCTGTCTTGTGCTGAAGTCTTACCTGCTTTTTACCAAGACACTTAAGGACTTAATTAGCGTCATTATAGCTACCACCCCCTTCCTCAGCCCGGTGCATGAAGGGATAATGATTTGTCCATGCTTGTGAGTTTGCTTCCCGTGGTTAACAGCACCACATGGAGGGAGTGTTTCATAGCTTGCTGCTGCTACCTTGAACAGGAAGAAAGGGGATGGGGAAATAAAAGCATTTCCTAAGAGCATAAATATATTCTTTGCTTACTTGGCCAGTGAGCTGGCATGGTGTCTGGGGGATCCTTGGGGAGCTCCTCCATGTAGTGCCTCCTCACGTGGTGCCTTGGCTACCTTATCTGAGTGGCCATGGCAGAGAAAAATGCCAGGCATCCTCTGTGCACAGTCCTGCAAGTGTGAGCTGCAGGGCACCCATGGGCACTCCATTCTCAGAAACTGAGTCCCCAGGAAACAGCAGGAGCCATGCGGATGCGGCAAGCAGAGATCTTGCATTCCCACATCCATGTGGATGTGCTGCATGTGGGCAGCATCTTCTATTTCCCTATGCATAGGTATGTCCACATGCACGTGTGTGTATGCAGATCCTGCCTGCTGCCCTGGCTGGATAGGAGGTGTTGGCATTGCACTGAACACAAGCAAGTTTCACAGGTACGAGTGACAGGAGGTGGTGGCACAGTGCTGCTGAGAGAGGCTGGAAAGCATCAGAATGCAGCTACGAAGCTCCTTGTCAGCTGGATGGTTGGTTTTGATCCCTAACATTTCGATGGTAAACATTTGCATGGAGCTGCCCAACGGAGTTTTATAAACATCTGGGGGCTTTTTGCATTTTACGAGATGAAAAGTGTTGGCTTTTGTACCTGAGACGGGGCCAAAGAAGTTTTTATTGCTGGTTAGGTAACTTCTCTGGCACGTTGTGCTAGGAGCTCTAGATATTATTAATGAGGTGTGTGTGCTGTGGTGCATGTGCTGTGTTGTGGACTGGCTGTTGCTGCTGCACCTCGTGTGAGGATGCAGCTGTAATGTTTTCCTATAAGCATGCACATCTCAGCCCTTTTCACCTCTTGTGCCCATTCTGTGCTGTCCTTTCTACCTGCATCAGGTTATTGTTACCCCAGCAAGTTTTCTCTGGAATTTTACTAGTGTCTTGCAGGGAGGGAGGTTTATCTGAAGCCTCTGTGCTTTCTGCTTCTTGGTGTTGGTGGGAGTGGGCAGTAGGAGAGCAGATAGGGAGCTGGGGCCTGGTCTTGTGGGATGTGGCACTCCAGAGCTTGTAACTCGGCTGCATTCAGAGCAGCTCCTTGAATGCTTGTGGCTTCATCTCTTGTGGCATGTAAAACCAAGAGGGAGCTGTGATGTCAATGAGTTTCCTATGTTTCCCTTGACTAACTTTGGAGTACTGAACACCACCTGCTTGCTCCTTGCCCCAGCAAATGATGTCTGGCTGATGGAAGGAAGTTGCCCGTGTTGGTAAGCAGCATTCAGGTCCCAGTGATATTACTTGGTCTTGCCATCTCCTTTTCTTCTTTGCTTATCCATGATGACTCTCCGGCATTGTCCACTCCTAGTGAGGACTGCTGCAGTGATGCAGTGCATGTTATTGTTTACAAGAACCATTTGGCTTCTTCTCTGGCTCTTCCAGGCTCTGCCCTCAAGGAGCTCTGGGTGATCCCTGCTCAGATAGCTGGGGATGGCTCCTCAGACCTCCCACCCTGCTGCACGCAGCAGTGCTTGACATAGCATGTCCAACACGAGAAAGCACAGGCAGTCTGGGGCCCCCCAGCACAAAGCCATCCAAGCTACAGCTGTCCTTTGTGCTTCCCAGTGTTGGAGGTTTGGGGCAGTGCTCATTCTGTTTTGCTTCATAAACACTGCAAATGGTGCCAGAAGGGGCTTTATAGGATCACATCCTCTGCCCTATGCTCTGTGTATTTCAAACAAACCTGGGAGGGTCTGGGCTGGATTCTTGTTTGTTCTTGAAGGAATTGATGCGGGCTTCAGAGTCCTCATCCATCCATCCTCCATATGGAGATAAAAAGTTTTGGCTGAACACTGCTAAATGTGCCGTCATCTATCACAGTGGAGGCGGGATTGTGTCAAGGAAAAATAATCCACCATCAGGCTCAAAAGAAGAAGTAGGGGAGGAAAAAAAAAAAAAAAGGAAAAGAAATAAGATTTCCAGTGAAATGCATTGCTTTTAAAAACCCAATTCACTCTTTGCCCAGTCACTTTTTGGTTTTGTTTTTTTTTTTCTTTTGAACTTGCTTCACATGAAAGCCAACCTTTAAAGGTTACTTTTATCCCTCTTTAATGAGCTCTAGAAATGAGCCTGGCTTGCTACAGGGCAGAGGCCAGGGGATGGGACTGCATGTGGAGCTGATGCATCCCCTTTGGAGCGGCTGTGTGAGCTGTACCACCAGCTCCTTAGCTGCCAAATTCTGTAGCCAGCAGCTTTCAGCAAGAAAAATGAAAGAGGATCATTGATGTGTATCTCTCCCCTTGCTGTGGTGGAAATTATATATGCTGCAAGTGTGGGGGAGAGAGAATATACGTAGCTGTGTGTATTTTTCTGAAGTGTTCTGGATCATGGGGTTTGCACCCCGGGGACCAAGTTTTCCGTAACCCTTCCTGTGCTGAGTGGGTTCTGAGCAATTTGCAAATCTGTCCAGTGAGAGCTCTTGGAGACCTGCCCTCCATGGTGAGCGTTGGATGTCTCTGGCCCCTGTCCTGCCCGTGTGGGTGCAGGGAGCCCCCATGCTTCCTGCCCAGGTGAAGCACCAGGTGCTGGAGCCCCCTGCTGCCCCTTCCCTCTATTGCCTGAGGGCGTCTGAACAGCTCTGCCCCCAGGGACTGTCCCAGCCCTGATGAGCAGGAGTGTCTGATCCCTTAACAGGGCTCTGCTATAGGGCAACATGAGGGAGAGGTGGGGAGGGTGGGCATGGAACAAAGTTGCTCTGTAGCCCGTGGGTGGGCTGAGAGAGGCACAAGTGGGGCTCCCTCAGCTCCACGTCGCCCTGGAAGCTAACAGGGACTGCAAAGGTGGAGAATCTGTAAGCAAGGTTCTGGATTGAGCTCTTCCTGCCTAATCACAGGTAATGCTTTCTGTCCAGACATCATGAACGAGCAGCTCCAGGGTAGCCCAGCTCAGCTGGGAAACCTCCCAAGCGGTGGTGCAGCCTTTCCAGGCTGAGGGCTGCTGCATTTTCTCACCCTGCTTCCTACGGCTGAGCTATTCAAATGTTTCTGGTTTTTCTTCTGATGCACGTCACGTCGCTTGAAGTTCTTAAGGGAGACCTGGCTGATGCAGAAAGAGAGTGGCAGGGGGTAAATGAGTACATGTACAGAAATCCCAGTGCACTTGTGCTTGGGTGTCTTGGTGTGGCTGCTCATGGAGCTGATGCTGAGGGACTGGGTGGCCTCGCTGAGCCGAGTCTGTGCAAGGCAGCAGTTATTGCTAGGCCTCCTGATTTTCAGCCTGTGCTTCCTCTAGGACATTCTATACCTGCTTGGTGTTGCTTGGGCAGGTTTTCAACCTGAGCATGTAGGAAACGTTTGTGTTTCCCAGGCCAGCAGGGGAGAAAAGTGGGCCAAGTGACAAGGGGTAGTTGCAGGCAGCACAGACCATAGTCACATCACGTTAAACTCTGTTCTGGAGCAAGGATGGGGAGGGGGCAAGAAATGGGTTTGGGCAGTTAATTGCAGAGTTGTTGCGGCCCATGGGTGGTCTCAGCTTCCCTGTGCGTTTCTAGTTGTGACCTTGCTGAATCATAGGTCCCATGAATTGGTTCTGGGATAAGGACTTCTCAATCAGTAGCTGTGCCATGGCTTCTGGCAATATTTTTTGTTCTTTCCTCAGGTAGATGAGTCTTGGTGGGACAGGAAAGAGTAAAATGATACAAGGCACTGGAGGTCCTCAGCAGAGGAGCTTTGTGGCTGCAGTGCTCAAACTGTCTGAGTGATGCCCTCCTATAGGCATTCTTCCTGAATCCCCTTTCCCACCAGGAATCGCCTCCATCCTCCTTATCAGGCCTGTTTGGATGAGGAAGGGTTGAGGGCTGTGGTGAGTTTTTGTATGAAAGCTGATGGGTGCTCCCTTCCACGGTAGGACCAGTCACCCCCTGATGCTCTGCAGGAGCAGGATGTGGTGGTGTTGGCTTGGAGAGGAGCTGTCTAGGGAAGAGCTGCAAGCACAGAAGGCACCCTGGGGAGAATCCCTATGAAGCAGGGTGGAGGATGCTGCTGTTTTCTGTAGAAGTGTCAGAAGGCCACTGGAGGCAGCGGGCAAGGGAGAACAACTTTCCTATGGGAAAGTAAAGACTTGTTCCATTTTTAACCCTTGCTAATTGAGTCCAGGGTGAAATGTGACCCCAGGTTACATAGTTGCAATGCCTTCTCTGTGCGCTGTGCTCTGGGCCCTTAGGAGGGGAAGGCGCAGTAGTTTGCTGCTTTTGGCCCAGCTCCATGAAGAAGAGAATTTTCTGGCTGCTGTAAATAAGGAAAATTGAGAGGCAGGAAGCAGACAGCTCCCTAATGGACATCAGAGCTGACAGCCCTGTGCGTGGCCTTGGGAGCACCCACCCGGGCCAATGTATGTGGCTCCGGCAGGAGCACAAGAGAGTGTCAGGGGAGTTTGAGGTCCCTGGTGGGGCCATGAGGTGAGAAGATATCTGTGTGGAAGCCTCCATCCTGGGAAACATGTGAACTGGCCATGGACCTCCATGGCAGGAAGGAAGATAGCCCAGATAGGCAATCATTTTTGGCAGGGGTCTCCTCTCTGTGCTGAGTGCAGGTATAATGAACTTTCCATGCTCGACACTGTAGACATTCACAAATGGAGTTGTCCTCCAAAGGCAGGGAAGTGAAGCTAATCCTGCATGATTAGCAGGAGCTGGGCTGGATGCTGGTGTCATTAAAACCTATTCCTGTGGATTTGGGAGCCCTGTGGGCATCCTCAGTGTCCAAGGAAGAGCTGCAAGTCACACCCAACAGGGGCATCTGGTAGCAGCAGCCTGCACCAGAGGTGCTACCCTGGGTAACTGGCATCGTCCTCCCTCTTGCCTCTTCATTTCTAGGGGGCTTCATAAACTGCTCGTTGCACTAAGGCAGCAGTCATCATTAGGGTGATTTGAGCTTTGTAATTAAAAATACATAGCTGCAGCCTAGGGGCAACTTGTGGGGTAACTTGTGCCTGCTGTTCTGAAACCTGAAATGAGAATGATTTGGGGTTGTTTTTGTCGGGTTTGTGTGTTTGTATCCCTCCCCCTGATTTACTTCAGTAACAATGCAAATTCAGTATACCATGTGAGGTTGGTTTTACTGCAGTCTCTCAGGAAGAGCTGCCCGCCGGGGGCTTTCTCTGCCTTCAGGATGTTAACAGATCACTTCTCCTTCGTGAGGAAAACAAGGGACATGAGGGTAAAAAAATGAAGCAGAGAGTTAGCAACTGTCAGTAGCTGCTATGGACTTACTTCTTCAAATATCCTTGTACTCAATTCCCTGTTGTCCACAGGGACTTTGAAGGAAAAGGGCAGGGTAGATGGGACCTGAATTTTTGGTATTAAATATTTCCAGATCTCAGGGCATCAGGAGGCAACAGGCCAGCTGCTGTTAAGGCTCCAGATGTTGCTGTTGGGAATGGATCTCCCTTGGGAGCCAGCTGGCTGTGAACTCTTTAGGATGCCTTTCCCTTCTGTCTGTGTGGGGCAACTTTTATGAGTCTCATCCTCTCAAATGGCCTGAGGGATGTGGGATGGGGAAGAAGAAATGACAAGAGTTCAGTGGAAAGCCTAAAGGATCCATAACTCTGTGCATGGGTCTCCAGACACTGGGCATGTTGCAGGTGGGTGAGGACTGGACAAGAAGCATATGGGTTTGGTTGCCATCTTTGATGTCTCTGCAGGCTTTTTCTCTGAGATTTTGTTGTCACTGGAGGATCCACACCAGGAAGCTGCAGAGCCCGGATGAGACAAGCTGGCTTCAGTTCCTTCTGGTGGCTCACAGACTTCAGAGCAGCGTGGGCTGCATAGAGGCCTGTTGGCTGCATCTCAAAACTGCCAAGGCTGCTCTGAGATGCAAAACGACAGCATCGAGAGGGCTGCCAGGGGATGAGGGAGAGTGGCTGGAGCAGGGCAGAGGCAGCACTGGTTATGGAGAAGATAGGCTTGAAGAGAGCGCAGCCCATGATTGAGGGCACAGCCATAACAAAAAGGAGGCTGTGGCAGGGTGCAACAAGTGGCAAAAGCTCCATCACCCATGAGCAAGTGCTTGGGAAGTGTCACATCACTGCCTGGGGCTTCTGCTGGCACAGGTCACTTCACAGTGTGCAGAGCTTCCCTGAAAACGGGGAGCTGCCCCTTTTGTTCTTGAGGACAGAGGATCTGTCTGAATCTCTTCTAGAATGTGATGCTTTGGCATGGAATAAGAAACTTCTCTGTTAACCCTACTCCCCTTTTGGCCCAGAAAACAGGAGGTGCTGAGCAATCTCCTCACCTCTTCCGCCTCTCGGAAATCCTGGGAAATGAGTGTTTTGCTGCTAGCATGGAACAATTAGCAATGGGGATTTGTGCTTGCTTGTTGGATATGCTTTCCCCACCTCTTTGATTGATCTTCTTGTTAGCTGTGCAGCTCACCATTCGCTATGTGTTGCCAGAACTTGACTGGTGCATCTTGTAGCAACAAAAGCAAATTAAACATCTGATTGGGGGGGGAAAAAAAACCCTGGTGCTTCCCGCCAGCTTGTCTGGGAGGGAGGAAGGGACCGGTGGGTGGAGAGGGCACAAACAAGATAGTGTTCACGGTGGAAAAAATGTGATCTGGATTCTCCATCACAAACTTGTCTGCTGTCCTGGAGGCTCTCCGAGTCAGCCTGAACAGGACTTTTGCAATGACTGGAAAGTCCAAGCCTCCCAGTCCCTGAGGATAATGAGGGGCAGTTTGCAGAGAAGCGTGAGTGGGTGGGAACGTCCTCCCCAAATTCTCTTGGGAGCATTTGATGAGGACTGGTGCTGTTAGAGCTGATTGAGTGCTGCTGAGCGAGGAAAAAATGATCAAGGCCATCAGCCAGATAGGATGACAGGGTGTGTGATGCTGTGACATCATGTCACTTTGAGGATATTAATTCTCAATTAGCTGTTACTGCTGAAAAGCTGTATTGCTCCTCAGGGAGGCACAGGTGATCTAAATCATCCCTGTTATTTCAGCTCCCAGTCCTCCAGTAGTCACCAGCAACAGACCCCAGTGGTGCTGTCACTGGTAGCAATGGCACAGGATCCACTGAGCCTGGCTCTTGGGTGGTGGTGTGGTAGTGGCAGCTCTGTGCTTACCTCACCTGATGTGTTAGGCAGGTTTGGAGCAGCCTGGGCATGGCCAGTTAACCCCTGCTACCAGCCTGTGTGCAAGTTGAGCTTATCTGCTTTGTCTCATTTTGGTGTCAGAAGAGCATATTCAGGGTGGTGTGAAGTGATTTGATTTTTCAGGCAGCATCCAGGAATGGAGGAATTGCAAGGGATAGGTCCTAGAATTCCACTGGGGAAAGGAATGCTCTAGTGAGTGAGTGGGATACCTGGAGGCTAACAAGCTGTTGTGAACACCAGTGGATGTATTTTGGATGTGTCAGTGGAAACAGATATATTAGGGGGTAACAGGAGCCAGGAAGCTTGTGGGGCAGTGGTTTGTTTAGGCTTGGGAAAGATTGCTGCAAAAGTGAAGTTCACTTTGTCTACAGATTCCTTTTCACTTTCTATTTGTGACTGTCCTTATCTTCACTGGACAGAAAGGGCCTGTTTCTGTAGGACCCTTTTTCTCTCTTCCCAGCAAGGAGCATGGCTGGTGTTGAAGAGTGGTTATCATAGAATCAGTCAGGGTTGGAAGGGACCACAAGGATCATCTAGTTCCAACCCCCCTGCCATGCCTAGGGACACCCTACCCTAGATCAGGCTGCCCACAGCCTCATCCAGCCTGACTGCAAACACCTCCAGGGATGTGGCCCCAACCACCCCACTGGGCAACCCATTCCAGACTCTCACCGCTCTCATGGTGAAGAACTTCCTCCTCACATCCAATCTCCCACCTCCAGCTTTGCTCTGTTGGTTGCTGTATTAGACTGTGTTCAGAGTTTGACAAGTGATCTTGCAAATTGTGATATAAGTTGCAATTTGCAGAAAGGCTTCATGGAAAAGGCACCTAACCCAGAGGAAGAGTTCTGGTTTCCACAGCAGCCAGCTTCCAGTGGACAGCATGTACATCTTCATGTGCAAGAGTGGCAAGGGTGGTAAAAGCTTTTCTTTGTGGACATCCAAGGTAAGCACCACTTTAAGACAGAAAAAAAAAGCAAAAAAACAAATGAAGTAAGGCCCTTGCCATGACTACAAGCAAATCAGTGTAGAGCTACAAAAAGGAGAACTGGTTCCTGGCAGGCAGCTTCATGCATGGGTCCCTCAAGTGTCCTGCCCTGCTCCAGGCTGAGCTGGGGGTATGTGGAAAGGGGAAGAAAGAGCAGCAGAGAGTCAAATGCTGAGAATTTCCTTCCTGATGCTAGGAAGGACAATCAGTTCTTCCTCAGGGTGAATCACGCTCCAGTGCTAAGCAGCTAATCCTGCTGACTGTGGCTGTCCCCTGATAAGCTATCCAGCCAGCTCTGATTAGTTTCCAGCAACTTCATTAGAAAAAGAATGTTAGAAGCAATTGGAAGTTGATTATGTTTTATGAGACTAATGTTGTTAATTATTATTACTTTTGTTAGCCTGCCTAATCCACCAAGATTCCCCCATTAATAAACATTACTAATTTGTACCTACAGTGCACTGATTTCCTCCAATGGATTTCAGAGCATTTCCTCAAACTGTCCTCTAGTTTGTATTTACTCTGGATTAACTTTTTATTTAAAATTAATTATCTTGAGCTGCAAATTTCCATGGTGTCCTATAAACACCAAGCAAGCTTTGCAGTCTGGGTTATTTTTGCAATGTGTTGGGCAAAGACACAGAGGATAACAGTTTGGGGATGCTGGAAGACATATGATTGAAAACAAAAATTGGCAGATAAGGGGAATCAGGAGAGTGTACCTCTCTCTGTGCATGAGGTAAGAATTGTACTGGGTGTGGATGAAGGAAAAAAGGTCAGAGGGAACCTAAACTGCCTGCCTGCAGACACAGAGTGGTCTCTGATTCCTCTTCATGCTCTGATATAAGATGAGCTAGATTCAGCACAAGGAATTTTTTGCATAGATACAAAACAATTCAGGAACCATTAGGACAGTAGACCAGATGTGGAAGAAAATGCTTTGACCGAGGCTCCAAGACCAACTACACCAGGGCAGTCCAAGGGGTCCCCTTGCACTCTGCCAGAGGCAGATCCCCTTGCATGTGCTGGCTGGCAGGGCTGGGAGCAGAGCAGCTGGGCTCCTGGAGCAAAGGGGCCCTGCCACTGTGCTCTTGGTAGCAGTTTCCCTTCCAACAGGCAGCACGGCAGAGCAGGATGGTTTGACCACAGCCTTCAGGGAGCTGGGGTTAAAAACAGAGTGAGGGCTCCAGGCAAGCTCTGTAACTTCAGCCTGTGTTCAGGCAAACAGTGTGCATAATTCAGCATGTATAGCTGTGTTAACAGAGCTCCCTGCCAGCCGGCGGGGTGTTTGTTTGGAGACGGAGTTGTGATCCTTCTATATCTGTGCAAGGATTATTTTCATGCCTAAAGAAATAACAAACCACAAAACGATGGAATTTATCATATAGAAGCAGCAGCAGGAGGAGGTCAGGGGTTGTCTGAGCATGACACTGGGGGCTCCACTTGTTGTCTTTGGCTTTGAGAGAGATTCCTACTGTGATTTTATTTTTATTACTTTTTTCTTCAGACCAGCAATTGATCCTTGCCTCTCTTAGCTTCTTTCTTTGATGGAGCAGCAGTAGCTGTCTGAGCTGCAAGGTTGATTCCTTAGTGGGCTCAGCACAGCATTGCACTGGGGGCACTGCCAGTGGTAGGGGCAGCCACAAGGTGCAGAAGGGGCCCACTTTGTGGCTATGACGTTCTTGGGCCCTGGATGGTCAGTAATGATATATATTTTTTAAAGTCACAGTTCTATCATTGGGCATTTTGTGAATAAAGGCATGGCTTAGCTCTGTGCAGTTGAGCCAAGAGCAGTTTACTGCCTCCTTTGCGCTGCGACTGATTTACTGCATGTCTGTGGTCAGGTCACTTCAGCTTCCTGCCCTGCTGTGGTTTTCTGCCTCAGACTGGCACAGCGTTCATTTATTTTGCAGTTTTAATTCTCAGTGCATCTTTAATGGAATTGTTAATTTACAGTGAGTACTGCACAGAGCATTATTTGTGGAAATGCTCTCAAGTCTTCCACAGGGTTATCAGATACTGACTGTGAGAAGCCCAGCCTTGTACTAGCTCTAAGCTAACAGAGGTCGTAAGAGTGGTGAGTGAGAATGAAAGTGCTTTGCAGTTAGTTAATGTTCCATGTGATTATTTATGGGTGGCTTTCTGACTGGCTTATGAGAAGCATCATAAACGTGGTGATTAGTCACTGGGAGAAAGCCACTGTTGGGACATGTTAGCACTGCAGTTTCTCTGCCTAAGGGGTTGTGCCCTGCACCCCTCACTGGCTCTGCTTGTGGGGCTGGGCATCAACGTCATAGAAGTTGCACTTGCAAAGCACAAAGAAAACTCTCTTGTTATTCATTTGTGTCTTATTTTTTCTTAGCACCCTCCTGTTGAGGATGGGAAGTGTCCCTGAGAGGTGTGTGCCCAGCATTGCAGGAATCAGATGCAAAGACCTGGGCAGGTTTTTGGGCAGGGCTGCGTACACCCGATCAGCACTTCAGATGCATCCTTTCTGTTGTTGTTGCAGTTATCCACTAGTTTGGAAAGCTGCATGCCTGGTGCATGGCTTGGGGGTCTTCCTCACATTTACTTGCCAGCCCTTTTGCAAGGAAGGAGGCTTGCTGTGTTATGGGGCTGCTACTTTTCTGCCTCCTGCTTCCAGTCTGAGCTTAGGCAGATAGATCACTTATTCCCACTCTTTGATTTCCCATCCCCAAAATGAGAATAAAGCAATTGTCAGCTTTGTATGCTTAAATTCAAAGACAAGCCCTGTAGATGTGTCTTAGGCAAAGAGAGGGTGTGTATGAAATGAAGTCTCTCCTCTCTAACCTTTGAGCATCCTGATCTAGTGGGAGGTGTCCCTGCCTATGGTGGGGGGGTTGGAACTGGATGATCTTTGAGGTCTCTTCCAACTTAAACCATTCTATGATTCTAACCCTGCATCAAACTTGCTCCCCAGTGGCCTGTCCAGAGCATAGAGCTGATGTGGCAAGGTTCTTGGGAGGTCAGGCGGAGCCAGCAAGGTAGGATGAGTCCTCTGAACAGGTTGGAGTGACTGGAGAGTTTGGAGGTTATTTTGGAGAGGGCAGCCCAACAAGATGGCTCCTGACTATGTTCTGACCACAGCCCTGTGAGCAGCATGGGAGCACAGGGCAACCTAGCCTTGCCTTTCTCCTTAAGAAGAAAATGTTTGCTGGAAAGTAGTGCCTTGGGTGCAGATGTTTTGTGTGTCTCGTCCATCGAGGTCAGTTGGAGTTCTGCCAACATGAGTGACGTGTGTGTAGAAGGGGCCAAAATCCTCCCACAGCCGAGTGCTGCAGGACTTGTGTGTGTGCTCTGGAGGACAGTAGCTTGGCTTTTACAGCATCGCAGCACAAATAGGGGCTGGGGCCAACACAGTGGCGTTGGTACAAATGTAGGGTAAGAAGGTCTTGTGTAGCACCACTGGTCCCCATGCCTGGCTGGCCTGGTCTCGGTGGAAAGTTGGAGATGACTCATTTTCCCCATGAATTAGTGAGCTCCTGCTTCTCCTCCCTTTGGGCATTTTGCTGCTAGCAGTAGTCTCACAATCCGCCTGCATGATGCTGTTTGCTTGCAAGCTCTATTTATAGGGAATTTAATAAGATATTAATTAAAGAAATAAAAACAAACTGAAGATGTCTGACAGTGGAAAATCTGGCGTGAGGCAAGGTTATTGGTAGCAGTTGTTTAAAATCTTGTCAGTGCTTTTTATAGACAGTCCTTGCTGCTGTGAGACAGCTGAGCTGGACCCATGTGTCCAAGCAGCTGTTGGTAGCCCCTGAGCAGGCTTTTCCCTCTACTGGGACCATCATGTTGGGTGGCCCCTTCCTCCCTTGCTCATTACAAAGGGGAGGGATGCTGATGAGGGAAGTGAACTTGAGGGAGTCCCTCTTTGTAAAGAACACACTGGATAGAGACTGCTAATTAGCTCTCATGATTTAATATTTTCCTGTTTGTATACAGCTTGTTTGGGGGATGTGGTATTTATGGTCCTATGGGGAGGATGTGAGCTGGCATGGAGAAAGAAAATTTCTGTCCTTCAGAACTTTATGATCCTCTTTTCTCTTGAAAGCCCCAGCTGTGGGGTGACAAGGAAATTGGAGATTTGTTTCTGACTGAGTGAATTAGCATCTGTCTCTCTAAAATCTATTTCTCTAACTTCTGCTGCACCTCTGCAGTGTCAGCCCCGAGAGAGCCTCTCACAGCAGTAAGAGGCTACCCCAAGCCGTTGACAATCTCCAGGTCTGCCTTCAGTCTCTGGTGTGTTCAGAAGGTTTCAAGAGGGTGCAAGTGGACATGCAGAGATCTTCTGGTTAGGGTCCCTCCAGGCTAGATTCTCCTCTTTGGACCCTATGGGTACCAGAGTCGGTGTCCTGAGCACTGAAGGCACACAGTACTGCCCGTTTGCTCATGGCATCCCTGTGCCCTTCTTCCATAGTTAGCTGGAAGCAAATTATTTATCTTTAAAACATTGAGCTTCTTTTATGTATTCCCAACCTGGTAACTTTACATCTTGTCTGGTGTTGCCTTTGGAGAGATTATGATGTACAAAATGAGGACTTTGTTGGCTTTGCCTAGATGAAGTCTTAGCTTCACTTGTCCTTGTGGCTGTTGTCACCTCTTTCTAATCTTCCCTGCTCCTGCTGCTGCATTCACCAGCTCCTGCTGTGGCCACCTTTACTCTGCCTCTGATTTGTCAGGTAATTCCTCTCTCTTTCACTTCACCTGCCAAAAAGTTATGGTACAGAGCAAGCCACCTTCTCCAGCCTTATTAAAAACACAGGGAATGTGCATGTGCATAGCTCCTGGGATCCACTTGACATTGTCTGATCAATCTGAGAGCAAGAGGAAGGAAAATGCTGAGCTGAGGAAATTGAACAGGCACTGTTACAAAAAAAAAAAAGTGTTCAAAACCACAAACATGATCTCATACAATGTAGATGTTGTGATCTGGGAACTACAAAGGTCTGATTCTTTGTGTCCAGGCAAACAAAAGGACAGAAATAGCATCTCAGAAATATTAGTTCATTGTCAAAATGATCCTCACTCCCCAGCTGTATGATTTATATGGAGCAAAAACCAGGGCAGCTCTGCTTTGCTCTTTTATGTAAAGTGATGCAGAGTGAAAGACCAGTGAAAATCTCTGTGCTGGGCTTAGCTCTAGATGCTTCTGTAGCATTAGAAAGAAAACACTGCCGTGGTCTGCAGGTCACCAACATGGTTTCTTCATGCATATATTAGAAAATAAGCCCTCAAGTCTTGCTGTGGCTGAAATGCATCTTCTAAATTAGGGATATTGCTTGGAGGCTATCAAATAAGCACTAGTTTGATCATGCCTTGGCATTTCCACATCCAGCAGCATCCTGGGAGCTTACTCTGGGTATCCTTCTTGCCAGCTGTCTGCCAGTAACATTTCTGTCCTGAAAAACCAGCCCAAGACTGTCCATGGAAAAAGAGATGTGAAGGAGAACCAGGACAAAGTGGGTTCACAAAAGGCCCCCCCAAGAAAAGACACCTGGGGAGGGAGTGCAGGAGGTGGGGAAGGAAATCTCTTTTGGAGATTTGTCTCAGTCTATTTTAACTTCTATTTAGACTCTGATACTCTACCTCAATCCCTATACACCCTGTGGTGCTCTGCTGTCTGGTAACTACCTTGGACCAACCCTGAAATGACCTCTAGGAAGCCAAGGACATTAAGGGTGAGGAGCTGTTAAAAATAGGAGGTTATAAAACAAAAGGTAAAACCAACACTGTGCTTGTGGGTCAACAGGAGATCCTGCCCCACTTGAACCATCTTCCTTTTGCCTTGCTGTTTTCCGTGGAATACTTCCCCCCCACCGCCCTCCCCAGGATCACAGAAGAAAAATTGTCTTATTTGAATGCCTGTGTCTGTGCAGATCAAACACCATACTTCCATCATTACAAGCCAGTGAGTCACAAGAGCCATAATGACTCTATCTTAAAAATAACCCCATAGCCCTAGTGCAATTGCTGTGCAGGCTGGGATGTGTTCTTGCATTCCCTAGGGAAAGCTGGAGGCAGACTGAGGAAGAGACCCAGGCAGAGATGGTCATTCTCATGAATAGGCTTTGATGATTTTTCATATCTGCTTTTTGTCCTCTTTGCAGCTGAGCTTTATGCTGTGTTGTGAGCTCTGTGAAAGGGATGTTTCCTTTCAGCCCTCCTCCACACCTTCCTTTTGCCTTCGACTGCTGTTCTTCCCTTCCATCTCCTTTTTCTGGTGGTGGTGGTGGGGGAGGTCAGAAAGTTCTCATCTGTTTTAAAAACCCCCATGCCTGCTCCATCCTCTTCAGCATTAATAACGATGCAAATGCTCAGCTCTCTCCTCTCTTAGGTAGTGGGGAGGGGAGAGGGGGAGTAGAAGAGGAGGAGCAGGCTTATTTCCTGATGATGCTCTACCAATGATGAGTTTTGCATCAAGGTTGAACCTGATCTGTGGATAAATGTACAGCCTCCCAGCTTTGAGTATCTGGGGCAATGGAGCACTACCCTGCAGGCTTTGTATTCCCTGGCCTGGTGTAAGGACACCTGAGTCTCTGTCTTAGGGTTTGTCAGAGGAGACCAGAGCATGGTGAGCAGCTGAGGTGCTATGGACAGAAACTGAAATGCAGGTGAGATGCTGCTTAATCTCCTCATTTGTAGAATGAGTGTTCATGTCTTTCTATTCCTAAAAATTGCTCAACTGTTTTGTTCTTTTGGATGTCTGGGCATATGGCACCCCCAGATCTCCTAATAAAAGAGACTCCAGTGCAGCAGGGATAGTTTTGCCATACATATCACTTCCTAAGACAGAACAGTAAAGCACATTCCTGTTTATCCCTAGACTGGGAATAACTACAGGAGAGAGACAGCAGCTCCTCTCCATGGGTGGAGCTGAGCAGTGGTCAGACCTTCATGGATTGCTTCTGTTATTGGTGTCCCCTTTGATGTAGAACCTGCCCCTGTCAGAGCTGCCAAACGTTTGCCATTGGTTAAATGGGCAGCAGGAGCACCCAGCTGAGCACCCACGCTCCATTTTTCATGTCTGTAAAACATCCGCACTGCAACTGCTCTCGAGACCTACCACACCAATTATACCCATGACTGGTTTTGAACTGCTGATCTCTTTGATGACCTTTTGCAGCCCTAGGAGTGACCCCACTAGGCCAAAGACTGTGTGGCTTGAAGTGGCACATACTATCGCCTGCATATCTCAAGGGACACGCACTGTTGGCCTCAGCTTCATCTTCTTTATTGGTGTCATCAGGTGAGGGTGGTGTTAGCAAGTGGCTATCCCAGAATAATCCAGCAAGAATAAGCTTAAGCATGAGATAAAGTTCACTTACAAATGCAGAAAAGTCCAAAACATATTTAATGAGAGGTGCAGACGTAAGAGCTCACAAGAAAGAGGTGCTTCAGGTTTTTGGGGTGGGTTTTTTTGGTGTGGTGTTTTTTTNGGGAATGGAGCTGCCCATGCACAGCCTCTTCTTGCTTTTCCTGGTCGGTTTGGGGTTTGGTTTGGGTTTTTTTTTCCGCTGGTCAGGGCAGATAGTGCAACTCTTCCAGCTGCCTCGTTCCAAGTTGCCTTCTGTTAGTATCTCTGTGTCTTCTGTTATGTTTCCCATAGCTTTTCATTGTGAATCCCCAAAACCTTGCTGCACAGCTCTGCAACCTGTGGGTGCTCCTTTCTCTCTGGTAATTGATGAGGAAAGTGCTTGGCAGAAAGATATGTTGTAGGTAGTTAGATAGTGTTCATACCCTTGAATGCAGCTATATCTTTGAAGGAAAAAATCCCAGACCATCATCTTAGAGCACCCTCAAAGCCTGTGGAAGATTTGATTTTCTTCCAGCAATCTCAGCTCTCTTGATGCAAAAGGAAAAGCTGAGCTCGGCCAGCATATCTGCTCCAGCCATGAGCTTTCCACCAGCTCCTCAACTGTGTTGTGATCATCACCTGCACTCTGTCTGCTCTCAGCTCTGGGCTTTGGCCCAGAACAACTATACATCATACTTAATTGTGTCATATTGTACCGGCTGCTTTTGGGAGGAATGCAGCTGCTGAACTCATTTTGCCTCTGACCTGAGCAGATAGAAATGGAGGTCTCCAGATGGGCAGCCAAAGGGCTGTGCTAAGCACTGGTGCTCCACCTCAGTGAGATCTGCCTTTTCTAAAGCAAAACCTTAGATCTCTGAGGCATGAGTTAGACCTTTGCTCCTTCCCAGATGCTGCACAAGGCAGTGAGCTCAGCAGGTCTACATCCCAAGTGGAGTTTATCAGCTGCCCACTTCAGCTCCTTGGGTTGGTTGATACTGAGCTGGTGCTGGGAATGCAATCTCGGAAGTCTCTAATTGTTTAATGCATGATGATGTCATTGTTCTAGTAATAGTGGTGGTGCAAAACCCAGTGAAAGCTTCAGCTCTCTTTGCTATCACTTTCCCAGGAACTCCTAACATCTTTGACGCTGCCTTGTTCTTTCCATTGCCTTCTTACTGGGCAAGCTACTCTTACCTGCATATGTGAGATACAGACCTGAGATATTTCTTCCAAGTCTGAATGTTAGCCTTTAGAAAACTGCCTCTAAAATACATGCTGGAAGAGAGTCACTCGCCCCCACCAAGAACAGCATTGCTTCCTCTTGCAACAAAATACTTCTCCTACTTGAAAATAAATAATTGTTGAGAAACTGATTCTTGAAGTGGGGACGGCGACAGCATCTTTTGTCCAGCTGAGTCATCAGCCAGCAAGGCCTTTGGGCAGCTTGTGCTTCTTAAAAAAACATGAATTCTCCTAAGGATATGGCATTTGGGCATTTCCCATGCTGTTTCTTGCACACAAGCATTAGGCATGTGGTGTCTCTTAAGATGAGTTTTTCTGACTAGCAGTGAATTATTAGCAGCTGTATCTATTTACTCTCAAGGGCTTGCTGGTAAGATTGCCTAGCACACAGAAGAAGAATGGATGCTTGTGCTTTACTTGGCCTTTATTTCAGTTTACAATCTAGAACTGCTAGTGGCTGAAGTGTGTGAACCTGGACAAGTCATCTATACATTGCAACTGAATTTCTTCCATAGAATACTAATTCTGACAGCTCTTGCCAGCTTTTGTGGACCACTTTGAAACTGTACGAGATGAGACACACAATCTATTAACCAGCCCTGGTGTAATTCTGTAGGTTGTGTCTATTAGTATGGATCTTGGCTTAAAGGTAGAAGTATCACTCTGTCTTGGTGCTGATGCTATTGGGATGAAGTTTTAATCCAAAACCATGAAATGGATCAGAGTTTTTCAAACGTCTTCTCTTGGATCATTTCTCTGCCTGTTCTAGCCTGTTCTAGCACCTTGGAGCTCTAGATATTGAAATTCTGTTTGTGACATGGCTTTTAGGTTTTTCTTTAACCAGTAGTTAAATGTTTAGAGGAAGCAGAACAATGCTCCCAGAAGTGTCTTCGGATCCTAAAAATACCTTGGAAAGAAGTACTTAAATTTACTGGAATAATATTTTTTCCTTTGGGTATCATTTCAATTAAGTCATGTACTGTGTAGTAGCAGAAGAAAGGACTGTGATCAGCCTCAGAGCCAGCCACACTCCCTGTTCTACCTACGTATGTGAAGTGTATAGAGATCATGTCTTTAGCAGTGGGCGGTTGGCATTCTGGATAAGGACCTGCCTCTGAGTCAGCTCTAATGGATTTAATCCTCCTGCTCAAGCAGTAGTGGTGTACACTTCTGAAGTGAAAAGCCCTTCTGGGTTGTGTTGCTTTAGATAAAGTATTACGTGCAGTACGAACCCATAGTATGCTTCACAGACTGACTCAAAAACCATGTTACACTCTCAGCTTTAATGTGCTACAGAACAGGCAGGATCTTGACAGCTTGCTAAACAGGGGTAGTGATTTGGAACCATTATTTGCAGAGTGTATGTGTCTGGCTGAAGAGCCCAAATTGCAGCCTCTGTGAGAGTAGTTGCAATTAATTACATATTGCTGCAAGATTCTGGCCTGGATTCCTGCCTCAGTCCCACCCAGGGGACAAGCACAAAACTGACAGGGTGGTATGAAGCCAACCAGAAAATTGAAGGAGGATGAAATGCCTTGCTGGTGATTAGCTGGGCAGGGTAGAGGGACAGGGGAGGAGGGAGGAGGAGATGAGCATTTGTTGGCAATACCTGGCCTGAGGAGAGATGCTGGCACCTGTTGTAGGACATGGTTTAGGACATGACTGTGTGCAATCATGCCCTGAGACCAGGAGCAGTTGGACGGGAGCCCAGCTCTTGCCTTGGCTGTACAGCTGTGTGAAATGGATTAGAGCAGAAATGCACACGCATTTCCTTTTCCTGAATTTGGTAGACAGATCACATTTCAGCTGTGACATCTCTCTAGTTCTCCATGTTGAAATAAGCAACTTAGAAGTGTGACTGTCCTGGGCAGTGGTCTGTCATGGTTTGCTCCAGCATTGGCTTTACAGAGCTGCTGGAGTGCCACATGCATATGGAAAAGCAAAGCTATTTCCTTCAGTTTGAAGTGTTTTTTTTTCTGGGGAGGAAAAGTTACAAGGCTGCAGCCCAAGAAATGGAGTTATTATTAATTATAATGCTACTTTTTGGGGTCGTACAGGCTTTTACCCACTGGGACCTGAGCGAGCCTGCACTGACTTATTTCTGCAGGATGTTCATTTATCAAAGTACCTGACCTGACTAGCAAAGAGCTGCCAGTCTGTAGGACTTCCTTGACCCACTGAAACCCATAGCAATACTCCCATCACCTCTCTGAGCAGAGGCTGTAAAGCAGCAGCAGCAGCAGGGCCATTGCTCCTGCAGCTTGAGGTGAGGCAGACACTCGCAGTATTTCTGGAACACTGAAGCCTCCTCTGGGTGAGTTTGGGGTTTTGTTTGGCTTTGTTGATGTCTGCCTTATTCGCTGTGTGCCTCTTGCTTTTCCTTTTGAGTTTCTTTGCACTGCTGCTTGTCTGCCTTATGAGCATGTCCATGTGACTTAGAGAAAACTGGGTTATGCTTTTAAATATCTCAGTTAAGATTGTTTTAAGAGGCAACATTTTCTCAGACTATTCTTCACTGACATGACAGTGACACCTAAATCTGTTCTTAAAAACTGATGTCTGAACAATCTTGTTGTGCTTAGCAGTTGACATGTAGTCTTTCCAAACACATATGGCCTCAGAAAATTAACCTTTGCAGAACCAAAGAGACATGCAAGGGTCTAGTGTGAGCCACAGCAGGTTAGGTGAACTGCTTTGGGTCAAAAGGAGTTGGGACTGGATCCAGTTCTCTTGGGGCAATATGAAGTCTGACTCCTGAAGAATGTCTCGAAGTACACCTGGAAAGTTGGTTTGGTGTTGGTTTTGGGTGGGTTTTTTTGTGTGGTTTTTTTTTTTTTTTTTAGGCTATTGACTGCAAAACCATTGCAGAAACAGCATCCA
Source organism: Psilopogon haemacephalus (assembly GCA_013396835.1). Lineage (NCBI taxonomy): Eukaryota > Metazoa > Chordata > Aves > Piciformes > Megalaimidae > Psilopogon > Psilopogon haemacephalus. The sequence goes on from VWZI01002219.1 coordinate 882,512, forward strand.
CTTGTGCAGTGTTAAGAGTAAGAAGCTTCTTACTGGCCTGACAGAAAGGCTGCAGGAAATTCTTATATCTGAAATCCTCTAATGGTTACTGCACACCTCTCTTCTGTGGTGGATACATATTTGTACTGGGAAAGTGAATTAGAGCTTCTTACTTCTAGACAGCTCCAATGAGACATGGGTAACCTCAGCTGAAATGCCACTGAGTAACTTCAGTGTTGCCCCTGTGAAATGTCTAGGTTCCTTCTTGGCCAAAGGCCAACAAAAGCATTTTGCTGGCCTCCTGACTGATACCCTCAGCAAAATAACACAGAACACAAAGTGAAAGTCTGGCTTGGATGCTGTCAATATGAAATTTTGGGGTCGTTATAGTCTCAGGAGGCAAAACACCAAATGAGGAAATTTTAATTTCCGAGGTTGCTGTGTCAGATGTTCTCTAGCACTGAAGTATATCTGCATCTGTTGCTGGAATAGATTCTTTTGGCAGAAAAGGCAGGGTGTCCCAGGGGAATATCCCAATAGCCCAAGGTCCTCTCTGACATCAGGTCAAATCTACGGGGTCACATAACTGCAGATTGCATGGTGAAACTCAATATTGCAACGGATGCTCAAGTGCATTTACAGGTGGTCTCATCCTAAGATTGAACAGGAGGGTGCACAAGGGGGCTGAGGAGTGGGGAGAGGTGACCTCTGAATTTCCCCAAGGCGTGTCCCTGGGCTGCCAAGATCAGGCTCAGTTCTTACCTCTGGTGTAGGAGATTGTAGGGAAGACAAATGGCTGGAGAACCTGGGGCAGCAGGGGCACCAAAGGGCCAGAGGATGGATGCCACTGAACTGGCAGTGCCATGATCAGTTACTGCTGCTGGATGCAGGTCTGTCTGCCTCTGACTTGGTGTCTCCCAGGAGATGGGATGTTTGGGCTTTCTGTGTTCTGCCTCACCCCCTGTGGCACTCCTGGCTTTTCTTGGTGGGGAGGCTGGGTAAACAGGAGTGAAAAGAAGAGTTACAGTCAATAATGCAGTGCCCAAGTGGAAACCAGTAATGAGTTGTGTCCTTCGAGGGCTTCTGCTGGGGCCAGCAGTAGTTAATATTTTCACCAATGACAGGGACACTGGGATTGAGTGCACCCTCAGCAATCTGGGTGGTGACACGCTGGGGGGACAGGATCCATCCAGGGGGACCTGGAGAAGCTTGAGAAGTAGGCCTGTGAACAAAGCCAAGCGCAAGGTCCTGCATGTGGATTGGGGCAACCCCATTAGTAGCACAAACTGGGGAATTAAGGGATTGAGAGTATCCCTGTGGAGAAGGACTTGGGTGTACTGGTGGGGAAAAAGCTGGACTGAAGTTGGCAACGAGTACTCGTAGCCCAGAAGGCAACTGTGCCCTGGGCTGCATCTGCAGCAGTGTGGGCAGCACCAGCTCTGCTGAATCCAGCTCTGGAGTCCTCAGCACAGGAAAGAAAAGGACCTTTTGAGTGGGCCCAGAATAGGCTACAAAAACGACCAGGGGGCTGCAACCACTCTCTTATGAGGACAGGCTGAGAAAGTTGGGGGTGTTCAGCCTGGAGAAGAGAAGGCTCCAAGGAAACCTCATTGTAGCCTTTCAGTGGGTTTACAGGGAGGCTGTGAGAAAGATGGGGACAGACTTTTTAACAGGGTCTGTAACAATAGGAAAAGAGGCAACACTTGCACACTGCAGGTTCAGACTAGGTATAAGGAAGAAATTATTTCTGGTTTTCTGATGATGGTGAGATACTGGAACAGATTGTTCAGAGAACTTGTGGATGCCTCGTTACTGGAAGCGTTAAAAATCAGTCTGGATGGAGCTTTGTACAAGGAGGTGTAGTGAAAGATGTCCCTGCCCATTGCAGAGGTGTTGGACTAGATGATCTTTAATGTCCCTTCCAACTCAGGCCGGTCTAGGATTGTAAGATCTTCTGTGTCATACTAATTACTAGAGACAGCACACATTAGAGCTGACACTATATGGAGATGGATTCTCTCCTGTGGTGATAGTTTACAGCTGATTCTCTCCAGAACTGCTGTGGTTCACAACTCACTTCTCTGTTCCTGCCTAATAACATGTACCAAGTCCATGTCACCCAGCAGCAGAGCATGGTCACAGGGGCTGATGGTGCTTGCTGTAGATCCTGGCTTGCTTCTGTTTGGTTTTTTTTCTGTATTACTGGGAGTTGTTTGTGGAAAATAAGATGCCTCCATTTCTCCACTCATGAAATGGAAGCTCTGTTTCTCTCACTCTTGTACTACTTGCCAAATGCTTTTAGGTAAACAGATGAAAGGGAGCTCAGAGCAGCGATCTCAAGGGATATAAATTAGCTATCAGCAGACCTTCAACTGGAGTTAATGAGATGGAGAATTAATAACCCTATGGGTGGGTCAAGCTACACTAACTATGTACTTCTCTGCATAATTGATGATACCCCCAGCAGAGAAATCTGCTTGCCAGCACCCTGGCTCAGGTCATGAGTGCTCTGTCACCTGGTGCAGCTGTAACGAATCTCTCCCTGTCCAGACGGTAGGCAGGTGCCGCAGCTCCCCACTGGGAATTGGATCCTGTTCTTGCTCCTGGTGTTGGGTTTCTCTACAAGAGACTGAGATGTGAAGGCAGAAGTGCTCCCTGCTCAAACCCTAGGGAAGGTGGTTCAGTGTCCAAGAGCTGAAACCAGAGCCAGGACCTGCTGCCAGGGTCTGAACCAATCCTTGGAGACAGAGTATGAGTGTGCCAGGGGATTTCTCAGCTTCTGTGATGGAATCAGCCCTCTGGTGACGAGCTTCTGGTGAGGAAGGCTTCTAGACATGTATGGCACAATGTCTCTGAGGAATGAAGTAAAGAGGGGGAAGTACAGCAGCTTACAAGGTAAGAATGACAAATCTGTCCCAGAATTCTGTAATGAACACATGCAGGTGTTTAGCACAGTGGTTATCTGTAGGTTTGGGAATACATGGGCTCCCTCAAAAAGAAGGTACAGAGCAATCAGATAGCAATTATGAAAAGGCACTTAAGGCCCCTGCCCAATTTTCTCATGGTAGCTGTAAGGTCTTGGTGTTCTGCACAAATTTTAGTGACTCTTTTGAGTCTGGGAAGAAAAAAAAAGCATGTAGTTTACTGCTTTCTCCATTTGCAGTTGGCCTGTGTGCCTCTAAAGCACCTGATGCCTTCTGCTCTAATAGCAACTTCCTTGAGCTGGGGGGTAAAAAAAATTCTTCTAGGATTTTGAAATCTGATGAAAGGAGCTAGACAGCCTGGTCACCATTTGTTTTAAGATAGGACATGCTACAGCTGAGTCTGAGCAATGAACCTCAGTGAGATCCCTCCTGGTAGGTTGATGCAACCCCTTTGACTTCAGTGAAGCCACCTGGATTTACTCAAGCTGGCAATTTGGCTGTATTGATTTATGTTAGGTTTTTATTTCTGGACACTCTTTTGTAAGTACAATCAACCCCTGGGACAAAACCTGCACCTTCCCTCAGTAGTTTGGCTGGCTAGGTTGGAGCATGTGGTTCCTGGCTTCTGCAGAAAGCCTGGAGTGGCTCCAGTTGCTCTCTTTCCCTGGGACAGGTTGGGGCTTTGTCTGTGCTCTGAGCAGATACTTTCTGGACCCAGGGTCAGCTTCTTAAGCTGTGTCTGTTTCCTAGCAAATGAGGTATACTTTGCCAGATCGTGGCCTCCATGCCAGCTACTTGCTCTTCAATTTCTCCAGCATATTCTGGGCTCCTGCAAGGAAGTTAGTAAGTTTACCTTTGCAATGTGCCAGTTACTTTGTTTATTAGGACAAATAGAATTTTCCTGTAGTATGTCCTGGTCAGGTCAGGTACTTAATCTTCTGAGAGGTTCAGGAGCCTCTGGTCTTGCTGTGATACCCAGAGTGTATCCACAGCCTGCAGGTACCTGCTCTAACCATTCATCATCTTGTCACTTAGAAAATGTGTATGTGTGGCTGGGGATGCAGCTACACTATCCCTGGGGACAGAGCCAGGAGATGAATACAGGAGGCCACCTGTGTCTCATTTCTTCTGTCATCTCCAGCTTCCATCTACTCCATCTGTGTTTTGTTGAGGACTGTTTGGAGACATTTGCAAATAATTGATTGTAATTGATTTCAGCAATTCTCATATCCCTCCTTCTCAATCAGTATTCTGCTGCAGAAAAGCCTTCCCCTTCCTGGCTTTCAGGTGGAAACTTGAAGACAACAGAGCGGGGCCATGGCTCATTGGGCAGGGCACTTAAGCTTCATGGTTTGTATTGAATTTTCTGTTTAAGAAATATCAATTTTAAACGTGGCAAACAAGCATTGGTCTAGTGCCTTGTCACGAGCAGTGTAAAAGGAGACAGCCACATGAAGTTTCTGAAGTTCTCTGCCTTCTGTGCCATTCAAATGTGACTCATAAAACAGCTGAACTTCCACCCCCCCCACTGTTCCTAGATCAAGAGTGACCATGTGAGCTTCTGCTACAGCGGTGAACGTGTCCTTTCTGGAACTCTTCTGTAGGCTTCTGTCAGCAGAGAAGCATAAAAGAAACTCCTTTCAAATTTGGGAGAGTACTCTCTGTTTAAGCTTAAATTCTGGAGAATAAAAAACCTGCATCCCTCAGCCCCTGAACCACCATCAAAAGTGTGTCCTTAATGAACTCTTGCACCCATTTCCATATGTGCAGCTGTCATTTGCAGGGATTTCCTTCTGACTGCAAGACTGGTGACCTCCTCCAAAAACTCTTCACCTTGGCTGCTCTTCAAGAGTAGCCTAGATACATCAAAGCTTTTTGAAAGCAGAAGTCCTTGTTTTTGGAGCACCTGCCCAAGGATGTGTTTTCCACAATTAATTCTTGCAGAGTTTTCTGTAGCCAACAGTGGTTTCCACTGTAGTGGCAGCGGGAGAGGGCACAAAGACCACAGAGATGTTTGGCTTCTTGTGGGAAAGCCCAGGCACAGCTGCTTCCACTTAGTCATAGAATGGTTTAAGTTGGAAGGGACCTCAAAGGTCATCCAGTTCTGACCTCCTGCCATAGGCAGGGACACCTCCCACTAGAACAGGTCGCTCAAGACCTCATTCCACCTGGCATCATCAGTGTTTTCCTTTCTCAGCCTATAGTCTAATTTCTCATTCAAATCCTCCAATTAGTTCAAACCGGCACACTGACCTTGAGCACCTCCAGGGAGGGAGCAGCCACAACCTCCCTGGGAAACCTGTGCCAGTGTCTCACCACCCTCACTGTAAAGAACTTCCTCCTAACACCCTGTTTAAATCTCCCCTCTGCCAGTTTAAACCCATTACTCATCATCCTGTCATTACAAGACCTTGTAAGTAGTCCCTCCCCAGCCCTCCTGTAGGCCCCTTTCAGATTCTGGAAGGCTACTATAAGGTGTCTCAAAGCTTTCTCTTCTCCAGGCTGCAGAGCCCCAACTCTCTCAGCCTGTCCTCATAGCAGAGCTGCTGCAGCCCTCTCAGCATTTCCATGGCTTCCTCTGGACTCGCTGCAACAGTTCCACATCCTCCTTTTGCTGGGGTTTCCAGACCTGTACACAGTACTCTAAGTACTTCTCATACGTTTGTGGTGCGCACATACACGGAGCCGGCGCCTGGGTTTTCGGCTGCATGCTTACAAAAGGAGCTCTTCTAACGGTGTGCTGCTACACTTGGAGGCAGGCCCAGCTGCCTGCATGTCGGAGAGAGGTTCAGGGCACTCTTCTCACTCTGTGCCTCCCACAGCACGCCCAAAGCCTGCAGCACCTGCTCCATCCAACCATGCGGCTTGTTGTTGCGGGTATGGGCTTAGGTAACACACAGCTTCTGTTCCTTTCAGGACAACACAGGGAGATGACTACAGGAGGCCACGTGTGTCTAATTTATTCATTCTGTCATCTCCTTGGGTTCACTTTATTCCCTTCTTGTTTTGTCAAAGGCTATTTGGAGACGCTTGGGAACAAATCAGTAAGAGCACAGTACACACCGTGCACTTGGTGTGATTAGCCTGGTTGCAGGATAAACGTAATATCTCTGACTAAATTTATTTCATTTTGGTAAATTCATTATCTGGTTACAGCCGGCAGCAGCTGAGCCCAATGAAATGCAACCTGCAGTGACATAGGGTAGGCTGTGAATTTAAAAGCTTTGCTTGCCCACCCAGGCATCATGGTGGTTGTTTTTTTTTTCCTTTTTCTTTTTTTTTTTTCTTTTTTACTTGGTTCTTTCTGGTCCTCAGAATAGTAATCAACTGGAGATCAGAGTTTTCTGCCCACTGCTTTTCTTTGGAGGAGTTGTGTTGGTATAGCGGATGCTGCCTCTGACAAACCCTCCTCTGAAATATGGAGCATTTAAAATAACCAAATTTGGAGTTTCTCCTCCTTTTCATTTCTCCTCCCGTTCTTTATTCAGGAAAAAGTGAGAAGTAAGCGAGTCTCAAAGGGCACTGTCCAGGAACTTTGGCCTTGGGTTGAACTGAGCTGGAAGGAAAGTGGCAGCAGTTGTGCAGAGCATCAACTGCTTGGACCTTAAATCACAAGCTTGCCTGGATTGTTTCTTATTTTAGGGGCCTGACCTTTCCACCTTGAAGGTGGAGGTGTTCCCAGTGCCTGTGCTCTGCTGTTGGTACATCCACATTGTCCTTCAGCCAGCAGGACTGCTTGGCCAGCCACCTCTATTGCCCCAGAACTCAGGTGACATGTTTGGGAATTCCCTCTTCCCTTTTTAAGTTTATTTGGTTGGTTCATGCTCCTTTATTGACAGTTTCAGACATTTTTAAGGAAACACAGTGTTAACAATGTGAAAGGAATTAAACCACCAACCAAAAAGGCATGGGAATAAAACAAACTCCCAAGGAATCAGAGGAGACCTCTTTTCATTTAGCAAATTGTGTAAAGAACGAGCAGGAAAGCATCATCCTTCTTCCCCCTTGTCATTTCTTTATAAGAAACAGCCTGGGCCCTGTGAGCAGGGGCATGCCACGTGGTGAGTGTGGGGATGTGTATTTTCACAGGGGGCTCAGCACCATGATGCTGAGTTCCCTGTGTCCAAGGCAAACGGGAGCTTGGAAACAGGCTAGGTCTGGCTCTCATGCAATGCTGGTTCAAGCCCTGCTCCACCAGCTCCTGTCGTCCAAGCACCCCTTAATCTTCTTTTCCAGAAATCAGGATGGGTTTAGTTGATGTCTCCCTAATTTTGTTTTAGAAAGAGTAAAATCTCTGCTAACCTGCCAACCACAACAAACAGTGGAGTATCCTGTCGCCTGCGAGTCTACCCCTGTCAGCCCTTCTCTGGTCAGGGCTTATCACTGAGGTTTGGATAACAGTTTAGAATGCTATAACAAACAAGCAAATAACAGCCTCTTTCCCAGACACACACACACACATATACTCATGGAGCAATGCTTAATTCTTGCCATCCGTGGGCCTGGGGGCTGTTTATATACAGCACTGCATGTTTATATATGGAGTTCATCTTCTCAAGTGAAGACAGATTAAGCAGCGGGGTGAATAGACCAGTTATGTGAACTATGAGATTTCCAACCTAGAAATACTGCCAAGACCAAGCCAGACAAATTGGTAGCACAGCAGTGTTTCTCATTAATGTACATGGAAAGTTGTGCCTTGCTGATAATGCACAACAGTGTCCTGTTGGGAGGTTTGGGAACCCATCTGGGAGGAGCTATCAGTTGTATTACAGGCTGGGCTGAGATGTCTTCCCTTTTTCTCTTTTCTCCTGTGGGATCTTTGCAGGGGATAAAACCATGCAGTTCCCCTGACATTGACATCCTGAGGTCTGTAGAAATATTAGTCTGTGAGTGGTGGGCACAATGATTACAGCCTCCCTTCCCTCACCACAGCTGTTCCATGCTGTATGTGGTCTACTGAGTACGTGGTTGTGGTTCCCATCTTCCATCCCAGGACAAATTATGTCAGATTTGAAAATAAGATTATCTGCCATAATTGTATGTGGTGGTTTTTGTTGTTGCTGTTAACTGTTGATGCTGATGGCTTGGCTTCTTTTGTGCTTTGTGTGGAGCACTCTCCTGCTCTCAGCTGCTCACAACACTTCACCTTCTCCCAGAGACAGCAGGAAAGGGCAAGAGTCTTGTGGATCTGATGCTGGGCTGACCTGGGGCTCAGTTGCAGATTCTGCTGGGAAATTCTGAGGGAAAATACTGGATGAGAGAACAGAATCCTGTCTCCATGTTCCCATTCCTAGCTAAACTTTGTTTCCAAGACGGACAGAAGGCAAAAACTGCATTCTTGGACCAAGTACTTGTTTATGGCAGCATTTGGAGCAGAGGGTGTGTCTCCAATGTCTGGCACAAAAGGTTACAGTCACCATCAACCAAATAAAATGAGATCTCATTGTTCAGGGGCTTGTGTCAAGTAAATAAAAATCCCAGTAAACCCCAGCAATCCCCACTGGGCTGGGAGGTGCCCTTCTGTTTTCCCTTGGAAAGTGCTTTGCATCTTCAAATTGGCACTTGGACTTGAGTTGTTCTCCCTTGCTGCTTGTGGTGTGCACCTCCAGGATGACGTTGGTATTGCCCTTAAACCACAGCTGCTATTTTTGGCCAGTGTCTCAGTGAATTGGAGTTGTGGGGAAAACCCCTGATAAGGTCCACAATTGTACTGTGGCTGCTGCAGCCACTTGGGGTTTGTCTGCTGCTGGCCAGACAGTGTGACTGGTTCCAATGGTGCTTGCACTGGAACCTTCTTGCCTTTCTTTGTGTTGGAGGAGGAAGCTGGCAAAGGACTTGCATTGTTCAACATTGGAGAACAACAACTTCTGGCTTAGGTGGGACCTGGCTGGGGCTTTTGACTTGCTGCATCGTGATGGACTGATAGGAATTAGTCTGCCTTGAAGGATAATCAGAAGTCAGCAAACATCTCCTTTTTTGAGACATAGGCTGTTTGAGCATCTCTGCATCAGATGAGCAACTTCTTTCTCTTCTCTGGCTGAAAGCAGTTGCCTGCTACCTGCAGAAGTGTGGAAAATAGCATGTCTTGTGACACTTCATCTCTGCAACCCCAACATAAGAAAGGTGTGAACCTGTTAGAGCCAGTGCAGAGGAGGGTGTGAAGATGATTAGGGGGTTGGAACACCTCTTCTATGAGCACAGGCTGAGAGGGTTGGAATTGTTCAGCACAGAGAAGAGAAAGCTCTGGGGGGCCTACATAAAAGATGGGGAGGGACTAACTTTTTACAAGGGCTTGTAGTGACAGGGCAAGGGGTAATGTCTTATGAACCTACCCTCTTTCATTTTAACAAGATGTAAGAAAGAAGTTTTTCACTGTGAGGGTAGTGAGGCACTGCAACGTGTTTCCCAGAGAGGTTGTGGATGCCCCATCCCTGGCTGTGTTCAAGGGCAGTTTGGGTGGGATTTTGAGCAGCTTGATCTAGTAAATGATGTCCCATGGAGGAAGAGGTTGGAACTAGATGATCTTTAAGATTCCTTCCAACCCAAACCATTCTATGATCCTCTGTAGCAGTAATACCAAAAGTTTCTGTATGTTTTGTGCCACTTAGCATCCTATTAGTAGCTTTCTTACTGCCCATTAATTACTGATCTACTCTCAGGTTGTCATTAGCATCAATGTGGGTATGCTTCTTGGAGAGATATAAAGCTGTAACTGACATTATTTTATCCTTCCCTGACAGCATTTCCTGAGGGGGGGGGGAGATGTTGCTTCAGGACATGAATAATATGGGTCAGCTTGTCCCAAAAGCAGTCTGAATTCCTTCTAGCAACTGTCATGTCTACAGCTGCCATGTTGTGCCTGACTGCTGAAATGACAGAGAGGAGATATCTGTGATTCATGGAAAGCAGTAAGAAAAGCAATTAAAGTTAAGGGCTCGGACTTGGCATAGAGATACCACAGAAATGCCCAGGAATGAGTAAATATAGTTTTGGCCTTGAAATGAGAGTTATCTGCAGTTGGATTTGATGATCTCAGAGGTATCTTCCAATTTCAACAATCCTCACTATCAATACAGGCGAGGGGATGAGGTGACAGAAAGCAGCCCTGAGGCAAGGGACTTGGGGGTGCTGATGGATGAGAAGCTGGACATGAGCAGACAGTGTGAGCTTACAGCCCAGAAGGCAAATTACATCTTGAGCTGCATTGAGAAATGTGTAGCCAGCAGATCCAGAGAGTAGGTTCTACCACTTTGCTCTGCTCTGGTGAGATGCCACCTGGAGTACTGTGTCCAGCTCGGGAGTCCTTAATAGAGGAAGGACATGGACTTGATGGAGCAGGTTTTGAAGAGGTCCATGAAAATCATCGAGAGGCCAGAGCACCTCTGTTACAAGGACAGGCTGAGGGAGCCAGGGTTGTTCAGCTTTGGAGAAGAGGAGGCTCTGAGGAGACCTAATAGTAGCCTTCTAGTACCTGAAGGGGGTCTTTGAGAAGGCTGGAGAGAGACTATGTACAAAGAATCACAGAATTAACCAGGTTGGAAGAGACCTCTAGGATAATTGAGTCCAACCTATCACCTAACCCTTCTAATTAACTAAACCATGGCACTAAGTGCCTCATCCAGCCTCCTTTTAAACAGCTCCAGGGGTGGTGACTCCACCACCTCCCCTGGCAGCCCATTCCAATGCCAGTCCCTTTTTCCATGAAGAACTTCTTCCTAATGTCCAGCCTAAATCTGCCTTGGTGCAGTTTGAGACTATGTCCTTTTGTTCTGTCACTGGGTGCTTCAGAGAAGATACCAACCCCACCTGGCTACAATCTCTTTTCAGGTAGTTGTAGAGATCAATGAGGTCTCTCCTCTTCTCCAGGCTACACACCCCCAGCTCCTTCAGCCTGTAGCTCCTCACAGCTCCTTCAACTCCTCACAGACTGTACTCCAGCCCCCTCACCAGCCTTGGTGCCCTTCTCTGGACACATTCAAGTACCTCAACATCTTTCTTAAATTGAGGGGCCCAGACCTGGGCACAAAACTCAAGGTGTGGCCTGTGATGATAGGACAAGGCACAATGGCTTCAAACTAGAGAAAAGCAGACTTAGATTGGATTGTAGGAACAAGTTCTTTACTGTGAGGGTGGTGGAACACTGAAATAGGTTGCCCAGGGAGCTGGTTGGAGCCCCATCCCTGGAGATATTCAAGATGAGGTTCAGCAGGGCTCTGGGTGGCCTGGTCTAGCTTACTGCAGAGGGGGTTGTACTAGATGACCTTTGGAGGTCCCTTCCAACCTAGACTGTTCTATGACTTCATGCTTATGTTGTGTGTAAAAACTTCATGGTGCTCTGTGCAGGCAGAGGTGGGTGACCTCCCCTAGACCGTGGCTACTTTACTAAGCAAACCCATTAGGATATCAAGGCAGGCTGTGACCTGATGCTCCACTGCTGCTGACCTGGGTCTGGGTGTGCTGTGTTCCCTGGTGGTGAAGTCCAGCTGAGAGAGCAGCTTCCACTCACAACTTCCTAGGGTGCTTGTAGCGCCATGAGAAGGTGATTTTGGCTTCTGCATCCATGGGTGCACTGACTGGTGGCAAGTGAGCGGTGGTGACTGCCCTGTGCTTGGAGTGGGTTTGCAAAGTGCCCCGATGTGGAAAGAAAACTTTCTTGGCCATCCACTATTTTTTCCTTTTAGAAAGGCACAATCCTTATCTTGTGAAAATAGAGAGATTTCTCCCTCAAGACAGAATTTCCCTAGTTAAGCATCCTGGCTCATCTGCTCCTACAAACATTCTCCCTTCATTACTTGGCTTTACTTGCCAAATTTCTGTAATTATTAAATAGAACACGAAATAATGAAAATAACACTTCATGAGAAGGGGTTTGACTGTATAAAGATCTTAATTCTGTGAAAGCACCCTTCAAACTTGCCATCCTGTGCCAGGAGTTGCATAGCAACTACCTGCCCTCTTAGGTTCTGTCTTGAACCAAATATTTTTTTGTGAAAAAAAATATTAACTTAAAAATAGATATTTTGACCCTGTTGAGTCATTTTCCCACTGGAAAAATATGTAGTTGGAGTATGGCTGAATTTTTAATGAATTTATCTGACAGTGGACATTTCTTGACATATCTAATATTTTTTTTTCTTTTTAAGGGATGGGAGCAGAATAGAATAGAATCAGTCAGGGTTGGATGGGACCACAGGATCATTTAGTTCCAACCCCTCTGCCATGGGCAGGGACACCCTACCCTAGATCAGGTTGGACAGAGCCTCAGCCAGCCTGCCCTTAAACACCTCCAGGGATGTGGCCCCAATCACCCCCCTAGACAACCTGTTCCAGGCTCTCACCATTCTCATGCTGAACAACTTCCTCCTCACATCCAATCTGAATCTCCCCACCTCCAGCTTTGCTCCATTACCCCTAGTCCTGTACTACCTGATAACCTAAGAAGTCCCTCCCCAGCTTTTCTGTAGGCCCCCTTCAGATACTGGAAGGCCACAAGAAGGTCACCTTGGAGCCTCCTCTTCTCCAAACTGAACAGCCCCAACTCTTTCAGTCTGTCCTCACAGCAGAGGTGCTGCAGCCCTCTGATCATCCTTGTGGCAATTCTCTGGACACACTGCAGCATGTCCAGAGAAGCAGGCTAGTGAGACTAAAACTAAGAGTTGGACTGAGTGATGTTCACTTCTCATCTAGTGGTTTGAGAACTTGCCCATGGCATGGAGGGTAATGCATTTTGGCAGCTTACTCTTTTGCCAAAGAGTGTTCCCTTGCTTGCCCAGAGCAAAAGCTGCTTTGACAGGGATCACCTATAGTGGGGGAACCTGTGAAGAGTTCCACCTGGTGTGAAACATGTATATATTTGTTATGGAACCATCTCTCAGGTGAGGTCTTTAACTGCAGGCTTGGGAGATAAAAGAGAAATTTCTCCTCCAGCTGTTCTTGAGGGAGTCTGATCTTCTGGAGTCTAATTCTTTTCTTGCCTTTGCCAAAGTTCCCCAAGCATTTTGCTCAGGGACAAACAAAACATTGTGTCTGAGCCAGATTAACAGTTCATGTTTTTCAGTCCAACAAAGAGGAAGAAATAAACTACTTTGGAGTCACTGTGAAATTACACTACTTAAAAATTGGTTCTCTCCCTGGCCCTGCTTGCAGGAGCCAGAGCAAAGCACTACTGATTTGCACAGCCCTGTTATAAAACACATGGTCAGAGCTTGGAAAGAGCCAGGGAAAAGAGGCTTTGTGGTCTTCACGTGCCTTGTAACCTGAAGGTACTTTGCCAGCCCTCTTACATCTGCTTTTGGAGACTTGGTGTTTCCACGTGGTGTCAAAGAGTTGGGAGGTGGAGGCTGTCTGCGAAGTGTTGAGGGACACCAGTGGAAGGAGGCAGCAGGGATGGAAGAATTAAGAGGAGGCTGATGAGAATCATTTGGTTAAATGACAGCTAGTGTGGGGGAGATGAAAACTTCTCACAGATGCTCATGGCAAAGGCTAGCACCTGATGTGAGTTACACCAGAGCAATTTCTCTCAAAAAAAAACCCAAAACCCCACCACAAAAAAAACCAAACCCAAAAAACAAAAAACACCACCAAAAACCCCAACCCTTTGGTTCTTCTGCCTTTGCGTGACCTCCTGAGTTAGCACCTCAGGTCCTCCAGGGTGGGGAAGAAATAGCTGCAGTGATGGGCAGTGGGTGTAAATACTCACCCCCTGTTCTGGAGGAGTTGAGTTGTGGCTGACAGGAAGGCAATTCCCACATCCCTAATTATTGTGATCACTTGTAGATTTCAAGCACAGCTGCTTCCCCTCCCTAACCCAAAGAAGCTGCGGTGCTGCCCTCCTGCTGCCCCACGGGAGCACAGTGCTTGTGTACTTCTATCTTTGCTCCTCTGGATCCATTTCCCCTATTGAGGAGAGAAGAACGGGCGTTGGGAACTGCACTGGGGTAAATCGGGATGAACTTTCCTTGCCACAGGAGACCTTAAAGAAGGTGTTGGGTGTCCCCGTGCTTTACAGACTTTTGATGAAACTGAAGTCCCTGGAGTTTTCACTCTGGTTTTTACTCTCTCAAGGCAGCTCAGCCGCAGCTCTTGCTATTGCCCATGAGCCCCTCTCCATATAACTTTCTGCAAACTGCATAAGTATCCATTTATAACAGAACTTTCATGTTGTGTGAATACATTTATATCCACTTATGTCTGTTTTCTCTCATGAGATTTCTCTGCAAAGTCCACTTGGTAAATGAGTCTTTCATCCCCTAAGGCCCCAGCAAATTTTTTTGTGCAACCTCTGTCTTTGTGTTTTGCACTATTCCTTCATACACTTGGTTTTCTTTTTTTTTTTTTTTTTTTTTTTTTTTGTTTTAAGGCTAAACAGATAACCTCAAGACCCAGTGTGATTTTCTTTCTCTGTTATTCCCTTTACAAGATCTGTGAAATATGTATTCTTCAGTGGTTATGAAAAAAAAAAATTAAAAAAAAAATTCCAAGTATCCCTGAGGAGGGGAAATAAAGGCAGCAGCAGGGATTTGTTAACATTTAGGCAGAGTAAGCCAAGAGACTGATGCTGTCCAGATGGAAAGACCCACTTCCTGGCTGTAAAGATAACTCGCTAAAGGAAACATTAGCTGTGGCTGCACTGGCGATGAGAAACACAACCACTGCCAAGAATGCACCCCGAGCCCAGTGGGAGCTGCCTCTTTTGCTTTCCCTTGTGCTAGGGCTTCAAGTTTACTTAGTTGGGAAATATGTCTAATGTCTCCTGAAGAGAAAATGGTGGCCTGCTGAGTAAAGCATTCATGTAGACTTAGGAGAGGTGGAGTTGTTTCTTGCTGTGCAAGAGACTGTGGGAGACCTTGGGGAAGTGGTGTGGGTGCAGGTTTGATAAGGTGTAGGTGCCCAGCTCCTTGCTGGATGTGCTGGTACTGGGCCATTGTGTTGTGGTTGGGAGCTGCTGGTCATGCCCAGGTTATTGGAGACCTGAGCAGGTCATGGAAACCTCTGTGCCAAGGTGCTGGAGCCTGCTCATCCTGAGCGGCTTTATGGTATCTCAGCTTGGTGGTGCCCCAAAGCGCAGCAGCGTAGGTGTGGGATTTTATAATTGTGCCTCTCTGCAGCGGGTATTTGAGAACTTCCCCTAAGGAGATGCTGTTTAACATAAAGGTGAGGTAGATGTGAACAAAGAGCTAAGCTTTTTAGCTTTTATTGGAGAGGGGTGGGGGGTTTATAGACAGAGTGTTTGCTTGGTTAACCCGCTCTGAGCTTACCTCACAGCGGGAATAGCTGAACTGGCTGTGCTAATGCTTCTGTTGCAGCCAGCGGGCAGAGGGTCTGATGAGATTATATTTGTCTGTGCAGTTTTCTTTCTCCAAGGTATTCAATAGCCTTTTAAGCTACGAAATTAACTGAGCAAATTGAATAGAAGGCCATGGATCAAGAATTATTGGCTTCTAATTTGATATGGAGGTGAACAGAAGATGTATTTGCAGCGTGTATTTACCTCTCCAAATTTAGACTGCCTCACTATGACATCCATGGCACATTAAATTCACTTACTCAGAGTGACTGAATTCATCACAGTCCTGGTGCTTGGTTCCAGCTAGTGGGTGTGCCTCAGACTGTAGGTGTTTCACAGCTTTTCTTCTTTGTTGCCATGGCAGGGATAAATACGTTCATGCACTTGGGTTTGGATGGTTGAGGTTTTCCTGAATGTCAATTTAAGCAGGTAGGAGAAATTTAACCTAATGTGTAGGATAAATTAATGACATAGATTTGTGGTTTTTGCATCTGGGTTTTTGTTTGGCAGGATGGAGGGGGATTGCTGTTTTTCTTTGTTTTATGTTGTTGTTGTTGGGTGTTTCTTTGTGTTGTGTTTGTATTTTTTGTTCTTTTTTGGTGGTTTGGTTTGGGTATTTTTGGGGTTGAGTGCTTTTTTCCACCTGGGAACCTCCCTCTGTTAACTAGGCATGGCTCTGAATACTACAAGTTGAATCTTGACAATATCCTCTCTTTGGGGTTTATTTTGACATGGATTTTTATAGTGGTTTATGGATTTTATTTTTTCCTCTCTAACAGATCCGAAGACAAGTGCTTCTTGACCATCTTTGGCTTTACAGGCCAAATGATGTAAGCAGTTGCACCAAGCACATAGCTTCTTGGGGAAAAATAAAGGCCCGCAGGAGTGTTTGCAGGGGAATGAGGATTGAAATATTCTTTTCTTTAGGATGAGGGGTTTGGTGTACTTTGTCTGTTTCTGAATGCTACAAAAGCAAGCTGAAAACCCAATCTTCTGATGCCACCTTATACCTGTAATGGTATTCCCAGCCATCATTCCCACCATCATGGTGGCTGATCATCACAAAGCACTTCAGGCAGAAGAAAAGCTTTGGCTTTTCTTTGAGGTAGGCTGGAACTGTATCAGAAGACCATGGCTATCTTCTTCTGTTAAGTCCATTTAAAGCTTCTCCTTGATCCAGATACATAGATATATATATATAGGGTGGGTTTTTTGTTTTTTTTTTGTTTGGTTGGTTTTTTTTGGGCCAGGTCACTCAAAATCTTCTGTCACTGTCTCTCAGTTTGAAAGCAGTCCAGCCACTCTGCTATGCTATTTATGACTTTTGCTATTGTCCTGTCAAAGTCAGTTAGGATCTGGCATGTCACAAGTTCACTATTGTCTTGTGGTCCCCTTGTTCAGGGTATAATTTATCATGCTGAGATCTGGAACAGGTCCACAATGCACTTGCTGGTGCTTTGTCACCCTTTGTAGCACAGAAAGCTGAGCTGGGACAGTCTGGCAGTGACAAGAGTGACTTTACAGTGAACTGGGGATTTATTTACTACCTAAATATTAGATTTTTCTTTCTTCTGTGTTTGTGGCAGTTTGTGTTGTTGCGTTGTCTTTTTTTTTTTTTCCATCTGACATGCCACAGAAGTTCTGGAAGTAAGTCATAAATCTGGTAACCCTCGGGAAGAACCTGGGGTCCCATGAGTTTTGAGATCACGGGGGGAAAAGAGCTTTTGTTTCTTGAAAAGGATTCTTCTGCCTGACAGAAATAGCTGCATGGTGTGGGGCAGTGTGATACGATTGGCAGTACTCCTAGGAAGCAATAAACAAAAAAAAAAAAAAGTTACAAGTCAACACTGAGGTGTTTTGGCCAAGTACCAGGAAAAAGGAACTGGAGAAAACTGAGGGCAGAGAATACTGCAGATCAGAACTAAGAGATGAGAGCTACTACAGGGATGAGGGTAAGAGAATGCATAGCTGTTGATGTTTTATGTCACACAGAACCTAGTGGGGAGATGAAGGGAGAGGAGCAACTGGTCAATGTAACAGAGTAAGGACAAGAGTGTGGTGGTGCTGTGGTTGCACATCTGTGGGTCCAGGGCTTAGTTTGCCCAGCATGGGAAGGGAGGATGGATTGCTCCTTGAGTGACAGCACTGCTGTCTATGCCATGTGCCTCCCCTCAGCCCACTGATATCATGACACTGAGACTGCTCATGAGTAAGAAAGACTTGTGAGAGTTTCTTGTGTATGTGCCTCTATGGCGTTAAGAGGAGCTTCCATGAAAACACTTGAAAGCCTTTTACCTGCCATGTAAACAGAGGACCCTGAGAAAGCAGAGATGCTTGCTTTCAAACCTCTGCATAGCAAAAGTCAGGAGGTGGTTCCTTGACAGAAGGTGAAGTGACAGTGTTTGCTGGAACCTTTTGAGCTGGGTAAACTTTGCTGGGGCTTGGAGTGGAGCATGTGGACAGCCTCACTGGATCCCTGGCTTAGCAGATCTGTTTTCCAAGAGTATCTGGCTCAAGCCAAGGGAGTTCTCCCAACTGCCTGGTCTTCACCGACAAAGCTGCACTCATGGCTTTTGGGGCTGGGGCTGAGCCTGTGCCAGTTGGCACTTTCCAGCTCCAGACTGCTATGATTTGCTCCAGATGGTGTGTGTGAGCTGCCATGACCTGAGTTAGCCAGTTGCTCAGCTCAAGATCTTGCTCCTGGCGTTCCATATGCAACCATTCACAATGTCGCCTATGGAGGATGAAAGAAGGAGGTGTTGGGCTTTTGTGTACTCCAAAAAATCTACGTTCCTGCCCGCTTCAGGTTGCAATCACTTACCAAAGAATGTGTGAAGGTCTGAATAAAAGGGTTGCTGCTCCAAAGAGTTTGCAGCTAAAGTATATGGAAGTATTCTGCTGAAAGGGTGGAGGCTGGAAAGACTAATGGGAAAGTGTCAGTGATCTCAAGTTCAGACTGCAGTGCCCTGGTTTGTGTTCAGGCTCGGTTTCTCTGCTTTCTCTCATGCTTTCCTAATGCCTCCTGAAGGACAAAAGGATGTTTGTGAGTGATGCTTTGGGGAAAGAGCTGGGATAAGTTGGAGTGCCAGGGAAAAGATTGAGAATCATGGCCTGGGATGCAAGGAAGCTAGTGGGTGAGGGGTAGAAGCAGAAAGGTGAAAAACACGTTTAGGAAGGGAAATTTTTTGCCGCCTTTGCTGACTCTCTTGACTCTGCTTCAGAGCAGTCAGCCTCTATGTGCTCTCTGTACTTTGTTCTGTTCATCTGCCACCTCTTCCTCACCATCACTCTTGGGAAAACCATTTGTGCCTCTTGACATGAAGCTCCTCTTAGCAGCACTTAATAAGCTCTTAAGTCCTAAAAGCTCAAGAGAAATAGAGAACAGCAGCAGAGAAATAGTCCATGGGTATGTGCTTGGCTAGCAGTGAACTGTGGCATCCTACTGGCTCACCTGGGCTTGAGAAGATTATATGGGAGATGGATGATGCACCATATATCATGTCTACAGGAAAATTAGGATGAGCTGTCAGCAAGGAGGGTGACATGGGTAATCATTTGTCACTCAAGGAGTAAAAAATAGATCCAGGCATGAAGACAAGGCTGAGGATAGTCAGTGCCTCTAGAAAACAGTTCATGTATGCATGAGTGCTCTTGGATCTCTCCAAGGTTCCCATATTGTCAAGGAAAGTGGATGCTTCAAGTGTATCCCATTTCTCAAGAAGTAAAGTTAACCTTTTGGGTCTTAGCAGCACTGCCCTTTGCAAAGCTAACCACATACTAGTGGTTAGATTGGTGCTGGACTTGAGGAGACTGGTCCCTCCTCACTGGATTGTACACCTTATGCTGTTCCTTCCTTGGTGGAAGCAGCTGGGCAGTGCAGGTTTTACACAGGCTTGTGCAGGTCCTACAGAAGAGCTCCTTCAGGGCATGAGTAATGTGCTGCTGCCTTCTCTCGTTTTGTTTGTGCTGATAAGCTCAGTGTAAGCAGCGGATGAAGATGCACAATCTATTTAAGGTTTCAGCTGAGGCCTTCCCATGCCCGAAAGGCAATCTGCCTGACTTAGCAATCCCAAGACGCTGCCAAGCACAGCAAAGCAAGAGGAAGTGCCTCCTGCCTGCATAAACAGAAGGCCAGCAGAAAGCAAGCCAAGCTAATGCTTTCTGAGGCATCTCAGTGCTACAGCCCTGTAAATCAGTTGTCTTTCCCTAGTGAAAGCAAGAGTTGGGGTTGAACCCTACAGTATGGTGCATGCTGAAGGTAATGGGGGAAAGGCAGAGGTGCTGACCCTTGTGCTATTCTTTGCAGTGTATAAAGGAAGCCTGCAGAAATACATGCTTTTTTAAGGCTTTGTCTTCTATTTGTGCTTCCCGAGTAGGGATGGCAAACTGCTACCACTGATTCTCTGCACTCTGACAAGCAGAATGTCAGAAGTGACCCAGAATATTTTCATTGAAAAGGGCAAAGAAAAATCTTGACTATGAAATCCTTTTAGCCCGACCCTCTGCCTTGAAGTTAAGCAAGTTGAGGAAAGCATCTCTTGCTGTCTTCCATCTCCCTTCTGTGCACACATGCTTGTGTGTTATTGTTCTTTCTCCTCCTCACTGCTGAGTCTGTCTGCTGTTCTGCTTACCCCCACTGATTCTTTTGGGACCTCCAATAAATGTTCTGGCAGCTGTGAGGAGCTGAGATGTGGCAGTCAGGGGGGAAAAAGGTCCCTGGCCTCTCCCTGGTGCCAGCACATGGCACAGGTGTCGTGGTGTGCAGCTTGTGTCTCGGGGCTGTGAGCTCCCAGCCGTGCAGCAGCCTTGCAGACATGCCAGTCTCCGAGGGGAAAACACAGGGGGCGGACTTCTGAAAGGGGCTCAGATTAATCTGACAACCTCTGCAGCTATAGATAAGTGTCTGATAAAGCTGCTTATTGAGGGGCGTAGGCAGAGGAGAGGGATTTTCACCCCCAAGTGTAGCAGAAAAGATGCAGTAGAGGCTCTGGTGTGCTGATGGCTTTGTTGAAGGGCTCTCTCCACCCAGGGGGGAGCATGTGTTCTTCAGTATATGGAAGTAATTGAGTATGTGCTGGGCTATACAGGCACAGCCAGAAATGTGATGTGGACAATTCCTTGCATGCTAGGAAGGGATTTCTTGCTCATTATATCTCATCTGTGTCAGAACAGACTGGCTTTCTTATGTCCATACTTAATCTTATCTGCATTCAAACAGTGCCTGCACTCCTTAGGCAGCACATCTCTTAGTTAGCCAACCTCTTGTGAGGCTTCCTCTCCCTCTGTCTGACCTTTGGTTGTTATGTGCTTTGTGGTCATCTTAGCCACATCTGGTAATTCTTTTCCTTAGTGAAATATTGCCACTCAAGAGCTGAATTTTTGCCCATAAACCTTCATTTCTGTAGGTGTAACCTGTAGAGGATGCGGGGACTGTGCACCAACAGTTCAGGCATCTTTACAGTTTGTGTGGCCCATAGCTAGATTTCAAAAGGACAGGATGTTTGAAATAGCTTGGATCCAAAATTGATGCCAATCTGTCTCTTTGTGGCAGCAGGCTAAAATAATAAATTTCCAAGCAGGTGAGGAAAGCTGCCTGATGTGGAATTTGAGTGTGATCATGAACTGACATGGATTGTGAAGCTGTTCCAAGGAGAAGACATGTATAAATAAATCCTCTGGCAGTTCAGCAGCAGAGTGGCTTAGTGCCTGGGTGAAAGACTACAAGAGTTGAGATCTCAAGTATAATAAAAATTAGAAAGACTCTGTAGAAAGAAGATGCGTCTGTGAAATGTGTCAGGCTGCAACAGTCATCCCCCCTACATGTAACCAGGACCGAGGGTGCTCTGAGCTGTTGGCCCCATAACTGGAGCGTGCTCCAGCATAAACTCCACAAACCATCCATGTGGCTTTGTGGTGCTGCCAATATCCCCTGCGCAGGAGGGACTACACAGCCACACAGTGTGCTTAGAAGTCAGAGCATCCCTGGGAAGAGGGGGAGGATGCCCAAAAGACATGATCTGTTTTGCAAGCATGCCACGGAGCCTGTGGTCTTCTCTGCTTTTACTCAAAAATTATTCCAAATCACAGGTGGCAAATAGAGAGACCTCTGATGCGAGCAGTTGATTGTCTTGCTCTGAATGGCTTTGTTTCTACACTGGTAGTTTTACAGCCAGGCACAATAAGAATGCAAAGAGGAAATCTGTCAAACAGACCTTTCTGAATTGCCGTCAGTGAGTGGCAGGAGATGAGCCAAAGAGATCCTGTTCTTGTCAGGCTCATTCAAGGAACGTGCTGTCCTCATTCAAGGAGAGCCCTTGTCTTTTTCAGCTGTGTGTAGGCTGAACCAGATAGTAAGGCTTGTCAATGATTGATTTGCTTGACTGAAAATGATTGATAGGTGGCAAAGTGACAGGAAAAGTAGCAGGCGCTGCTTGAAATGGATGAAAAATGAATAGGGAAATAATTGGTTTGTGAATTGTAGCCCCTGATATTCAGCTGAAGTTCCAGGTCTCCATCACACGCTGGTCTGGCTTGGTAAGGCACAGGAAGACATGAGCTTCTTGGCTGTGCAGATGCCGCCTGTGCCATGCTGGCTGTGCACAGGCAGCATTAGTGATGCCGCACTGCTTGTGCACAGGCAGCGTTAATGATACCGCCTGTGCCACGCTGGCTGTGCACAGGCAGTGTTAGGGATGCCGCCTGTGCTACACTGGCTGTGCACGGGCAGTGTTAGGGATGCCACCTGTGCCGCACTGGCTGTGCACAGGCAGCGTTAGGGATGCCACCTGTGCCACGCTGGCTGTGCACGGGCAGCGTTAGGGATGCTGCCTGTGCCATGCTGGCTGTGCACAGGCAGTGTTAGGGATGCCGCCCGTGCCACGCTGGCTGTGCACAGGCAGCATTAGTGATGCCACACTGGTTGTGCACAGGCAGCGTTAATGATACCGCCTGTGCTACACTGGCTGTGCATGGGCAGTGTTAGGGATGCCAACTGTGCCACGCTGGCTGTGCACAGGCAGCGTTAGCGATGCCACCTGTGCCACGCTGGCTGTGCACGGGCAGCGTTAGGGATGCCACCTGTGCCACGCTGGCTGTGCACAGGCAGTGTTAGGGATGCCACCTGTGCCACGCTGGCTGTGCATGGGCAGCGTTAGGGATGCCTGTGCCATGCTGGTTGCACACAGGCAGTGTTAGCGATGCTGCCTGTGCCATGCTGGCTGATCACTTCTTCTCGCTGTACCTCTTGCTGTGCATGGTGTGGTGGTTTGGCAGTTATCTTCCCCCCCCCCACCCCATACTTTAAAATAACCCAGGTTAGGACTCAGTTGGCTGTTAGTTAATAAATGAAGCTTTATATCTACAGTTTTGCACAGTATACGAGCAGATATTTACAATATATAGCAGATATTTACAGATATATAGAGTAAAAAGGTAATACAGAAACACCACAGCCCTCCCAGAGATCAGAGTCCCTCAGAAGGGGTTTTAACTACCCCTACCACCTTCTCCCCTTCCCCAATCTTATCTCACCATCTGTTTCATGCAGCAGATAGGTGAATGTAGATGGGCCAGGGGGATTAGCAGCAGGAAAGAAGTTAGTGAAATTATTCAGATCCAGCTATGAAAGGCAGGGAGAAAGAGCCGTGCAAAAGCAGCCACAGCCCAAAGTGGTCTGACTTTATCTAAGTTTGAGTTACAACTCTTTAAACATTTTTTTCTTCTTCTTCAGTAACCTATGGGTGAAGTGGCACCATCAGTGTCATTCAGATCCTCCAATTAGTTCAAACCAGCACACCTGGTGCACCTGCAGAACTGCAGCAGCTATGAATGTGAGCAGATTTTCATCTGGGGCCAGTACCTGGTGTACATGGCAGGAAGTTGTGGGTGAAGGAGGTTTCAGTCTCTCATCTTCTCTTAATAAACAACACAAAACATTTGGTTTATCAGTCTAGCAGTTGGAGCAAAAACAATATCCTGCCCAGGGATGGTGAGTGACTTGGGCTGCTGGCTTCCCAGCCCACCAGCAGGGACAGGACCACAATGAAGGATGGGATCCCAGGACTGCAGAGCACTGGCCCGGATTCAGATGCCCTAATTTCCACCTTTGTCTCTGTCTGATGTTTGCTGTTGGCAGATGCTGCCGAAAGCTGTGGGTCTTCTCACAGACCACACTAGGCTGGGAAATGAGGCAGAATTTAGGTCAGCTGAATGTGGGCCAAATGGTGTCTAGCTATTTATTTGATGCAGTTCATCTGTTTGAGGATGCATCTTCCTGCCTGAGAATGTGGCATCTGCTTCCTGGTGGAGGCATGAGAACAGGCACTTCCTGCTCAGCAGATTTTCTCCAGCTGGATGCAAAAATGGTCTCTGTCCTGGCCTAGGGGACACAGAGGTACAAACAGTGACCAGCAGACCAAGAAATGTGTATGGGCACAAAGATAA
The DNA here is from genome assembly GCA_013396835.1 of Psilopogon haemacephalus. Taxonomy (NCBI): domain Eukaryota; kingdom Metazoa; phylum Chordata; class Aves; order Piciformes; family Megalaimidae; genus Psilopogon; species Psilopogon haemacephalus. The sequence goes on from VWZI01002219.1 coordinate 906,146, forward strand.
TTAGGTGAAGTGGTGTGTCAGCAATGATCCCCCTTCCAAAGTGACAGTCTTTGTCTTCTCTGTCCTCAACTATTCAATGGTAATTATACTTCAGGAAAAAATCATCCTTAGACACTTCCTCACACTTTTGCTCGAGGTGCATCAAATGCTTTGTGAAGATGGGGATCATGATCTCCATTTGCAGGCAGCAAAACAGAGGTCTTCAGCTCTTGCAGTTCAAGGATGCTGCCATAGGCCCCTGCTTCCACAGTGGTGGTTGTTGTGCAGGTGCCCAAGCCCATCTACAGCTCACCTTTCTGGACTGGAAACAGTTAAGCTGCAAAGCCTCTGAGGAGAAAACTACTTGCTTGAGGTCTGCAAACCTCATTGGAAAAAGTTTGGTTTAATTTTAGCACAGTGTACTGCAGGCAGGTCCTGAGGTTATGGTCCAGGATTTCCAGGGATTAAGTAAAGTAGGGCACAAATTACCTGGGTCATGGAAGGTCACCTACTGCTATAGACTTGTTTCGCAGCACTCTGTGCTCCGCTTCTGTCAGAGCTGGTGCCCTGAAGCTCTGGGAACATAGGACATGCTGTGTCACCTCACCAGCCAGGACAGAAACCCATTTCTCCAAAATAGTTTGGAAAAATAAAAAACTTTTTTTTTTTTTTTTTTTTTTTCCCCTCCCCTGAAGTTCACCGAAGCAGTGGAGGAAGAGTTTGGGAAGGGCATCTGTTGTGGTAATGACTCTTGGTTTGAGCTTGCTGTATCTGCAGCTGTTTCAACAAGCATAGAATAGATTGGACTGGAAGAGACCTTTAAAGGTCACCTAGTCCAGACTCCCTGCAATAAGCAGAGATATCTTCAATTAGATCATGTTTCTCAAAGCTCTAGCCAACCTGACCTTGAATGTTTAAAGAGATGAGGTATCAACCACCTCTCTGGGCAATGTGTTTGACTACTTTTTCTCCTTACAGCTAGGCTAAATCTCTCCTCCTTTAGTTGAAGGCTGTTACTCCTTGTCCTGTCACAACAGGCCTTGTTACAAAGTTTGTCCTTATCTTTCTTACAACCTCCCTTTAAGTACCGAGGAGGGTTTGGCTGCATGAAAAAGCAAGTGTGTATATATTCCTTGATCACTGGGTGCTAATGTCAAGAGAAGGTTCATGAATCTCTTCTGTTGAATACAACTTCCTCTTGCTGCAGTATTCATCACTGCTCAGCAGAGAGAGCTGACACAAGCCCTTCAGGCGTATGCTTACATGCAAGAGGCATTGGAGTTCAACCTCTATTTCTCAGCAATGACCTCCCTCATCCCAGAGTTCGCCCTAGATGGATGCTCATTTGTGATCCTCAGCTATCAGTCACCCTTCAGCTTCCATGCTTTCAAACCACTGTGGCTCACTGGGTTAAATGAATTTTTTGTTCTGCAGAGCCAGGGTCTGATGTGGGTCCAGAGATGTTGCAGGATCTTGTCCACATTGTCCTATGTAGCCACGCTGCCAGCAATATAGCAGCAGCAGGCAGCTTGTGGCATGCTTCCTGCATGAATATTTATGCCTTTTCTGGGCCAGAATTTGGACTGAGCTCCGATCTGCTACAGTCTCATCAATGCCTCCTCCAGTCAGTGTGAAGCTAGCTCAGACACGGCTCCATGAGCTGCAGTTGTGCTACCGGTTGACTGCTCTGCTGCTACCCTGCCACTGCCTTGCATGCTGGCTTGGAAGGAGTTCCCCAAACACTTAAATGGGGATGTCATTAGCACAGAGCAGCAGACAAGGAGGCAATGTTGGATGAGCCAGCTGGAGTGTATGAAGGCAAATGGAGTAGATGGGGAGGAGAGACCTGGAGGGTTTGTATTTTGGTTTATTATTTATTCTTTTTTCCCAAATCCTAGCCCACACTGCACATTGCAAATTAAAGTTTGTTCTCTGAGCTGTCAGTGCAGCCTTGGCTCCCATCCTGATCACACAAGGTGCTGCTGAGGAGAGAACCTGTATAGCAGTACAGAGCCTTCTCCCTTCTCCTCCCTTGCCTTGGGTGACACTAGAGAGGATTTGGGCTGGGTCCTGCTTGGGAAGAGGCTCAAGGGCTCTCATTCCTAAACCCAGGATACGCAGTTGATGCTGGTTCAGTTGTGGAGACAAAGAACTTTGACAGATTTTATTTCTCTCCTTTGTTTCTGTCCTTTCTTTGGAGGCTTTCCCTGTAGTCAAGGCTTTGTTCTGCAGGAGTATGTTGTCTAAATCCAGTCTGTGTCTTCCAGGTGTGGCTTTTGAATTCTGCCAGGTACCCAAGTGAAGAACTTGCTGTAGTCTGGGATCTGGAGTATCCCACTGCAGTCTGGCCCGGGCAGGACCAGCAGCCCCTCCTGGGGCTGTTCTGAGCACCAAGGGCAGGCAGGGTGGCAGCCCCTGTGGAGTTGGTATGTGTCAGAGACAGCAGCCCAGCAGGTGGGGGAACTGTTTGTTTTCAAGACGAAAATAATTATGCACCTTTCATGGGATGTGGAATGTTTTCCACTTCAGCCGCCTGGCAGAGCTGACACTGGGCTGTGTTGGCTTGACAGCTGCCAGTCAAAGTATCTTGATGTGCCAATTAGCAAGTTTCATCAAGGGTTTTGAGATCGGGTGTGAGGACTCTGTTGACAAAAGCAATCCTGTTTAGTTACCTCCTCCTGTCCACGGCAGATTGAAAGGTACTGGGGCATCACCCCCACTAACAGCCCCAGCAGCCTTAAATTCTTGGGTGTATGCTTTTGCCTGACCCTTCTTCTGCAGCTGAGGAAACCTATGTGTCTCTCTCTCCTTTTTTGTCTGTATCATTTTCTCTTGATTTTTTTCCACTGTCTCTCACAGTTGCAGAGGGCAAGATTTAGTGCTTTTCATAAGGGGGAAAAAAAAAAAAAATCCTATTTCTGATATGCAATGTTTCTTGATCCACCAGCCCAGAAAACCTCTCCAGAATTGTCTAAACCTTGCTGTGTTCTTGTCTGGGATGGAACTGAACTCAACAAGAGAGCATTCCTCATAATTGAATCGTTTTAATGCTTAATTAGAAAACCTTTATGTTTCCTTGGGGAAGAGTGAAATGCATTGTAATGGAGGGCAGGCCAGGCATGCTGTGCTTCATCAGCCCAGCACAGTGTCCCCATGGAAATGTAAGGTGGGAGAGCAGAGCTCCAGAGCTCCAGGCTGTTTCTTGCCTTTTTTTTTTTTTTTTTTTTTTTTTTAAGAGTAGCACCCTTATTTAAGTAATGGAGTAACTAAGTTCAGTCAATAATAAATTGGTGTCACTGCTTGAACTGCANGGGGAGCATGTGCTAAATCTGGACTGCAGTCAGACACTTTGCACCCCATGAGATCTCCTCCCCTGGTTGCCTTGGTTTGAGCAAGAGGCAGATTTTCATTTTAGAAAACAGCTTTCCTTGTCAGGCTCCTGAGGAAGCTCCTTATGCTAAGGGTGTGTAAAATAATTGAAGGCTGAACAAAGAACAATAAAAATTAATTTCCTTGGTTAACATACTTGCTGAGCCCTAGAGTAAACAAACTAAATGCCAGTCGCTGTGGTACTTCCAGGTCCTTCCCACAAGTAGCAGCTCAGGCTCTGCAACGCTGCAGTAGCAAGAGTGTTGGGACAGTTACTACGGGACCTAAACTCACTGGTTGCTAAAACAACCTATTGCTTTGCATCAGATTGTGTGGGTAGTGCTCTGCCACACTCCTCAGCCAGGGGATTTCTTCTTACCTGGGAATCCCAGGCAGCTCAGTGACATATCTCTGTCTCAGCTGACAGGCTGAAAGTGAAAACTGCTTTTTAAACTTCATTCCACTCTAAGTCCTATTAAGCATTGGCCGCCAGAGTATGCCTTTAAAGCTCAAATCTCTCTCCAAGCCTGAAAATTAAATACTTTTCAAGTGGTGCTAGTGTGACATCGTTGCAGCTGCCTTCAGGAGACCCTACCCATCCTGGGCTAGCAGGGAGAACAAGCAGATTTCACATGAAGCACAGCCCTTCCAGAGCTGGTGACCTGGGGAAAACCAGGAAAGACAAGGGTAAATACCAGGACACCTGGTCTTCCTCCAGTGCTTTCCAGTCAGTGAGCTCACAGAACTTACCAAACACAGATGAGGTCTGGTCTGCCTCCTGCTCCTCTGAGACTGGACAGTAGCAGCCAGAACTGTGATGAGGAATGATTCCTGTCTTCCAGAGCAAGAGCATCCTTAAATTCTCAGGGTTCTGCTGAAGTTTTCTTTGTGTTACATAACATAGCATCAGGTAGATGTTGAAATATGGTCAGAAAAGCAGATATTATCACCCCGGTAGGGAGCCTGGGGGAGAGATGCCAGCTCCAGAGGTGGCAGGTTTTGAGGATTTCAAATGGTGACGACAGCAGCTCTGCTGGCTGCCACTCAGCTGGGGCATCACAGGTCTTTCTGCTTTTCATTGTCACAGGCTGAAAATAGCTCCTGGATAAGACTCTCACAGCACAAAGCGGTGTGGGGGGCTGAGTGCTGAGAGCCGTGTAGAAGCCAGTGTAGGAGCAGACCAAACTGCCTGTTCTCACTCCATTCCCAGCCTAATATTAGCTCACCTGCGGGTATGACAGCCCTCCTGGCAGGCAGCCACAAGGTCTCTTTTCCTTCCCTCTCCCAGCTCGTACAGTTCCCTTATGGCTGTGACAGCCCAATTATCTGAGCTTTTCCCATCTTCGCTGCTCCTCTTGGCTTGTGCTGAAGTGTTCTTGGGGAAAGATCAGTGTGCTTTAGCAGATGGACGAAAGCTGAAGAGCAAATTGTTTTAATCAACCTCCCTTTTTTTGTGGGGGACACTGGGTACTTACTAAACTGGTAAAACATCCATGATTTCAGAAGGCAGCAGGCTTGTCTCTAGGGAGCTTCTGTGTTTCTTTGGGTGCTGTGGATACAGACAATTAACTTGCAACACAAACTTGGCCTTTGCCCAAGGGCATTTGTACTTGCTGCCTGTTCCAGAATATGTAGGGGATCCAATGTGCAAAAATGGACTGGCTTATCATAGAATGGTTTAGGTTGGAAGGGACCTCAAAGATCATCCGGTTCCAATCCCCTACCGTAGGCAGGGACACCTCCCACTAGAACAGGTCACTCAGGGCCTCATCCAACCTGACCTAAACACCTCCAGTCTTCTCTTATCCTTTGGGCACTGTGCTCCTCTGGAGGAAATGCCAGCGATAATCAGGTTGTTTAGTGGTGTTGGGCACCATGAGTGGCAGTCCCATCCTGCTAGCTAGGAAGGTGCTCATTGGAATGCAGTGATGTAGACAAACACTATATTCAGCAAGGAAAATCAAGGTAGAAAAGCTGTTTTCTGCACCAGCTGGTTCATGTGGCCACCTCCAGGAGTGGTTCCCTGCTCATCCAAGGATGTCATGGTGAGCTTCATTTGGTACAGACTCAGGAGTGAGCAGAGTTGAGTCTTCTTGAGATGAGAACAGAGGCTGCTCTCCAAGGAGCGATCAGAATTTGTCTCACTTGGTAGGGTTTTAAAACCTAGTTTAGTTTGTGTATTCTTAAACATTGATGCTGGAGGGATTCCATTTAGTGGATCCTGCTAAATATGTAAGCTGCCATAGGTGATTTGTCACTCTGTGGGTAGGTGGGGATCCATTCATGGGTCACACCAAAAAAAAGCCACTGGCTGGCAGTACAAGGAGGCAGGCAGGCAGCTAGCAGGGTGGGGAGCCTGATGCACCAGCAGCTTCTTACACTGCTAGGAGGAAGCCTGGGAACCATCCTGACTGCACCTAGCCTGAAGGGTGGTCCAGACTAGCCTCCCCTTGGGAGTGACAGTCTAATAAAATATTTTGATGATAAAGTAATGCCAAGACTCATAGAAAGGGGAAAATTCCTCCACCTTTGTTTGATTTGAGCAGAGGCAGGTGCTCAGTGAGCACAGCACACCTCCAAGAAAGGCAGTGCCACAGATGTCAGCTGCTGCCTTGTACTCTCATAGGCAGCCAAACCAAGTTCTGTAGGTGTCTTGAAGTGATCTGTATCTGGAGCATGCGCATAAATCCCCCAGTCCTGGTAGTGTTAGCAGTGTCTCAGCAGCATGGTGAGAATTAGCATGTGAGCTAATTCTTGTGGTTCCTGATAGGTATCAAATAATTTTCTCAACCCACTTGCCTCTTCTCTCATCACTTTTTATTGCCACCCTGCTTGTGGGAAGATTCCACAAGTCAAGAAACTGAGGCTTAAGGACTCTGACTGGTCATTTCCCAGCAGGACTACTCCTACTCCATTCCCATAGCTGGACACTTAAGCTATTTGCTTTGTTCCCTGTGGATACGGCTAGAAGTGGAGTCTAAACCCCACAAAAATCTGCTTGCAATTCAGTGGCAATAAGAATTGCAAAGCACTAAAGCTTTTTCTTTGCATGAAAGAAACTGCATGCAAGGGAAATTGCTAATCATCACTGCACACATTTTTATGGCTAATGGTTTGGGTTGTTCTGAGTGGCAATAGGAACTGTCTGTGGGTGTGTGGGTGGATAACAGATACTTAGGAGATGTTCTAATTTGTATTCCTGCTTTTGGCCAAGACTGTGATGGATCTTCTCTGTTTGTCGGTTAGGCGAGGCTGTCGTCTGTGATGCATTGGGTTTTGTAGAACTAGAAAGAGAATTATCATAGAATCAGTCAGGGTTGGAAGGGGCCACAAGGATCGTCTAGTTCCAACCCCCCTGCCATGCCCAGGAACACCCTACCCTAGATCAGGCTGCCCACAGCCTCAGCCAGCCTGGCTGCAATCACCTCCAGGGATGTGGCCCCAACCACCCCCTGGGCAATGCATTCCAGGGCCTCACCACTCTCATGATTAATTCCCAAACTTCCCACCTGTCACCTGGTGACAACCATAGGGACTGGCATCATGAAAGATGTTTGCTGGAAAGCTGTATCTGTTTGGCCTTCTGTATATCTGCAGTGTCGAAGATGTTAACTGCAGGTTGCACTTGATTCCATTGCTTCTCCTCTCCAAGGCAGTGCACCTGGGCACTTCAGTGGTGTGGGCATTTTCTCCCCATGACCCAGTGCTGAAGCAGATGCTTTGCACCTTCGTTTCTTTCTGCACCCTCCTGTGCTTCAGAGATGCCTTCACCCCCTCCTGCTACCAATGCTTGTGGTCAATGTGATGGAGAAGGTCTCCTCCGAACACAGCCCATCTCTGGCAGCCACCACTCAGCCCCTCTGCTGCTGCTATGGCATGCTGCAGGGGAAAAAAAAAAAAAAAAAAGACATAAGCTGCCTCTCTTCTCTCCTGCATGTTTATAGAATGCATCAAGACTAAAAAGAGCTGTAAGAACACCTTGGAAATTTTCTCTGTGGCCTGAGTGTCTGGCCCCACTGTAATTGGGGACTGCAGCTCATCAGGGCTTTGAGCCCACACTGAAGAGAGAGCAGCAAAGGAGGCTCCCAAGGAAACTAAGGGGCTTTTCTGCCTGACACCCTCTGCTGTAGACTTAATTTGTAGGTATGGTTGGTTTGTTTATATGCACTGAAACAGTTGTTGGGGTGTGCTTCTGCATTACTGACTGGGAGAAAAGGGGAAAAACAGTGGAGGGGGTGAAATGCAGCCCTCCACCCCAGCTCCGTGTTGAGTTGCTACTGTTAAAATATGACTAATGCTAAAAATAATTCTGGCGTTGCTATAGAAACTTGCACTGTTGCTATGTGTGAACCTGGAGAGAATTGTACCCTCCTCAGTACCTTGTTTTTCTCTTCCCCCTTAGCCATGCTTACCCCCACCAAGCAGGATGAGACAGGTACAGCAGACCTTGCCTGCTCTTTTTCACTGCATTGCCACAGATTTTTATTTGTTGTTGTTGTGCTACTTACCTGCACAAGGAATGAGAGGAAAGGGTCCCCTTCTTACACTTCCAGTGCTTTTCTTGCCCCCCTCCCCCGCCTCAACGGACTGCCAGGTTTTCCTTGCTGTCAATCTGTAGTGGAGGAAGAGAATCAGTCGTAAACTTCCTTTGGGTGTAGAAATGAAAAGGACTTTTGTACTTGTTAACTTCTTAACGATGCCCCAGTCTGCCATCCCCATCTTCCTGTTCCTCCCAGCTTTGGTAGCTAACTTGCAGGAAGCTGAAGTCTTCCAAGGTTTTAAGAAGAGATCAGTTTACAGTTTCTGAGCTGAAATGGCAAATGCTGGAAACTTTAATTCAATTTGAAAAAGAATCTGGGATTAACCCAGAGACTGAAAGATCAGAGCCCCTCAAGGCCAGTCTGGCTCCTGAACAAATTACCTCTGAGGCAGGGTAAAGTTTCCCTTTCAGTCCTGCCATGGCTGTTGCTTAGTTTCATTGATCACTGTGCCTGGGTGCTTAGGAAGGAGTGATGACCTCTTGTCTCTACTTCAGATTTACAGTTTGTCCCAAACATGAGGTGGGGTTGAGCATGGACTGTCCCTGCCCTCATGGTCAGGTTCACAGTCATGGCAATATCTCACAGCAGTGACCTGAGAATGATGCAAGGAAAGCAGAGAGGGAAAACTTTTTTTTTTTTTTTCCTGGGGGGGAAAGGGGGAAAAAAAAATCTCCTTTTAAAATTCATTTCAAGTTTGTTGCTTGGAAAGCCTCTTTCTTGCCCTTACATAGATTTTAGGACTTTTGGCCTCTGGCTTGGGGGCTTACTTTCTTCTAGCACTGATGCAAGTCAGTACCTGGAGGTGATTCACAGTAGCAGAGGATCACCAGGTTTGTCAAACCTTTAGAGACCTACCTCTGCTCAAAGCCAGGTCACCAAGACCTGTGCTTGTGGGACAAAAGCTGCCTCAGTGCAGGTGACAGAGGATGATGTGTGATGAGAAAATGGGATCCATGATGCCAGAATGACACTTCAGACATGGACACATTTAATAAGATCTTTAGATAGCTACAGATGGTAGTTGTGACTGGGGGATAGATATATCTTCATAGAGAAGGTTTCTTACACTGCTGGGCACGGTTTGGCATCTTCCATTTAATGATGCTGCATGGAGCCAGTGCACCTTCCTTTGGCTTTGTAAATATTTATCTAGCCTTTCTCTGAACACTGGACTCGTCTTTGCAATAGGTCAGAAAGCAACTGGAGCATCAGTTGGGTGATGAAGGGAAGAGAGCTTCCCTTAGCTCTGGCCAAGACAAAGACCCTGCCCTGGAGGTTCCTGTGACTTGTTTACATCTGTAGCCTATTTCTCTATGATAGAGCTTTTGGGGCCGCTCTACCTGGCGTCACACAGGGAAAACCATTTTGACTATCATCCTTCTGTTGCTGGAGAGAAAAAAATCAGTCTGCTGTCAGGCTGGGGAGGGCTGCCTATTCTGAATTGTTTTTCTGCAAAGCAGCTCCTGTCCCAATATTCAGACTTGTGAGGATGCCAGAGAAGGGTTAAGAATAGAAAGAGAGATGAGGCAAGCTTCTGGGAACTTCCCCTTCCACTGAGACACAGGAACAAGTGTTATTCTCTGCCCCCTTGGCAAACATGGACAACATGACTCTCCCCACCTACACACACTTGCCAGCTGGATGTCTTTCTGCCTATCTTTCAGCATCAAGCTGGTCAAACCTGCCCCACAGCCGCTCCACCAAATCCTTTTCCTGGCTCGGTGCCACCTCGTGTTCCCTGCATTTTGGTAGAGGAAAGGGTCGTTCCCTCTGCAGGAATGATCCCACGAGCTCGATGTTGCATTAGAAAGGGCTGCAGAATGAGGAAGAGGTTGGGTTCTGTCCCATCTCTGTGTTAGATGGGTTGTACACAGCATTCTTTTGTTTAAAACTTGGCGGTGCTTGCAGTCAGAGGAGCATTACTGTTGAACCATCAAATAGTTTGGTTAAATATCAAACTCCGATTTGGCTTGTCCAAACATCATTGAAGCTGGATAGAGTCTCATTTTCTGGAAGAGGTTTGGTGAACCAGAATCCAAAGTTCTAACATGTTTTGTGGGGTTTTTGAATATGAGTGGCTTGATCTTCTGTCTTACAGAGTCAGGGAAAGTAGGATTCAGGTCTTTTGCCATGTGTAGGACAAGCAGACTTGGATAAAGCAGGAACCAGCCCAGACCTATGAATCAACCTCAGCCTGAATCTCTTAGGAACTCTGAATTAAAAACACACAAACAAACAAGAAAAAACCCAAACAACCTAAACCCCAAACCTAAGCCTCAAAAAACATAGGTTGGATTTTCTTAAGTTGTTTCCATTTTAATAATTGTCTGCAATATTTGATGTCCAACTCCCATCAGACACTGTCCTGTGGGAACTCCAGTCTGAGTGGAAGTGGGAGCTAAATCACAAGGAATTTATTTACAAGACTTATGACCAGTGGTAGAGATGCCAAGAATTTCACTGCAGTAGCATCTAGTGCCCATTTTGAGTATGCATAATAAGTAATACACAAACATAACTAGGGTAGGGACTAAAGAGCCAAGCATGAATCTGAACTCCTTCTCTTGGCTGAAATTACAATATGCAGACTCTGATTTACTCTGGGATGTTTTCATCTTGCTGGAGTACTGGGAACTGGAGTTTTAATTGGAGCTTTCCATATTTCTCTGGCTGATCGCTGGAGAAAACCCAAAAGGTACAGAGTTGGATTTCTGCCAAAGGACTTTGGACCGTTGGACATTGAATGTCCTAAACGTGGGATGGAAAACTCCATGAGAACCAACTCTCTCGTGGTATCCCAGTGTTTGGTGTCATCCCATGTAGGTATAAATAAGCCCTTCTAGAAAGGATTAAAGCTCAACTCCAAAAGTGGCCCCGGGCCAGCATTTCTGTTGGGACAATTTTTAGTTCATTTCTGGCAAAACTTGCCCAGCTGTAGCAGGTGCCAGATACCACTTTTCACTGAGCAGTAAGTCATTCTGGGTTCCTCAAATCTGTTGGTCTGTTTTACAGCACAGGTGATTATTTTGGCAAGGAGGGCATCTCTAATGTGTCATTCTCGCACGGCGTTGTAAGGAGGAAGGAGTGGGGTTGGCTTTTCTGCAGAACTTGCTGCACTCCCTGTGTTTCATGTGGGTAATGAATGTGTGTGCTCCCTTTGCCTCAATTTTCCATTTGTAGTTTGGGTGTCCTAACACATCATACCTCATCAGTCTTCTTTAATTAGCTGGTAAGATCATCAGGATAAGAACATTTAGCACATAAGGCAGCTCCAGTACATTTAATGAATAATAACAAAGGCACCTTCCCAATTATTATTTCTTTTTAAGCCTCTCTTACAAAAGAGCCTGCTATTAGCTGCTTCAGCGACCTGCCCTACACACTGCCCCAGGGACAGGGCTCCAGAGTGGGCTCAGCCACTGCAGCCTGTGTGATGCAGGCATCAGATTATCCAGCAGCATGGGAGTGTTTGTGTGGGCTAGCAGCACTTCTCTGTGGACATGGAAAGGGTGCTGCTTCTCACTACTGCAGGCGTTCAGATTTTGACCTATGCTGTGCCCAGATTTTGTGCTATTATCCTGCCTCCATCCTGCAGTATGGAGACAGAGAGGTGCTCTTGTGTACAGCAGACAGCTCAGTGTAACAGTTATAAGTCAGGGCTGGAATATCTCAGCTGAGTCTCTTGTGCATCCTGGCATTGGGTGGTTGTTTTCCTTGGGCTGCCCTATTTCAGCCCAGTTATCACACAGAGAAAGGGGCTTGGGGATCCTTGGCTTTCTCTTGCAGAACGCTTTGAGATCACTGGTAGAAAACTGTCACGTCTTGGGAAGTAGCTGCATTTAAGATGGTAATTCTTGGTGTTCAAACAGGATCTGATGACAGATGGGATTAAATTCAAAGCAGCTTGTTATGAGGTTTTAATAACTGTGACAGACCTGGGGAAAGTGGAGTGGGGTGTGTAAGTGATCCAACGAAGGCAGCAGTACGTGATGCTGGACGGCAGCTGACAGCATTGCCCTGCAGGGAGATAAGATTATTTTGCAAGAAACTGTGTGAGTGTTCTGGGGAGAAGGGAAGAGGGGGGGAAAAAAAAAAAAACAAACAGAGGAGAACTTGACCTCCCCCCTGTTCTGTCATCTAACAGAGCTACTCCTGACAGCTCACGTTTGTGCCAGATAAAGTGGCCACTAAGCATAAGGGTGAGAAAATGTTGGTGCCATTGTCAGGCTGGGAACTAAGGGAACAGGAGATTCTCCTTCCTGTCAGACCTGGGGAATGTAGAATCTGAAGGCTGAAAATCAGTGAGCTTGTCATCTCTCTCCATGTGCCTTCTCTAGTCCTTGTTTCTTCTTGTGGCATTTTGCAGGGGGTGAGGAGGGGATGTGCTGTGGAGATTTAAAAAAAAAAGGGATTTGTAGCCTGTGGAGAGCAGTGGTGGGGCCTGTGCATTGCAAAGGTGCTGCCATTTGGTAGAGAGGCATGTGGGGATGCACCTGCCTGGATTAGCTGGGGAAGAGACTCGTGGGGGTGGAGGTGTTGGCTTGCTTGCTTAGAGGGATCCCCTCTCAGCTCCGTGATTTCTGCTGTCAGAGAGAGAGAGGAATCACAGTGGCTCACACAAGCAGCAGGATCTATATGTATCTGGAGCAGTTTCACCTGAGTGATAAACGTAGAGAAAGAAAAACCACTCAGGAAATATAGAGATGGATAAGGGAGAAAAAGAGCCCTCTGCTCACAGTGGAATAGGGTTGGGTGGGATAGGATTGTGTTGGAGAAGAAAGGACCAACCTTTCTGAAGGCTGAAGATGATAAAAGGTGGTTCCAAGTCTCCTTTCTCTACTATTCTGCCTGCCCTTGCTGTTGACAGTAGCACTCTGCCAAGGAGGCAGAAAGGCACCATTGTCTCACTGAATCTTGTGTTGCTGGACTGTGTCATCAGTAGCCTTTGTTTGGAGCCCATGGAAGAACTTGGAAGATGTGCTCTTCCACTGGGCTTGTGAAATAGCACACTTTTGACTCCATCACAACAGTGGACTTCAGGAAGCTGGGGTGTGCAATGACCAATAGAGCAATGACCAATATAGACCTGTCATTGAAAATTAGGCTGTGACTGAATGGTTTTTTAAAACTATTAATGTTTTGGCCTCAGGGTGCAGCCTGGTGGCTACGTTGCCTCAGTCCTTACATGTGTGACCTGAGCTGATGATGTCTCAAAGCCACAGGAGACAGGGCTGCATTATCTAGCTTGCAGGGGTCTCACAGATTTCTCTTAGGATAGAGGTGAGAAGACAGCTGCCTCTGCTTTTCATCTGAAACTGAGTTTCACCTGAGCAACAGACCTCATTTTGTAGAGTGCATCCTTTATCTGGGAACATCCAAGGTGGAGCCCATGGTTCCCATGAGCTATTCTTGTGTGCCAAGAGAAGAGGCGGCTCTTCAGCTGAGGTCCCAGATGCATCCTGCTGCTTCAGAAAATAGGATTTAGTTGAAGTGTTGATCTGGAGGTACCCAATTTTAGCAAGTCTGGAGTCTTGAGTGCTGGGGAACTTCAATGACTGAGCACAGCAGGAAGTGCATTTGCTCTCAGTCTCAAAGGCTGAAGGGATCTGTCCTTATATATAGCCTCTCTTTATGAATATATATATCTATGCATATATACTGACATCTTTTTAGGTCAACTAAGATACTTCCTCATCTATGGCAATTCCTAAAAAGAAGTTGTACAGCCTTCAGCCTACTGTTAAGGAGCAGATGAACATCTAGTGTCAGGGCCATTCTCTTTCCTAGCCAGCTTGCTTTCATCTTATGTATTTCTTGCATGGGAAGTTTTTTTTTTTCCCCTCTCATGTTATATTCTGCTGAAGACAGCTACATGGAACTGGAGTCTCAGTTGATCTTTTTGCTCATTTCCACCCACAGAAGTCTATCTTTTTTAACATTCTAAATACCTTGGTAACAAGATCATGGGCCTTGATTTGAAAAGAATCTTTAAAAGAGTCTTTTTTTTTTTTCGTGTCTTTCCTCTTCCAGATCTGAACACCATCACAGAGGTAAAACCATGCACCTTCGCCCCAAAAGGCTGGGAGGTTTCAGAAGGTGTGTGTCCTTTGGTCTCCTTCCTGACACAGAATTTAATCAGGCTTCTTCTTCCCCTCAGACAAAATCTAGAAATTCAAAGCACTGGAGCCAAGATTTGTGGGTTTGCTCTCATTCAAAGCACAGTGAAGCCAGTGTGAACCTCTAAACTCCATCGTTAGCTTCAAGGGGTGTTAGCTCAGACCTCTGTGAGAGCCACTGTGAACCCATGGCACCTGGTTGGGCTGTCTGAGAGCAGCTCTTTCTGCTCAGCTGCCTCAGTGATAGCTGTCCTTGCTGCTTGCCTCCAAATACCACCTATCAGCCCAGAACCTCGTCCCCAACAGGAAGGTCTTTACACCGCAGCCAGAGTGGTGTCCTTCACTTTCTGCCATGGGGGAATTTGTGACCCTTTGCTGGTCTCCAGAGCAATGTCTTCTGAAGATGATGATTAGGGAGAAATGTGTAGAAGTGGAGCTTCTTTTGATGGATGAAATTCTCCGTAGAAAGGAAGTAGAAATAGCACAGAGGATAGTCTGCAATTTGAAAGCTGTTCTCTGGGTTTTTATACCCTCACAGCTTAGCATGGCTGTGTGACTCCGGCAAAGGCAGGCACATGTGAAGTGCAAGCTAATTGTATTCACAGTTTTTGGTGGTTTTGTTACTATTAGTTTGCTTTTAAGAGTGAATGGTTTCCTTTACAAGTGCTTAGTGTTTTAAAGAGATTTGAAGCGGCTTTCCTGACTGTAACTTCTTGTTTGGTAGCTTCCAACCCAAACTTGTCTTTGAACACCTTGAAAGTTGCAGTGCGAAATCAAATACGGAGCAGGCTGCAGTGTAGTGATGTGGGAAAGGTCTCAATAGCAGGCTAAGATTGTGAGCTGCAGACAGCTGGGCTTGTTCAGGGCCAGAGGTTCATGGTGCACTGGGCAGAGTGGTGTACAAACACCAAGATCACCGAGATGCGGATCCACCCTCACATAAGAGGGTGTGCAACAAGGGTTACAGCTTGATGGATGGTAATGTAAGGTGGATGAGGTGATTACAGTTCCAAGCAAACCTTCCTGGCTGCTTTTCACAGTTGCATAGATCCATCAGCTGAACCAGGAGTGTTTGTGGTACAATAAAATGACTAAAGCTCAGGAAAAGAGAAAGTAGGGCTTGCTGATCACAGGGCTGCACAGCCACTCATGTACAGGGGCATGAGTCAGGGCTATCAGCACCATCACAAGAAGATTTGTCTTGGTGGAGAAAGCAGGAGTGGTCCGAGATGGTCTAGCACATGTTCTGCTTGCCTTGTAAAATGCTGTGGTTCATAAGCACTGTCAGATGTGACTAAGGCAGCATGGTGATTGTGATTAGTGTGTCTGCCTGGTGTCCCCCAGGTAACCCCATACCTATGGAAACCGTCAGCAAAATCTGACTTAATGAGCACAAAGTCCTTTTGGATCAGGGTGTGTGAGGAAGATTTCTTGCTTTTCCAGATTCTTCTTTCTCTGTCACGACAGCTGTGAGCTTTCTTTGCCTGAGGACTTAGTGTGCTATCAGACCAAGGGAAGGCCCAGTCCCTACCCTGTGCTGGAGCTGGCAGCTAGCCAAATGGGAGGTCAGGTCCCAGAGGTGGCCAACTTTGTGAATTAGACCTTCTCTTCCAGTCCCTGCCAATAGCATCTGTGATTGATCTTATGCTGTTCAATCTGTCACCCATGAATTAATTTCTAATAACTTTCAGGGAAAGAGTTGAAATGCACTGAGATTGGTCTTGCTTTTCTTTTTTTTGATTTAACCAGTAACCAGAATAACTCTCAGGGTTAATCCTGGTGGGAATAGGAGCAGGATGTGAGCTCCAACTAGTTTTAGGCTCAGTCATCAGGAGCTGTAAGATTTTGGCAGTTGAAGTTTTGGCCTTTCTGTCTTTGTTCCGTTAGCATCCTCACCTCCCAAAGGCCTTATGCAGAGGAAGTTTTTAATGCTTATGGCCACAAGGCACAGTACAGGATAAGATGCACATGAGCTGATGGCTGTTGTCAACATGCCTTGGAGCCATGTGCCTTTTATTTGTCCATCTGTATTTTCAGCTGGAAGATAGTGTAGCCAAAAGCTCAGTGCACAAAAGGCAGGGGCTAACAAAATGCCTTTTCAGGTAAGGAAACATAACTGAAAATCATCCTGCAAGACCTGAACTAAAATTTAAAGGGCACTCTAGAAAAGAATGGCTGATCTACCTTAGAGAAGGTAATCTGGAACCCCAGGGACCGCTACATCTCATACACAAAGGCATGAATGTAACTGGGGAAGATTAGAGGGCTGCAGCACCTCTCCTGTGAGGACAGACTGAAAGAGTTGGGGCTGTTCAGGTGACTTTCTTGTGGCCTTCCAGGATCTGAAGGGGGCCTACAGAAAAGCTGGGGAGGGACTTTTTAGGCTGTCAGGTAGTGAGAGGACTAGGGGGAATGGAGCAAAGCTGGAGGTGGGGAGATTCAGATTGGATGTGAGGAGGAAGTTCTTCAGCATGAGAGTGGTGAGAGCCTGGCATGGGTTGCCCAGGGTGGGGTGGTTGAGGCCACATCCCTGGAGGTGTTTGCAGCCAGGCTGGATGAGGCTGTGGGCAGCCTGATCTAGGGTGGGGTGCCCATGGCATGGCAGGGGGATTAGAAATAAATGATCCTTGTGGTCCTTTCCAACCCTGACTGATTCTATGAAGATAGAGTAAAAGTTGGAAAGGAAACTGCCCCTGAAATATATTCCAGAAATGAGGATTTTATGGTTTGTAACTCTGCATTGTGCTACCACTTCCTAAACTGCACAGATGTAGCTGAAGTCAGATTTTTGTCTCAAGAGCACCATTTGAGGTCAGATTTTGTCCCAAGAGCATCATTACAATTATGGTAGCTAAAATATCTCTCCAAGAACTGATATTTGAGGTCATCAAGCATTGCAAAGTGAGATGTTGGTAGCTGCTGTCTCCCCTGAGATAGGATGAGGACACCAAAGTGTTCGGTAGGTGCAAAGGTGGTGGAGAAACTGTATCCCTGCTAAGAAACTTCTTTCTGTTCCTGTTTCTTGAGCAAATACACCCCAAACACTTTTTGCTCTCCAAAGTGGCTGGCATGGGGCCATGCTGCCTCAACTGCTTTGCTCTAGTAAGGAGTAGGTGGGACAGGTGAATAAATGACGCTGGACAAACCTGAGTGCAGAATTCACCAGCTGCCCCAGGTGTGAATGTGACTGCTGTGAAGCAGGAACCTAAGATAAACATCTCTGGTGACTACCCATAAGCAAAATGGAAATGAGAAAGAAATTTGATTTTCAAAGGCATTTATGAAGGAAAGAGACGTTAAGGTAGAAAACTGTTCTCAGGTGGGCATTTGTGTGAAAGATGGCAGCAGCCAGGGAGTGACAATCACTTAGAGCAGAGTAATAAAGAGCCTGGAGGAAACTGTGCATGGAAGATGTGGCAACTGCTAAGAAAATTACTGCTTTGGTACTCACTAACTCCCCTTCTTTCTTCTGGGTTGACATAGTGCATGTCCTTACCCAGCTAACAGCACATCAGCTGGATCTCATCACTTTGTCTCTACAACAACAAGGTCCCTCTATTCCAGGGACAATGCAAGAGGAAGGGAAAATACAACTGAGTGAATTCAGCAGTTTATAATTAGAATAGGCAAAGAGAGCTTCCTGACCTGGCCAACTGTCTCCTGACCATCAAGACAATCCAAAAAGGCCTCAGCTGGGTCTCTGTGGGGCTCGTGATCTCTCCTGTGTGCAGAGCAGAACGTGCCTAGCTAATTCAAGAAGTCATGTTTGCAGGGTGTTGCTTAGTGTCAATGGAAGTGCTGAGGCTGCTCTTGGACGAGGAGGCGAACAAGGCAGAGCTGTTCTGGCATGTGGCCCCTGAGAGAGAGAGTAAGTCTCATAAGGTGGTATTTTGCAAGTGGAAAGGGATAAAATCAGTGGGGAAAAGAGTAATTGTTCCTAGTTCAGAGGAGCGTGTTGCAGATGGAAGGAAGGAAACCCCATTTTCTGTGGGGAGCATGGCTGGGCACTTTTCAGGTGAAGTATCCTCAAAGTAGACATAATTGGTTATGTCCACTTGGAGGTGAAACCCAAGATAACAACACCAGAAAATCACAATGATGTAAAGGCTTGTTCTACTCAGTATTTTTTCCACCCCCTCCCCTTGCCCCTTATCTGATCCCCACCTGCAGCTGGGAGTTGGCTCCGTTTTTATTGTGTTGAAAGTTCTAGTTTGCCTGAGATCCCTCCAAGAACTCTTGCAGATCCTTCCAGATTGTTATAATTAGCTTTCAGATACAGCTGGACCTGTGTGAAAATTCAGCTTTCTGCTACAGGCATACTCAGTGATCAAGATAATAGCACTGCCTTGATTTTTCTAGCCACGAAGCAGATTTCTACCAGTCAGCACGATAGCTGCCCTGGCCATAATGCAGGCTTTGAAGAGGGTGTGCATGTTAAAGATCATTTGTGCCCCACAGGGAGGACAGAAGCTTCTAAATGCTAAGATGAGGTTGAAAAGGGGAAAGGCGGAGAATGGTTTTCAAATTTAATTTGGGAGCAGCCCAAAGGGTACCCATGAGAGAGGCAGGGGGGAAGGAAATGTCAAAACACAGCTTTCCAGCAGTGCTGGTTCCTTTGCATTTTCTAAATAATGGTTAAGAGAACATCCTTATGCTACACCAGGCATGTTCTTTGTGCCCACAGATATTAATCTAAATGCCATGTCCTTGCCCAAAGCTGCAATTCATAGCAAACTTTAGTCTCTGTGTTTTATGGAGACTTCTATCTGTTGATAAATTACTTGCACTTACTTTTTCTTTCCATTCATGCAGTGTTGTACACATCATGAAACTGGACCAATTTGCTGCATATTCATGTGCCTGTATTTTATAGAGACTTCTATCTGGTGATAAACAAATTACTTGCACTTAGTTTTGCTTTCCATTTATGCAGTCAGTGTTGTACTCATCATGAAACTGGACCAATTGATTGCATTTTCAGGTGCCTGTATTTTATCAACAGAAAGAAGTCTCTATAAACATATTACTTGCACGCAGTTTTGCTTTCCATTCATGCAGTGAGTGTTGTACACATCACCTGGACATTAACAGGACCAATTGGTTGCATTTTCAGTTTCTCACATTCTTTTATGTCAGCAGATGCTGCCTCCAGGGCTGTTCCCCAGAGCACAGCTGGGCACTTCCTGGCAAGTATTAACATTCAAGCTTTACTAGGGGAGTTTAACCCTCACCAAATCCAAAGCCTTTGCTTAAAGAGCTCCAGGTGGCTACAAAGATTCATCCATATAACTTCTTAAGTGGATGCAGAATCTCCTCTATATGTGGAGTTAAGCTCTGTTTGCAAAGCCCTTTTAGGGAAGGAAGCACTAAGAGCAACGTTCTGCAGTGATCTGTGGCAAAGGAGAGGGGAGAGATGTCAAGAAGGCTGGGAAAGAGACTGGAGTGGTGGCAGATGTCTTGGCAGGCTGGCAGGGAGAGGCTTTTCCAGGTGTGGGAGGATGCAATGGAGGGGAAGAAGCTGGGCCTGTGAGCAGCAGGGAGGTGCTGTTTTTTCTCCCCAGTGCATATCCATCATTCCACAGAGGGAGCAAGCTGTGGTAAAAACAGGCTGGGGTCATTCGAGAGCAAATGCTGTGCCACTGCAACTGGCGGGAGGCAGCTCCATGGTGAAGCCTTTGCTCACTCTTCCCTGTTTCAACCCTTGCATAAAGCAGTCTGTGCGGGCATCATTTCAGTGGAGTGGTTTGGACCTTGTCAGTTGTGGGCAGCTGTGCACACTTGGCATGGGAGAGTGCCTGCTCTCACTTTTTTTTNGCTGAGAGATTTGGTTTCCTGGTCACTATTTCTTCTAGCACTTGTTCTACTATGCACATGTAATTTCTGGTGGCTTCCTGCTAGAGAAGTGGCATCTTTTCTATATTAGAATGGGCAACATCTACCAATCTCAGTCAGTCAGCTTTGTCAATACAGGGTATATGGGAAGGTCATCCTGGTTGGGTGTTTATCTGCCTTCAGTTTCTTCGGCCTTTTCATGCCTGTGTTGGAAGCAGCCCCTGCAGCAGAGGTTGCAGAGAGCAGGATCACAAGCTCTGACCTCCTCTTGGAGATCTGGGCAATAAGTGGCTGTGTGCAGCTGCAAATCAATGTTTGCACAAAGCGAGCAATAAATTTCAGGCTCTTGTGTCATTAAATTGCATAGCTGCGGCTGAGATTCTCTTCTGATCTCAACAATTGTTTGTTAATAGTTAAGGAGGCCTTGACAGATTCTTAACTGGTTAATAAATAACAAAGGCAGCTTTGTTTTAGTCGCTTGCCTGCTATGAAATAATGTTACAGGATTAAATGTGCTATCTTAATTAAAGATTGAAAAGCCCCATGGAACTTGGTCACAGAGTTTGTCCTCTTGCAAAATTGGATTGCAAATTCCAGGTGATGCCATCCCAGGTATGAAATACTTCCAGCCAGAAGAGATCAGCATGCTTTCCTAACAGCTTTCCTGAGAACTGCTGCCCTTCAATCTGGATTTCTACAATTGATTTTTTTTTTTTTTCTCTCCATATGTCGGAACAGCCCTATCAATGAATGCTCCATTTCCCATCCCCCTGGATTATTTGGTGAATGTTTCTTTCATCTTAGATCACAGAGAGCTAAGCATCAGCTCATGAGGTGTCATGCACCAGCTGCTGAGTATAAAAGCTGTAAGAAGCAGAAAACACAGGCTCTGCTTCTTTAATTAGTTTATGCATCTGCTTTGTTAGCTGATTGGAAGTCCAAGAGCAGGAGTATGTGGCCCAGGATGCTGATAGCCATGCAGTGGGATTGTCAAACAGGTTTTTTTTCAACACGAATCTTCCTCTCAGGTCCCAAAATAGATTTCCTGTAGAGAGCCCAGACAGTTACACTAATTCAGTATCACATAGCCGCTTCTTGCCATTGTGCAAAGAATTGTGAACCTTGGTGGTGCTCATAGGCTGCTGCATGTGACTTCTGATAGACCCCTGCTATGGCTGAAGCTGAGTGGTCTCTGTGCACTTGCTGTCTCGCAGCTGTGCAGCCCTCTTAAGCTGCTGCTTCTCCAAAAGGGCAAAGATGGTTCAGGTGCCCAGGAGACGGTTCCATTTGCTGGTTGACGCTGTGTGGATAGGGCGAGATCAAAGCCCCTCACTCGTGTTAGCTTTTAGTGTGCCTTGCAGAACATGTGTTGGGGTTTGTTAGAAGTGAAAGAAGCTTCTCTATGAAGGGGGAGAAGCAACATGGAACAAAGATTGTGTGTTGTTGTTGTGAGTTGTGCTCTTCCCTAGAGGGAGCAAAGTGGAGCACAGCTAACCCAGGTCTGGGATGCAGGCATGCCAGTGCAGACAAGGTACTGCCCAGCACAGAGATGCAGAGCTGTGCTTTGCATATGCAGTACTTGGGCACACAAAGTGAGTATGGCTCAGGAAAAACGGGGAAACCTCTCCCAGACAAGATGTTTTAACTCTCTCCAACTTTTCCTTATCCTGGGAGGAGAAAAGCACATGTAAGGGCCCCACCTTGTAATTAAAGGCAGCAGAAATGGGGAGGATGTAAGACAATCATTCCTAATTAGCAGCTGTGTGTGCCAAATGCCGTTTTCGTTTTTCTTCTAGGTGGCAAAGTGAGCAAACAAGGCAGAAGGCTCTTGGTTGGGAGAGGGGGAACAGGTTAAACTGTAGCTTTCTTCTTCTCAATTAGGAGAGCTCTTTGATGTCTTTGAGAGGTGACACTCTGCCCATTAATGCCAGGCAGTTTTTGGTCTGAAGTGCATAGCAGGGATAAACCAAATAACCAGATATCAGACTTTCTGCCCTTCCCTGGAGTCATGAACAGAGGCTTGAGCACATCTTTTGGGGCCTTTAAATACATATGAATATTCTGTGTGTTGTTTTGTTTCTTTCCGCCTCCATCCTGTTCCGTGATTTCATCTGACAGTCTTTGGAGAACAAGGAGACTGTTCTTGGAGACAATCCTCATCCTGCAACTCATGGGAGCTACCTTAGCTCTCTCTTCTTGGATGTAACTCTGCCTGAAATTCTCATGGACATCGAAGGAGCCAGTGCATGCTCTCAACACATGCTCTCTGTTGAAGACAGAAGGATGCAGTCCTCACACATCAAGCTCCTCACAGCTTCTGCTTTTGCCACTCAGTCACGTTTTACTGGGTCCTGATGATCTGGGAGCTGCCCAAAACCTTGCATCTTTAAAAAGGGAGTATCCGAAAAATGAAGTCAGGCTAGGATAAATGACAGGGAACAACCCTAACGTGAATAATATGGATAGGAGAAATTAGGTTGCAGAACTGATAGTTCTATAGATGGGATTTCAAAGACTCCCACAGCCCAGAGCTCTATCTATATAAAATGACAGCTGAGTGTGCTCTCTTCCTGTTCTCTTGTTTGTAATTTTAAGAACAGTCTCTTTAGTTAACCCCCATGAGCATTTCCTTGACAGAGATCCTCACTCCAGACCAGTCTTCTAAAGATTGAGACAATGGCTGTTAGAGGAGTGACTAACCTCCACATTTCCTCACATCGTCTGCATGCGGAGGCAAACTGGCAGAGGGAAGAGTCCAGGACGTTGACCAAAGCCCTGGGTGATGGCTCAGATACAGGCTGGGCTCCAAAGGTTCCTCTTAGGCTCCGAAGTTATGGAGGGTGTATCAATTCTTTTATCTGTGCAGGGTGTGTTGCAGCCTGGGCATGAGGACAGGCTGGTCCTCAGTGCTTTAGCCACTGTCAGGAGTGTTGGCCATGGGAGCTCCTTCTAGGAAGCCCACATTTGAGACTCAGCCCCTCATGCCCTGTGCTAGTGATGGCTGCTGCAAGGCAGACAGTTGCTGTCCTGCAGGTTTCACAGTGCTGCAGGCAGGTTGGGCTGGGGCTGCTGCAGGCAGCGTCCTGCTCCAACTTATGGTACTGCAAACCTAGAGAAACTATGCAACTGTGGTCTTGAGACTGGCCATGTGCTTCCAGAGGTAAAGGACAATGTGCAGCTGCTTTAGGGGCATCGCTTTGTATCTGCTTAAGCACATTCATTGGGAATTTGTCCTGTTTAGAGACAACTAATAAATAAAAATTGGTTAATTAAAAAAAAAAAAAATTCTGTTAATGTCACACCATCCAAAAGTGTGCAGGGTGTGATCCAAGCAGAGACAGTGTGATGGAAATGGTTACTTTTCGCTCTTGCACTGCTTGCACAGGAAACACCTAAAGGCAGAGTTTTGCCTACACTTTGAGGGGCAAAAGCCACCACTTCCATGGGAGGGTAAAATCTCGTTGATCATCTTGCCCTCACACTGGCTCCTCCCATGTGTCTAAGTGTGTGAATTGGTTAGATAAGTGACCTGGGTTACAGCTAACCTGGAAGGAAAGAACAGTGAAATTAAAGGAACAATGAATTTGCTTCACTAGCACTGTTGGATTAGACCAGCTATGAATGTTGGAGAGAGCTGCAGTCTGCGAGACCTTAGGTCAATGGTGGTGTTCACAGCAGGGCTCTAAGGAGGCTTGGCCAAGCCATGCACGTACCTGGAGGCTCCATAATCAAAGGGGTTCCTGTTGTTGTCTTTGTGGTTCTTTTGAAGTTGTCCTGATTAATTAAACAGGTGATGGTGTAGCAAGGCAAACCCCTAGTGCAAAAACTCAAAGCTACACAGATTTATAGCATGGACCTGATGAAAAAGCTTTGTTGTGTACCCTGGTGTCTCGTTAACATAATTGACTCTGCTCTGAGTCAACTGAGGCATCAGCAAGTTGGCCATTTTCAAAGCAGGACTGATTTTTACAGCCCTGAAGTTGATATTAGAGCATGTTAAATGCTGAGGTGCTGAGATTTTGAACAGAAGCTTTATTGTTGTTGTTGTGGGATGTTGTTTTTTTTTTTTCCCTTGTAGTTAAGCATTTTGATAGAGAAGTCACCTCGTTTTCATAAATTGTTTGGCAGCATTTTCTCACTGAGAACTCACTGGAGCAGTGGAACAGGGCTGGTTAGAGGAGCATGGCTAACTCCAGCATGACTGCTGAGAGAAACCAAAGCGTGTAGCCAGCAAGTGCCTCCCTGGTTTAGTGCTTGAACAAATTATCTCTGTAAGCCTGAGTTATTCCTCAGCTTTTCTTTCACATCAGCAGGTTTAATTCCACACTGACCCCAGGCACAAACTCTGCTGAGGACTTTGCTTTGTGTGTAGGACAGATTTGACAGACCACTGTTGCAGGCTTTGCTCAGTGAGTAGTGTTGATTCATGTAACTGATGCCATTCAAGTGAGACTTTAAAGGCTCAGGGCTTTGGATCCAGAGCCTTTGAGCAGCAGATACTGGAAAGGTGATGGTGTTGGTAGGTTTTTAGGGTAATGGAGTCTGTAGGATGGGCGGTTGGAATTTGGTACTGGGGAAATATAAAAATCAAGGGATGGGAGCTTTGTTCCTTCGCATGGCATTTTCTTCCTGCATCTGGGCTTCAAGAGGACCCGAAGGAGGCTGTTATCAGAGTAGCCTCCAGAGATGTGGAGATATGGCCTGTATTCAGGTCAATTACTTATAAGAAGTTCAGGTTCCTTTCCTGGTCTTTCCTACTTTCCTGCAGACACCTGCAACCTCTTTCAGCTCCTGTAACATTTCTGGAGCTGTTGGGCCTCCTGGAAACTTGGCATTGATGAGGAGGTCACTGCTCCTCCTCTCTGGGGATGTCAGTAGGGTGGATCACTGATAATGGCCAATCTCCACAGCACAGCAATTACCCTCTAGCAGTATAACTCTGAGTCACCTGTTAATGCAGGTGGCAAATTGGTCAGGGAAATTCAGGTGTTTTGGGATCCTAGGTAGATGCAAGCTGTCTGTGGTGGTTCAGCAGTTAGCTGCCCCCCCCCCTCACACTTTGAAATAACCCAGGCTAGGACTCAGTTGGCTGGAAGTTAAGGAATGAAGCTTTATATTTACAGCTTTGCACGATATACAAGCAGATATTTACAATGTGCAACAGATATTTACAGATATATACAGTGAAAAGGTAATACAGAAACACCACAGCCCTCCTAGAGATCAAAGTCCCTAAGAGGGGGCTTTAACCACCCCTAGCACCTTCCCCAATCTTATCTCACCACCTGTTTTATGCAGCAGATAGGCGAAGGTAAATCGGCCAGGGGAGTATTAGCAGCAGGAAAAGAAGTTAGTGAAATTATTCAGATTCAGCTATGAGAGGCAAGGAGAAAAGAGCCATGCAAAAGCAGCCACAGCCCAAAGAGGTCTGAAGCAGTCTGACGTATCTATATTTGGGTTGCAACTCTTAAACCAATTTTTTTTCTTTCTCAGTAAAGCTGTGAGTGAAGTTGCATCATCAGT
The DNA here is from genome assembly GCA_013396835.1 of Psilopogon haemacephalus. Taxonomy (NCBI): domain Eukaryota; kingdom Metazoa; phylum Chordata; class Aves; order Piciformes; family Megalaimidae; genus Psilopogon; species Psilopogon haemacephalus. The sequence goes on from VWZI01002219.1 coordinate 931,506, forward strand.
GCTTTCCTCTCTCAGCCTATAGCCTAATTTCTCATTTAAATCCTCCAATTAGTTCAAACCAGCACACTGTCCTTGAGTCCATTCCTTATGGGCACATGGGGGTAGAAGGAGGTGCTCCTACATAACTCATGAAACATAATCTTTTTCCTCACGATCCCAATGGACTCTGTAGCTGCAATGAGCGTGGCACAGCCATAAACCTGTCATCTTTTCCTCTCTTAAAGAAAAGAAATGTTTTGTAAATACCTCCACATGCATGGAAGGGCTTGTGCCAGAGAAGCAGGGAAGATTTTCTCTCCCAATCACAGTGCTTGGCAGGTGTGGTGGCTGCAGCAACCATGAGCAGATAGCATGCTCATGAGTCACTTCTCAAACACAGAACTGGCAGAACAGGCTGCACAAGGCCTCATCAGTGTCCAGGATATTGTAATTCCCATGGACTAGCTCACTGAAGGAGGGCAAATGTGTGGTTATTTGTAAGACAGCATTCGTGCAGTTGTATTCTCCTTGGCAACCTGTAGTCACTCTTGGGCTGTGGCCATGGCCTCACTGGAGAAGTGAAGATGAGCCTCTGGTGTCCTTGCCTTGTTTGCCTTGGTAGTAATTTGGTTCAGCAGAAGCATTTGTGGTGGCAGTGTTCTTCTGATGACTTTCTCTTGCCTTTTAATGACCTGCTGTTCAGTCTGGAAAAGAGGAGGCTCCCAGGTGACCTTATTGTGGCCTTCCAGGGGGCCTACAGAAAAGCTGGGGAGGGACTTTTTAGGCTATTAGGGAGTGACAGGACTAGGGGGAATGGAGCAAGGCTGGAGGTGAGGAGATTCAGATTGGATGTGAGGAGGAAGTTGTTCAGCATGAGAGTGATGAGAGCCTGGCATGGGTTGCCCAGGGAGGTGGTTGGGGCCACATTCCTGGAGGTGTTTGCAGCCAGGCTGGATGAGGCTGTAGGCAGCCTGATCTAGGGTAGGGTGTCCCTGGGCATGTCAGGCGGGTTAGAACTTGATGATCCTTGTGGTCCCTTCCAACCCTGACTGATTCTATGATTCCACTTCAGCAAACCAGCTCTCCCTTCTGCTAAATAAACCCTAGAATCAGGTTTTCTGGTGACTGGGAAAATACCAGAAGTTCCACGTTGCTATAATCACCTCGATTTTATCTTTTGAAGAGTGAGAAGCTGTTCCCTGTCTGAGGTGTGTGGGTTTGGGTCTGTGGGTCATACGTGCTGCTGAGTCTCTGCCTTTGCAGTGCCCACCCTGCCCCTGCTGCTCAGAGCCTGACTCCAGCAGAGGTCTAAGCAGTCTTCTGCACTGCCCTGTTTTTCAGGTTGGTGCACATTCCTGGCAGCTCAGGCTTACCCTTTTATAGCTCTTGCTTTGGCTGCTCTCTGCCGCAGCATTTCCCCCACTGAGTCTCAGTAACACATCTTTGCTGTGGGCAGCTGCCCAGTTAGGTTAAAAGAAGGTAAACCACTGGAGTCTGAGCTGGGACAAGAGGAAAGCAGAGGCACGTGGGTAGTATGATCATGTGGAGAGCTGGCCCCAGCCATGATGACTGTTGAGGACAGCAGGCAAGCTCTGCTAGCACAGGGTAAAGGCAGTTGCTGCAACGGAGCAGGTCTGGATGCAGACTGGCAGACACCAGCATCAAGGGCCATAGTTCACAGTCTTCATCAGCCTCTGTGGTTGTCTGCCATGTTCTCCAGGGCTAAGTGTGTTTCTGGCAGGTGATTAGATGTAGCCAGTAGGCCTGAGCAAATTGACTATGCAGGGCAAGGACCATGAGGCAGGAAGGGGCTGTTCTGCATGGAGCCCCTGTGTGCTTAGCCAGGGTGGAACATGCCAGGAGCCATGGCACATGGGACCAACCCATCACACACTTGCACTTTCCATGGATGTTGCTCTGTGGTAGCATCTTTTTCTCCAGCAAATGAAAGTTTTGAGATCCCTGTTTTCTTCTTAGATGAGGAAAGATGTGCAGGTAAAATAGGAAGCATTTATTTGTTCCCTGAGGGGTTTTGAGTAACATCCTTCATGAGAAAGAGGCACTTGAGTTTAGATTTACTGCAGCCCAGGCAATTATATAGCTGTATCTAACATTTTCAGCTCTCAAGGAGTCTCTTGGTTGCTTATTCTCAGATGTTGTTTTTTCTGAGGGTCACAAATCTGTGTGCAAGTGTGTGGTTTACTCACTTCTCCTGATACTGTGCATCCTCAGGTTGGACTGAATTCCATGGACTTGCACTGGATAAGAAATGTATCCTCCTCAGCATCACACGTGGGCTTTTTGAAATGAGAGGAGGGTCAGCATAGTGTCTGAGCCAGTCCTTTGCAGAATACTCACTTTTAGCTCTTTCTGTCTTTGGAGATCTGTCTGTTTATCCCAGAAGACGTGAATGGACATAAACTGGGAAAAGCTGCAGAGGGAACTAGTGCCAGAGAAGAGCAGAATTAGGTTGTGTCCAGCTCCCAGAGCTGTCCATAGACATCCCCCACCCCAGCCTCTCTAAGCTTGTGCCTGGCTGCAGTATGTGCCAGAGGAAGGCTGTGCCCTCCTTTGAGCACCTGGTATGTGATGCCTGGGCTGCACTGACTCTTCCTGGACTCTGCTGGTGCACACCAGCCTCCTGCTGGGCTGCTGCTGTGTGCAGTCATTCTCAACAGCTCTGAGATACGAGCAGCCACTGTCCTGACAGTATGAGCAGTCCCCTGACCCCACATCTCTCCTAATTGTAGAAATGGAGGGGGAGTGAGCCAAGAAGTATCCTTTTGCCCTGTGTGACCAGTCCAGCACTTGCACAATGGGGCTGGGGTGTTCGACCTCCTCAGTGTTGCCACGCTGCAAAGAGTAACCAGTTGCTCCCAACTGGCAAACCCTCTTGTTCCATTTTAATCCTATTTGTGAGAGGAGGGCTGCTTCATTTTTTTTTCTCTCTTCTTTTGATGCCAATCTCTATTGTTTGAGGAAACTTTTGCTAGGAAACTGGGACTGGGGAAAAGGAAACTCCAAGACAGAGCAGCCAAACCCTTTGCAGGAATCTGCTCTCTTCTGAAGGTTAAGTCCTGTCATCTTTTTGATTTACTGGAAATGATTGGTGTTTCCTTTGTTCCCCTTCGTGGTGGCTGCTCTGATAAGCCCTGAGGGATGCTTTTCTTGGACAGATCTGGAACAATTACAGCAAAAGAAATAGGGAAAGTAAACCCATGTCCTGTTTTGCCTTATTCCATTTCTCATTAAGCAGCGATTTGCCTTCTTTCAGAGACACACTCGGGACTCTGCCTCGCTAATTGCTGGGGACTTTAAATGGCTGCAGCCCCCAAAATACCATCCACTGCAGACTGTTTTGATGAGTGTTGCTGAATGCACGATGTGGTCTGACCTTTTGGTTTTCTGTGAGCTGGCTGCTGGGACTGACCCAGCACGGAGCTGAGAGTTGTTTTGAAGCTCAATTAAGAGGGGCATAGAACTGCTTGAGAATGTCCAGTGCGGAGCCACAAAGATGATGAAGGGAATGGAACATCTCTGTTACAAGGAGAGCCTGAGGGAGCTGGGGCTGTGCTGCTTGGAGGAGACTGAGATGTGACCTCATCAATGTTGATAAATATGTAAAGGTCAAGTGTCAGGAGACTGGAGCCAGGCTCTGCTGGGTGATGCTCAATGACAGGACAAAATGCAGTGGGTGAAAGCTGAGGCTTAGGAAGTTTCATTTAAACATGAGGAGAGCTTTTTTTCCCTGTGAGGGTGACAGAATACTGGAACAGGCTGCCTGGGGAGTTGTGGAGTCTCCCTCTCAGGAGATATTCAAAACATGCCTGGAGGTGTTCCTGTGTGATCTGGTATAGGAGATCCTGCTCTGACAGGGGAGTTGGACTGGATGAGCTTTTGACATCCCTTCCCAGCCCCTGACCCTGACATTCTATGATTCACTGTGAAGCTTGCTGGCAGCCCAGAACCCTTTCTGTCTACAGTGCAACCTCGAGTCCTTTCCAGCACCAGGGCAGCAGAGCACTGAAGCTCCAGGCTGAGCAGGGCTGCCTGTGGCCCAGAGATGTGCAGGGAGATGCTGTAGGTCAGGCTCTGATAAAGCCTCACTGAGTCAAGGAACAGGCATCTTCCACCGGGCTGGGTGTGGATGGACTTGGCCAGCACTGTCCTGCTATGCTGTAGAGCACATGTTCTGTGAAGTGGTGCTCTTGTAGGGAGTGAGCTCCAGTCTTCTTTCTTACCATGGCAGAGTGCTCTCACTCCAGCAGAGCTGTTCAGCAGGGTGCCATTCCCCTTGTTGTGCAACAGCAAACTTTGCTGATCTGTGCCAGGGGCTTTCTCTGCCTGGAGAAAGTTGGAGGCCCCAAGCCACATTCCCACTGAAGCAGCAGACTTTCCCAGTGACTTCAGTGGGCTGTGGCCAGCTCTGTGCCATCTCCCTGCCTTGGTTTCTCAGTGCTGGAAGGCAATACAACAGCCACCAGCTCCTCAGAGTTCATGAGGCTTGTTTGTACTTGAAGCACTGAGATGTGTGGGAAAAAATATGTCGTGAAAACCCCTCCTGAGAAGGCAGAGCCTGAGTACTTGTGACTGCTGCTTCCCTGCACTGCAGGAACAAGCCTTGTGTATGACCTTACCTGCTGTGGGCACCTTTCTTGGAAGCCAGAAGAAGGGAGGAGTGCTCTCTTGCTGAGCAGAGCTCCAACCAAAAGGCACTTCCACCAGGACAGTAGCTGAGTGACTCACTTGTCCAGACCTTCTCCACTCCTTCCTATGGCTTTGTAGCCCAGGCCTGGCTGTGATGAGTTGCTCTGTGCTGTGCTGACTGTTGCCTGCACTGAGTTGTATTTGTGCTGCAGCTGAAGGCATATGAAGAGCCAGCAGCTGGTCCAGTTACTACCTTCATGCTGCTGCCTTCTACCAGCCTTTAAGGCCAAGCTGCAGGGTGATGGCAGTGCCCACCAAGCTGCTCCAGATGCCCCAGAAACCTTCCCTCTTTCTTTTTTTTTTAAATCGCTTCAGCTGGCACACATCTGACAGCTACTAGGTAGTGGGAGCAGCTGGAAAGAGAGACCCAGAAGCACTGTTCATAAAAGCCCAGATGAAGGATTGAAACACCTGCTAGCACCAGGAAAAACGTTTGCTATGGGACGTAAGGAATTACACCCTGTGGTGCGCATGGCTGCTCACATGCATAATTTCCTCATCATTGCCAGTTAAAAAGGCAGGTGATGGATGGGTCACTGTAAGCCAAGAGCATTGTGAAGGCAGCAGGCTCAGTCCTTGCCAGGCAGTGGAGATGATGTCTTGCAAACTGTTGTCTTTAGTGCCTAGAGGTATCACAAGTATTGTGAGATGTCACCTCCTTTTCTACAGAGATGCTGCTTCCTTTTTTCTCTAAACAAAAACTCTTAAATTTCTAAGTGCACTGCAAGAAGTGGGTCCTTCTGGTCAGAACAGAAGTGGGTTTGAAGCACACAGTGAATTCATGACCACAGGAAAATCAGTGACAGGATTTATGTTGATTTAATCTCACAACTGTGTAGTTCTTACCTTAAGCGAACCCAGTCCAAGCCAAAGTGAGATGAGCTAGTATCAGTGCATGATCAAGAATGCTGTCTGCAGTGAGAAGCTGCTGAAGTTAGTTGCTGCAGAGCTTCTGCCACAAAGTTCTGAGGTCTCTAAGATGGTCAGGATAGTCCAGACAGCCTCACACAAACCTGTAGCAGTGTGTGGTTCAGTTAATTTGAATGCATGGCCCCATGCCTTAGCACATGTGGGCACAACAGCAGCTCTCCTGGATCCATCCCAGCTCATGTGCTGAGTTATTCCAGTATCACCACTCCACAGGCCAGCCCAGGAAGCTGTGAGCTGTGTCCTTCCCTGGCCAATGTCACCAGTCTCCTCTAGGAGCTGTGCCTCACCTCACTGCTCTGGATGTGCTGCCCAGGCACTGAAATGGGCAAACCTATAAAAATTCTTACAGAATTGTTTTGTAGAAATTGCTACTTGAGCAGACCTAATTTTTTTTTTTTCTTCTCTCTTTGTGTGATGCTTTGGAAATAGCTGTTCCAGACGTTACTGAGCCCGTCTGCTGGAAGAGTCAGCTGCCAGGAGTGAAGGGCAGCTTGGGCATATGTTGGTGCTGGCTGCTTTGGAAAAACCTGGCCACAACCTTACCTCTCACTCTCTTGCTGGCCTTGGTGGGTGCTGCACAAGGCATGGATGTTTTGTGATGTGCCCACGTGGTCCTCCTTTGTGAGTGTGCAAAGCCTGGTATGGGGCTCAGCCCTTTCTAAGGAGAGGGTTGAACGCAGAAGCAAAAGGCTGGTTCTCTGGCACCACAAAATAAAGGCTTTAATGTCCTATTAAGTTTTGCCATCTGAAATTTCTTTGAGCCCAAACCCAATCCGGGGGCGTAATGAATTCAGCCTTCTCCCTCTATTAAGACAGCTCTGATTTCTGCAGCTTTGTAAACATTCCCAAATCCACGTGGTGCTGTAGTAGTTGCCTTTCAGATGCCTATCTCAAAGAAAGAGAGAAATCCTGTATCCTGCTCCAAGTCATGGCGAAAAAGGCATCGAGACTCAGCACTCAACCTTGTATATGGAACAAAAGCTGACCTAATGCAGGTGGTAACTGGTGCCAGTCCACTGCAGCACAGCCCTTTGGGTGAAGTGCAGTCTCCTGAGGGTACCCATGAGGAATGTGAGCTGGCAGACAGATCCCTTTCAGCATGCTCCCACATGCACTGCCATCACAGAGTGGCTCTGGGGAACTTCCCTGCTCGTACAGTTAGTCTTGGGACTAATTAGCAGGAATAATTAAAAATTAAAATGCAGCTGAATAGCCATAAATCAGGGATAAACCCATTTGCTAGGCTTATCATACAGCTACCCCAGCATTATGGCTGACCTTCAGGAGTGCTGGCACTGCTCTTCACTGATGTCTGTGCTGTGAGCTGAGCTGGGATGATGCACTCACACTGTCTGTCTTGTCTGGTGCCCTGTGCCAGGAGCTGCAGTGACCCACGTGGAAGTAGAGCAGAAAGGTGGGTGATGTGATGCTGGTGGAGGAGAAGCTCAACATGAGCCAGCAGTGTGCACTTGCAGCCCAGAAAGCCAACCAGATCCTGGGGCTGCGTCAGAAAAATTGTGGACAGAAGGTCAAGGGAGGTGATTCTCCCCCTCTACTCTGCCCTGGTGAGACCCCCACCTGGAGTACTGCATCCAGTTCTGGAGCCCCTATTATAAGAGGGATGTGGACATGCTGGAGTGTGTCCAGAGAAGGGCCACGAGGATGCTCAGAGGGCTGCAGCACCTCTGCTGTGAGGACAGACTGAAAGAATTAGGGCTTTTCAGTTTGGAGAAGAGGAGGCTCCCAGGTGACCTTATTGTGGCCTTCCAGAATCTGAAGGGGGCCTACAGGAAAGCTGGGGAGGGACTTTTGAGGCTATGAGGGAGTGAGAGGACTAGGGGGAATGGAGCAAAGCTGGAGGTGGGAAGATTTAGATTGGATGTGAGGAGGAAGTTCTTCAGCATGAGAGTGGTGAGAGGCTGGAATGGGTTGCCCAGGGGGGTGATTTGGGCCACATCCCTGGAGGTGTTTGCAGCCAGGCTGGCTGATGCTCTGTCTAGCCTAATCTAGGGGTAGAGTGTTCCTGGGCGTGGCAGGGGGTTAAAACTAGATGATGCTTGTGGTCCCTTCCAACCCTGACTGATTCCATGATTCTATGTGGAAGTGTGTGCTTGTTAAAAGGGTGGATTTCTGCAGCTGGATGATGGAAAGGGGCTTCCCTGTGAACCAATAGGAAGAGTTTGCCCAGCATATAAAACATTGAGGTGAGATTTAGTAACTGAAGCCTTGCTGGAGCCTCTTTAAAACCACATTTCATGGGTACAGCCTGTTCTCTTCCGTCCGAGTCCTTGAGTCTCATGGGGGTGTTTTGGTTTGGTTTTTGTTGTCTGGATTTTTTTTTATTTGGTTGATTGGTTTGTTGGTTTTGTTTTTAAATAAAAATATCCTGTCTCTTTATTTAGTGGCTGAGGCAGCAGATTTGGACCAGTGTCTCCTGGGAGGTCTCTAAAATTGGCAACTCAAAAACAAATCAATAGATTTTAAGAGTGGCTGAGATTTTATAGGACGTGGAAGTGCATTTAATTTGGAGGCAATTCTGCAGATGTAGCTCATCTTGGCAGTGGTTTGCTCCCCTTTTAATTTAGTTAATAAGAATGCATGGGAAGGGCAGCATTACTCATTAGGAACCTTCCTGCTTTGTTCCTTTTGCCTGCTCTGTAGGTGGTATCCCAATCCTTTCTTAGTGGCACATCGAGATCTTCCACACCTCTGTGTGCCTGCAAGATGAGGGTGTGAATGCCTAGTGTGGTGAGTCAGACAGGTCTTCACATTGGGCAGTCTGCTAGGGTTTAAGATCATTGGTTACAGGGCAGTCACCCTTGGATTTTATGGTCTCACCACTAAGCTTCAGCATCTTTTCCCCATGATGGGGCTGCAGAGGAGAGGCTTGGCTGGACACTTGCTGGTGCCCTCGCTGCCTTTGGACAGAGAATGATTGAAACTCATCCTGTTGCCCATTTGTCCATCCTGCCAGGCCTGCAAGGATAGTAGTGATGCCATTAGACTCAAATGTGAGCAGAAACTCACATCCTGCTGTCATCCATGTGGTGTTCAAGGTTTTAACATACTTACGAGAGATGAATCAGGTGTTTTTCAGAAGGGTTATTATTGTAGCTATAGTTATAGACCTATGTGCAGTAGTCCCAGCCATGTATGGGGAATCTCTGCCCCATGTTTGGGGCTGGACTGTAGAGAATAAGACAGAGACAGAATCACAGAAACATTCACGTTGGAAAAGCCCCCTGGATCACCAAGTCCAACCAATAACCCTACTCTACGAGGTTCACCCCTGAACCATTTCCCCAAGCACCACAACCAAACTTGAAACACGCCTAGGGCTCATGACTCAGCCACCTCCCTGGGCAGCCCATTCCAGTGCCTGACCACTCTTTCCATGAAAAAAAAAAAATTCTAATGTCCAATCACAGCCTCAGGCTATTTTCTGCTGTTACCTGTGAGAAGAGACCAGCACCGAGCCCTTCACAACATCCTTTCAGGTAGTTGTAGACATTGATGAGGTCTACAACTACCTGAAACCCAGGAGACCATGCCTGAGAGAGCTACCTACGCTTTAGGCTCCTGTCAAGGTATGATTTGCTTCTCATTACACACAAGGACCAGATAAATGTCTATAGATTTCTTCACTGAGCCTTTTGGACAAAAGATTTAACCGAAAAGCTTCTCAAGAACTGTTTTTTATTAAAACAGCTACTTTTTTTTTTTTTTTTTAATGGCAGGGGAAGTGGCAACTCTCTAAGCTACCTGCTACAGAAGAAAAACCAGGCACCATATGCAATGTAACTGTTGCTCTCCCTCTGTATCTCAAAAATGCTGAACTCTGGGAGAGAATTCATCCCACCAAACGCCCACTAAGCACATTTTTAAAAATCTGGTTTCTCAGCCTTTAAGGAAAGAAGAAGGGGAAAAATCTAGATATGTTCTCCTTGCCTGCTGGAACTGGGCCCTGTTTCATGAAATTAAATGGCTAAGGATTGGAGAAAAAAAAAAAAAAAAAGAAAGAAAGAAAGAAATAATAATATCCAAGGCAAAGATGCTATTCTCAACAAAGGAAACAGTATATTGCAACAGCTTCTGCAGCATTCCTGCAACATGATGCCTTTCCCTGCAGACTCTCAGCTAGGGATTGATTGTCCAAGAAGAGAATTGCCCAATTCAGAAAGGCTTAAGGCACGCTTCATGAAGTGTTTGCTGAGAGGATGAATAGATGGGCATGTGTGTATATAAACCTATAAATCATGTCTTGTTCTGCCCCAAAGAGGACAGCTGAGATTGGGTTCTTTGCCATTTGATTTTCACGTTCTCTGGGCTAGCGATAAAGGCAGCAGTGTTTTGCACATGGGGTCAGGAATTGATGCTGCAGCTCCAAAAGGACAATCTGTGGAAAACAGGAGACAACATTTATTGTGAGTGCCAGAGACAGAGCTCACAAAGGGGCCAACATTCACGCTGCTCTGATGTGTTCCCAGTTAAGAGAAAGTCTGGTGAGTCTATTTCACTTGGAGTATTTTATACAAGTGATGCACTGATTCTGGTTTGAAACCATGAGGGTCTGACGGAAATGCTGCCGTAAGCTATCACTGTCTTTGCTCCTCCATGCTCATTGCTGCCTCTTCCTGCCCTTCTGCTCAGAAATGCTCCTCTGTGTGTGTGCTGAATTGGCTGGACTTTTCGACAGGCTTTTCCCCACTTTGGCACTGGTAGGTTTTGGAGGAGGAGTGTTGATGCTGGGAGTTTGTGCCAACCTCAGAGCTGAGATAGGTGCTGCAGAAGGGTCTTGCAAGCCCCTGTGCTGTGAGCAGAGGTGGGAGGGTCCAGTAGCCAGCTGCCTTGAAGACCTACTGCATTTGTTCTGCAGAAAGCTGTTCCACTACCCAAGCTGGTGGCCTTGATGCAGCACTGGAGTACCAGTGAAATAATGCTCTGCATGGCCCCCTCCTTGGGATGACTTTGAGAAGAATCCTATAGGAGGGGCAAACCTGAATCCTTTAGTCAAAGGCATGCTTTTTTCTATCTGAAGCCATACCTAGGGGTCATATTTTCCAGGAAAGCCCCAAGAGAAGAGCTGTTGGACCATACAGCAATCCCTGTGGTGCCTGTTTGAGCAAAGATGAACCTCAGGCCAGGAGCAGCACTGTGGCTTCATGAGCCTTCTCTTGCATGGATTTAAGTTCTCTCCATAAATTGCCATGGCATGATCCCAGCAGACAAATGTTCTGCTGGCTCCATCTCCCTGGCAGCTCCAGGTGAAGGAGGTACAGGCAGTGGGATGCAGGCTCTTATGCTTGGCACAGCACAGAGCTGCGAGGGTGAGGCAGGCATTGATCTCACTTGTCACCAGGAGCACCATGGCTGAGCCCTTGGAGAGGCACATCTGGTGTGAGAGCTTTGACTCATCTCTCGCCTGGCTGGCGCTGGCTGTGCTGAACAAAGCGCAGGTGTGCAGAACAAAAGGCTTTGTTCGTTTCTACGTGGATGCTCTACCCACCTCTCTGGCCTCTGCCCATGTGTTCCCTGCAAAGTGACAGGCTGGTGGATGGCCACGTGCAGTCCTCTGTGTGGCCCTGGCACAGCAGTTCCAGTCCAGCAGAGATTCAGGCTTTTGGTGGGTTGTGCTCTGCTTCCAGGCCTTGCAGAGCTCTCTACCAGCCCATCAGATGATAGCTTTGTGATGGGATAGCAGGCATGGCAGCATGGGCATCCCCTAGGCACAGAGCTTCCCTCTTACAAACGAACTGTGAGCCATCAGGCATCAACTCACTTTTGCTACATTATGCAGGAAAAGATTGGGGAGGCTGAGCAAGAAGTGAGAGGTGCTTTTTTCTTTGATAGTTTTCTGCACTATTCAGTGTCCTTCTGCTCCCTCTGCCTATTTCATTTCATCAGAATAACTCCCATGTAGATACTTAAGAAGCTGGTCCCATATTTAGGCATCAGAGGTAGCATATGTGGAGTTTGGTTTGTTTGGTTGTTTTTTTTCCCCCCACAAGTTCCTAAGGAGTGAAATAACATCAGCTACTGCATTTGAAAGAGGCAGTCATTGCCCTGTCTAGGGAAATGAGTAACAGGTAAGAGAGCTCAAAGCATGACCAGACATCCTATGTTTGTGTTTCTCCCTTGTCATCCCTTCCCCAAAGAGCTTTCACGGGGCTTTTGGTCTGCCTGCTTCATCTGCCACAGTGACCTTGCTTCCTTTCCTAGGACACGGTTGATTTTTTTGCTCAGCCCCAGGAAAGGGCAATTAGCTACCCCGGATGCATCCCAGTTCTGACAGATTAGCCTTGGCAGCAGCATGCTGCTTTTCAAAGAGTTTAGAAGAAACCCTCCTGCTAGCCAATGTAGATTGTGCTTTTTTAGTTTCTTCTGGGTGCATTTCTTTTTCTCTCTGGGGAGGATTTCTCAAACTCCCACAATTCTTCGTGTGGTGTTCTATGTAAGTCTCATAACTTGCATCCTCCTCGCCTGCAGAAAGACTGCTCCCTGCTAACAGCAGACTGGGGACTGTGTGAATGGTGCAAAGGCAGACTTCTTGGACTGAGGAGGCAGAGAGCCAAAGGCATCAGGATAGCTTTGGAAATGGGTACCCAGTCTCCTCCCTGCCTAGTAACTCTTTGCTAAGTATGGGCCACTTCATATTTACCAGAAGAAGAGGGAATAGAAGCCATAGTAGAGTCAGGAGCAACAGTTGCAGATCTTAGGCTGTGGATTTGTTTTTTTGGATCTCTCAAGCACACTCTGGTAAGTGGAACTCAGTAAATGGACTCCAGTACTTTCAGCCCAGCCTGTAGTAGACAAGTGTCCCCAGCTTCTGATTCTCACACACTTCCATTTGCTCATCATCCTACCTGCCAAGCACAGCCTCTGCCCCTGGAGATGGCAAGTCCTCCTTCAGCTGCCTCTGCTGGGGCTTCCCCACCACTCACTCCCAGGGCTAAGATGTCATTACCCTGTGGTATTTGGGAGAAGGGACAGGGGCTCTTATTTATCTTCTACATATCCATGTTTATCAGAAATTATGCTCCTTTTCTGAAGAGTCTCAGTCTGCAAATCTGTGTTTCCTGTTAGCACTTCCTACTCCTCACACTTCTGAAAATCGTCATCTCCAATTAGCCTGTGACCAGCATACAGCTCCCAGAGACTGTCTCGGTAGTTCTGAGAGTACTTTCCAAGATCAGCTTATTGCATCCAAAACAAAGTCCTCCTGCTTTTCTGCCCTTATTAAAATAATGATTTGCATTTATGTCATGTTCTTCAGATCTCCCGTGTGAGCAGTATCTAGCCCTGCTGTAGCACACAGGCGTGATTCTGCTGTCCAGAGAAGGAAAGTAAGGCAGAAGAAGAGTAACTAACTCGTGAAGGTCACATAGCAAAGCAGGAGAGGAGCTGGGATAACCTGCTTTTGCCTTCCTGCTCCAGTCACAGCCACACAGCACTAACAGTCCAAATTAAGAGATTATAATGCATAATCCATACTGGTGTGCCAAAAATTCTCTACATCATATTACACTGTCACATAAAGTGATGACTCATTTGATAACACAGCCCACAGCTAGTTCCTTTATGTTAAAATTACATGGACAAGGCTGGATTTAAAAAAGAAAAAGGGGAGCTTGTTTTGTGTGTAGTGAATGCTGAGTTATAGATGCTTTCATGGATTTTATTTTGGCTGGTGCTGAAGGAGCATTTGTGAGCCTGTTTGTTGATGGTGGTGCTTAGGACCAGAGATGCTGACATTCCACTAACAATAATAGGAACCGCCTCTGTTTGTTTATAAATTGGAAATTCTTCCTTACATGGGCCTAACCCACCCTCCACCCGCGCTGAAGGAAAGGGCATCTGTCTGGGTCTTGCAGATGGAGCATCTCCCAGCAGTGCTGGTGCCTGGGGCTGCAGGGTTGCAGCAGTGTTTGGCCATTGCTGGAGCCCCTCTTCTCCCTAAACCCTATAAAACAGGTAGGGACTGACCCAAGGTGATGGTTTTGGCTCTCTGGAGAGAAAACAGTATTTATCTAAAGCAGTTTATAACACAGCAGAACAATCAGCCCACCTACACTCTGCCCGGGAAAAGATGCTTTCAGCAGGTCTCCTATTAGTGCCTCCTCTCTGCTGGCTCTGCTCTCCTTGTCCTCCCTGCAGCTTTATTGTCCTCACTGCCACCCTGGCTTCATGCCTGCTGCCATTTGGGAACTGTGTTGTTATACTTACCAAAGCCATTCGGGATGTGGCTTGTGCAAATGACACTGAGTTATGGTTTTCCACACCGTGGTTTCACCATTTCCTTTTCCTCTTTCTGCCTGGGCTGTAATTCCTGCAGCTGAGGAATCCATCACAGAGCCCTCTCTGCCAGGAATGCCTACATGTTCTCTGGCTGAGAGTCGCTCTGGCATCTCCTCAGACATGACTTTTCCATACACTGCATGGCTAACACATGTCACAGCCACTTGCTGCACTTTGGATAGAGAAGTGTAGTCAGGGCAGAGGGTCACTGCTGCTTTTGAAGCCATGAAGGGCTTGTCTCTGCGGGCTGCATTTCCCTGTTTGCGTCACGTCCCATGGGTCACTTCTGGCCCGACACTGTTCTGCCCCATCTCCCAGAATATGTGGTTTAAACTCCCCAGCTTTGGGTAAATAAGCCTCAAGGCGGCCAAATCTCCAGCAGGCAGTAAAGACTTGGATCAGGAAACAGCTTGGATTGCTGTGTAGTCAAGGCCAGTTCAAGAAGATCTTTGGAAGATTTTCCTGCTGTTGTGCTGGAAGCTCCTGCTTCCCTTGATTTCTTAGAGGAAGAAAAAAAATATTTAAAAAGACAAAAAGTAAAACCCAGTTTCTCTTGGTGACCTGTGGAGACCCTGTGCATCCTGTGCTAGTGCTGAGAGCAGGGGAGGGAAGTAATTGCTTTCAGCAGTTGGAAGACGTGGGTGGCAGGATGGGTTGGAGCAGTGCTGGAGGACGCTCCGTGCATGCATCCCTCCTAAATAAATACCTCTTTAAAAACTCTTTCCTCCACCACCTTTTTTTTTTTTTTTTTCCCCCCTTGTCTTCAAGTAGGAGCAAAGTTTATTAGTACTCTCTTTCCATAGGTGAGGTATGGAGGCTGGGAAGTTGTGAGATGAGGAACATTTACTCTTGTCACAGAATCGCTGAATGGTAGGGGTAGGAAAGGGATACTGGAGATCATCTAGTCCAGCCTCCCCCACCAGAGCAGGTTCACCTAGAGGAGGTTGTACTGGATGGTGTCCAAGTAGGTTTTGAATTACTCCAGAGAAGGAGACTTCATCACCTCTCTGGGCAGCCTGTTCTAATGTTCTGCTACCTTCAAAGTAAAGAAATTCCTTCTTGTGTTTAGATGGAACTTTGTGTTCAGGTTTGTGCTTGTTACCTCTTGTCACTGGGGCTCATCTTCCTCACACCCACTCTTTAAGTATTTATAAGCATTGATTACATCTGCCCTCAGTTTTTTCTAGGCTAAGAAGCCCTAAGTCCCTCAGCCTTTCTAGTTCCCAAATTGTCTTTCTAGCCCTTTGCTGTACCCTTTCAAGCAGTCCTCTGTCCTGGGGAGCCCAGAACTGTACACAGTATTCCAGACGAGGCCTCACAAGGGCAGGGCAGAGCAGAGGGGGAGTCAAATCTGCTCTCTCTTGGGCAGTTGGTTTAACAAATAGGATGAGGAAAGAAAAACAAGGTGCTGGCAGGAGTGTGACTCCTACTGGAGCAAGCACAGGACACCAGCATCCAGTACAGTTTTTTGCTGTGTGTCAATAGGAAGGAATAATTTCCCTGATACTGCTTGGTGCATCCATGCTGGATATGTACTTGTTGAAGAAGATGTGTTGTATGATGTTCATGTCGGAGTCACTGTACTTGTTTAGACATGGTGGTATTGGAAGAGCTCAGGTAGTCCACTCACATACTTTTACAGGGTATCTTTTGACTGCAGTCTCTGAGGATTCCCAGGGAGCTCCTGCTAAATACAAGAGGGAGATGCTTTCCGGTGAAATGTGATGGAAATGGAAGAGGTTTGGGTGGTCTGGGAGCTCTGGACAGATGGAGTTGAAAGAGAAATGGGTGCTGCATTCACTCAGCTTTAGAATCACAGAGAAAAGGAAAAAAGAACTGAAGGTGCAGGAGTGTAAACTCAAGGATGTGGAGCAGGATTATGCACAGTTCTGGAAGAAAATGTCTCCAAGCAGGAATCTGCTCTTTGGTAAAAGGTGGAGATTCAGGGAGGCCCACAGGGTTTCAGTGGAGGTCAGTTGTGGGCAAGATGGAATGACAAAAGTGGCCAATTTGAGAGTGGAGGAGTAAAACGGGTGCTTGCTGGGAGGCTGTTCAGCAGTAGGGGAGACTGCAGCTGTGCGCTGTTGGCCAGGACAAGTGCACCCTGAGGTGCAGCTGAAGCCAGGACTGGAAGAGTTTGCTCTGCTTCAGGGCAAGAGGGCTTGCTGCCCTGGAGGGAAAGATGGGCAGATTTTTTCAGTGCTTCACTGTTGCTGAATGAGCTGAGTATATCATTATTTACTGCCATCTGCTAGATAGACAAGAATGGCAGCTGCTGATGGTGTTACCTTACATCTCCCAATGTCTTTCATCTCCCAAAACCTGAGCTCCCAAGGGATTTACAAGAACAATGCAACCAGTCTGATACCATAAGAAGAGTATCACCTCCGGCTGGTAGGCTGGTGTCAGTGGAAATGTAGCTGTTCTTTGCAAGCTATTTGCATCCCCAGAATCATTGCATTTATGTCTTTGTGTGTTTAAGTGACTGCTAACAGGCAGTACAGCTCAGGCCTTCTCCTGAGAGGCCTGGCCTGCCTACACAGGTATAAGAGGGCTTGCATCATATCCCTCTCTGTGACAAACCTGAGATGGAATTAATCACATTTCTGATTCAGAAAGAAATTTTCTCTCTTGATTTTTGGGTTGGGTTTTTTTTTTCGTTTGTTTTAATGTGTGAGCCATATTTTAAAAGCTTGGGTGCACATCCATGCACAGTTAAGATTCAGAGGTGGTTAAAGTGAGCTGAGAAGCAGATGTCTGACATCAGTGCAGCACAGAAAGCCGCCTAGAGACTTTTTCCCTTGCATGGTATTACCCTGATCATTCTTCACTGATTCTTCTGACATGAATTTGTTCGGGAGTGATGGAGAAGATGCAGAGGGAGAAGCAGCAGTACAGTATGTACAGCTGGAAGGTCCAGTCCTGAGAGTTGGATCAGACACGGTGTTTTGTGGTTCCTCTGCCCTCAAGTCTGCCAATGGGGTGACCTTGTACATGTCTCCTGAGTTCCTTGTACCTTGGCTTCATCACAAATAAATGTCACTCACCTCATCTGCAAAATGGTTTAAGGTCTAGCAATAAAAAATGCCGGGAAGGAACTTGGTGATATTAGTATTTTATATCTGTGAGAAGGCAGATACCAAAGCAAATAACAGGCTCATGCAGGTCACCCTGTCCTCTGATCCAAATGAGGGTGAGAGAGGAAGGGGGATTTCTTCAGAGGAGAAGCCATCTGCCAGGCTTACAGAAGAAATTACTGAAGTGTGTTATCAACAGTTATCAAAACTTACTGGAGCAGAAAGAATTTTAAGATGCTAATGAGCTTTCATGTGTGGTGCCTTGGTTGGGACAGTTGATTTCCTTCCTGAATTTCTCCAGGCTGGGCAGTGACTTTGCATTGCCTTTCAGTCCTCACTCAGTGTCAGTTTCTGGTTTTCTTATACTTTCTCAGTGTGGTTTCTGGGGAGGGTGAAGTCATCTTTGCTCCGCTCTTTCTCATGCTCATTGTTTTACGCTGTGTGAAGCGGTTCTTTTAACGAACTCTACATTTTTACAACGCCAAGAAGCAGGAGTGTTGATTGCATTCTTGGAGGCTGCCTCCATGTCCTAAGGATGTGCATTTCCATTTTATTGTCTTCTATTTTTACTTCACTTTTTGGGGAGGCGGAAGGGCTGAAACACCCTTGGGACCGGCAGCGACCGTCTCAGGGCTGGTGTGGTCGGGGTGTGGAAGGAGGGATGTGGCAACCCTCGGGGTGCTGGCGCACAGCCCACACATGGAACGCACATGAGCTGTCCTGGCAGCCCCCAAGCAGCCACAGAGGCTCGGCTGCGGAGAACCCCTCTCCTGCCTCTGGCTTTTTAAGGCTCATTTAAGCCCTAAAATAACAACTACCCTTCCCGGCTGCAGCAAACTGGCTGGCGTTAGCCAGAGTCTTCCATTCTTACTGCCTAATGAAACGAGGACTCTTCTCCGTGTGTAAATGGGATGACATTGCACTCCTCCCCTTCTCCCCGAAGGGCAGCGCCGTGCTGCAGCCACTCGCTCCTGCCCTGTGACAGCTTCTGCGGCTGGTTCACAGCTCAGGGCACCGAAGACAGTGGGAGACATATACTAACCTAAGAAGACAGCAGATGGGTGCAAGAGCTTTTAAGAACAGCTGCTGCTGTCTCATTCAATAATCCAATTTTTAACATCCATATGATGGCAAAAAATATTGAAAATTCATTGGTTGGGGTTGTTTTTGTGGTTTTGTGGTTTTGGTTTTATTTTTTTTGTGTGTCCCTGCTCATTTCCTGAGCCATACTTGACCTGTTCAATACAACCTAGAGATTAAAGGCTTGCTATTTTAGCCTCCTTACAATAGATCTGGGCCTGGCCTTTGCCACATGCCATTGAGCAGTAGCTTGGCTCTCCCCTTCCTTCCACCTTTTTTGTGTCCCAGGACCTGGGATAGTGGACAGATGTGGCTGCTGCTAAGGGCCACAGTGGATTTTTCCCAAACACCATCTGCCACTGCTGCATCAGCCCACTGTCTTGGCTGCCGTGCATTTTGTATCTCTGATGCTCCCACTTCTCCATTCTTAAAACTATGAAAACTGCCTTAGAGGATAAAGTCTTGGCAGCGCCACCCCTCAGCAGCACAAGTGTGAAGGAAAGGAAGCCTTTGCTCTTCCCTAGTGGGGCTATAAATGATTATTTTTTTTTTTAACTTACGTCTGAGCTGGGAAGAGAGAGAAATAGTGTGGCAAATCTACCTCGTCAATGCTGCACTTCAGGCTGTCAGCTAAGGTGGCTTTTGTCACCATGGCGCTGGTGTTCTTCAAGCTAATACCGAATTTGCCAACACAACGGCTCTTGCTAATTCCCTCAGTTTCCAGACGGGAAAGTCGTGCCACTGAGATGCAAAGTGGCTGATCCGAGGTCATGCCGTAAGGAAAGGGCATGGACCGGAGTAGAGCTGCGGTTTCCTGACTCCTAGTGCAGCTTGGTGACAAAAAGATCTGTCCTGAGGGTGAAGTTGGGAATGTCCTCCTGTACTTCGAACTGCCTTTTACCTAAGGGAGGAAGAATAATTTTGGAGTTGTGGTTATTGGGGTTTGGGGTTGTTATTTTTTTTCTTTAGAAGTGAGGCCGAAGGTCGTTTCTAGGGCTCACGGGGCCCCTCTCGGAATGAGCCGGGCCCCTCTTTACCCCCTGCTCCGGCCGGCAGCTGCTGCAACAGGTGCCGGGTCCCGCCGCCCTGCCTTACTCCCGTTACAGCCCGGCGGCCGGTGCCGGGGCAGGTTCGCAGCCCCGGACGCCTCAGAAAGGCACCAGGGAGAGTCCGGGGTCCGCGGGCAGCAGGATGCGCGGCTCGGCGGCCGCTCCGGCGGGGCGGGCGGTGGGACGGGCGGCAGGGCGGGGCGGAGGGCGGAGCGGCGGAGAGCGGCGGCGGGAGGCGGGCGCTGTCCATGGCCCTGCGGAGCACCGGGCCGCCCCGGGCTCCGCCGCGCCGCCGAGCGGAGCGATGGGCAACACGGTGCACAAGACCCTGGCAGGTACTGGCGAGGGATGCGGGACGCGGGACGCGGGGGGCAGCGCTGCCCCGCAGCGAGGGGAGGGGGTTGCGCTGCGCGTCCCGTCCAGGGAGATGCTGTGGGCGACCCGGGCGCGACGGAGGGAGCGACCTGGGGAGGGAGGGCGAGCGGGACTCGGGGTCTCAGCCCCTCCAACCTGTGGAGCGGCTCTAGCTAAGCCGAATATTTAAACGGTTTCATTGTTATTCGTGTGATTGGTAGCGGTCCCGCCGCGGCGGGCACCGTGGCGGGGATGCTGAAGGGGGGCGCAGCTTTGTCCATGTGAGAGCAACAAAAGCGGTTGAAGTGGAGCTGTTCTCGCAGGTGAAGGAGGGATCCCCAGCCTCTCACTGAATCTTGTTAGCAGCTTGCTTTTGCGTCCGCGTGTTGTCGTCTTCCCACTCCCCCCCCCCCCCCCCTG
>VWZI01002219.1:951492-967192 GCA_013396835.1 Psilopogon haemacephalus
GAGGGAAATAAAAAGAAAGAAAAAAAGAAAGAAAGGGCGTGTGTGTGAGAGAGAGAAAAAGCACAACTTTGTAATGGGGTTCGTTGTTCAGAGTCACCCGATGAAAAGTATTTGAAAGCGAGTCTGAAATGTTTGGTAGACTGCCATGGTTTAAACTGCCTTTTTAGCGAATTCTGCTCTTATACAAGAGATGTACAGATTCTTTTCCTTTGCAAGTTCAGAACTATGGGGCTTTTTCCTCCTCAGAGATCCGATGCATAATAAAAGCAGTTAGCCTCTATAGAATCAGCAGGATTGAATTATTGAGCCCTTGCCAGTTTCTCTCTTCAGCTAGTTTGCTTTTATTTTTAGCTAGTTTGCTTTTATTTTCATTTGTGATTTTGTGGAGCTCCTGCATTGTGCCCTTTGTACTTTGCAATCCCCTAAATAAAAAAGGCATTATTAAACTTATTTAAAGGAGCAGGAGGACCTATTGAACATACACACATGTCTCCCTGTAATCAGCCAGGGAGCTGAATGTAGAAATAAAGAGAGGAATAGATTTGCATTTGGATGTGCCATTTATTGTCTTTGCAAAGAGAGGGTGCATGGGACCTTCAAGGCATGAAAGAAAGCTGCTAGGCTTGTGGTTTAGCTATAAACCTGTGATTAGGTTTCTACTTGCATCTTTTCTCATCCTCTATTACATTGAAATGGGCAATCAGCTCCTTTCACAATAAGGAAGTTTTCATTTTTTTAAATACCTCACCAAGTGGCAAATAAAGATATTGTAAGGAGTGCACGACCTTGGAGAAAATTAATTTTGTGGGTTAACTTTTCAACTAGAGGCAATACCAAGGGGCACATAAAAAAAAAACAACCATAATCTGTCAGAGACAGAGAAATAGCCTTGGGTCAAGGGGAGGTTACTTCAGTGAGGCAAGAACTTCCCAAAGGAAGAATATGTGTACCTGCTGGGCTGTGGGATTTAGCTGTGAGTGCTGTACCAGAAGGCTGAGAGTTGTATCAGCCATTCTGCCTATTGCTAGAACAGTCTCTCCTGAGCAGCCTTCATAGGCACAGCCTTACACACGTGAATTTAAAAAAAGGGATGACATCAGTTGTACTGCAGTTGTGTGATTAAAGAGTTCCTAGCGGTGCTTTCAAAAAGGAGTTGTTAAGAAAGAGGAAAAGTCAGTTGGAAATAAAAACTGAAGGCTTGATTTATGTGGACCTCCCAACTCACACGTTGTTCTGGTGGCCTAGAAAATCTCTATCCTGTCCTGCCAGGCCAGGTGGAGAATGTCTGTAAGGATTGCTTTGCTGGGGATAGTCCATTTGCAAACATTTGTCAAATTGCGCAAGGCGAAAACGCACAGGACACTTGAACACCCTCTGCTAATGTGCTGGGAGGTTCTGAAACGTGTCTCCCTTCCCCAGATTCAGCTGTGTCCAGTTCTTACAGAGTAATTGCAGTCGAAAGAAGCTGTTAACCTGTGGCTGCAGAGGAGGCTTTTGGACGTTTGCAGTTTGGGCGTTTTTAAATGTGTTTTGTCAAGTTGGACACCATTCAGCAGTCTTTCACGTTGATGTGCTCAGATGTGGTGTTTGTCTTTCATTATCCTAATGGTATTACAGAAGGAAGCAGGTTTAGAACTGTTCTTGGAACAGTCCTTTTTTGAAAATTATATATTTTTTTTCTGGAAGACTGAATTGTTGGATGAAGTCCTATTTATAAATGCTGTGACTGTTTAGAATTACTCAAAGATAATCAATCAGAATTAAGTCTTTCCTCCTCTCTGTCCAAAATCCATCTCTCTTTCTTCACCCTGGCAAGACTGAGCAATGCACTTTCATTCTCATTTTAACTCAACAGAGGAACTGCCCTCCCCTGTCCCATGGAATGAAGTAAATTTTATATATATATATATATATATAAAGCCCAAAACAAACACACACTAAAATTTGCCTGCCTGTTGTGTTAAATTGATTAATGGTAGAAGCCTACAGCTGTTGTTCTGCTTTTGTTGTTTTGTTCAGTAATATATATATATATATAAAACCCAAACCAAACCCACACTAAAATTTGCCTGCCTGTTGTGTTAAATTGATTAATGGTAGAAGCCTACAGATGTTGTTCCGCTTTTGTTGTTTTGTTCACTGGAAATAGCTCAAGGTGGAAAATGTCTTTCCACTCTGATCAAATGTAGAGGAAACGTGAAGGAACCTTCATCATTTGGCTGCTGGAAAAGCCGAACAATCAACAATTCAGGTTTTATATAGAAGTGGAAATCGCCTTCTCAAATAGTTGAATTCAATTTCGAATCCTGTTGAATGCAGTTCAGCTCTTTTTTTTTTTATTATTCCTGGGTTTGCTGAAATGTGTTTTCTGTGCTTGCTGCACTCTTTGATCCTTGCCCATTTCCATGCAGTGATACAAGAGCACACACTGTCGGTGCCCGAGAAATTTGTACCCGGGGCTTGGGAAACTTGGGCTTGCCAAGTATCTGGTGGTTAACACACAAGGGATGAAGGCTTTGTCGAATTAACGACGAGGTTTCTAACCGGAGTGGTACTGAAATGAGTAATAGGCTAGGGCTAATGAAAGGCAGCTTTCTATATTTGAACCGCTTGAGGAGGCATTTGAATGGAAAAGAGCTGAGATGTGTCAGATACGCTTAACGACGGTCCTGAGGTGGTGGTAGAAATCACTCTTATCTAGATGACAGCTAAATGATACACGACACATTCCTTCAGCAGGATGGTCGCCTTCCTCTGGCTGGCCTGACCTCGATGGGGGTGAGGGAGGACCTCCTTGCCTTTGGGCTTCTCTGTGGTGCGGGCTCCTGCTGCCGGGCACTCGCCCGTTGCCAACCCTTCCTTCATCTCCAGTGCAGGGTGGGAATTTAGGCTTAGACGTGGATGTTTTCTTGTCTCCCTCCCCTTACCACTGCCCGTTGTTTGTGGCGATTTGTGAGCAGGTGGTTAGGCAAGAGTGAATTACTGAGGCATGGTGCTTTTCTGTCTCCTACAGGTGCTAAACTAGGTGTGCAGCATTGCAGCTGATGGGCAGAACGTGTCCTGACCTGCAGAGTGGGCTGGGAGGCTGTGTGGATGCTGGTGGTAGCATACCAGTATTGGGCTTCATGGCTTTATAGCTTTGTGGCTAATCTTACTTGCAGCGCTGCACAGAGTTGCTCTCTTAACTTAACTCAAAGGTGAATGAGACAGCAAGCAGCACCTGTCTACACCCTGACATTGTGGATGGTGCTGAGTTCTCCACACTAATTGCTGTCCTCAGCAGACACTTTGAAGAGGGCTCAAAAAATGGTTAGTAGCCAGATAGGGGCATGAAGCCTCCCTTGAGGATGCCAAGAGCCCAGTGGTACTTGAGGACTGGCAGACTGGGAAAGGTAGAAACTCCCCTAATACAGTTAAGTCTTTACATGGATCTGCAAGATATGGGAAAAAGCAAGAAAAAACATCTAGGACAGCTGGGCAAGAAGCAAGTGTCCTTGCAGTGCATGGCAGCTTGTCATGGTGGGGTGAGCATGGACAGCTGCTGATGGGCAGGGCAGGCAGGAGGCACTCACTGGCTGAAGCACAAGAAAAGGCCTTTCCAGTTGGGATCCGGTTGTCGATCCTGGCCCAAATAGGGTCATTGGTATTTAACAAAGGAGCCAAATTCCCTTTTAAGAATCTGGCTGGGATCTGATTGCAGTGCTTCTCCCACTGCCTTCCTCACAACTGCAAGGAATACCAAGTATGAGTGGCATTTGTGTCTGGTAAACACAAGGGAGAATGGGGCTTGTTCTGGCAGACGTGACTTCACTTTCTTATTTTCAAGAAATTATTTTGTATTCTTTAAAAAAAATTGTTTCGGTAGTTAATCCTTCCTCAGCAATTCAGAAATAACAAGTTTGGACCTTCACCAGGTTGATGCACCCGCTTGGCAGTCTTTTGCAAAACGATGATAGTTGTAGGGTCCTGGTTACAGTAGAGCTGCAGTGTAAGAAATGAACAGCACAGATCATGTAGTGGAAAGACATCACTCTGCCTTTTCCAGGAGCTAAATTCTCAGCTTCAAAGGCCATTTTTGTTTAGACTCATGCTCTGGTCCCTCCTGCCCCTTTAGTTGCCAGTAATGCAATGCAGGAGTTCTAGGTGAGTAGGGAATTAGTTCAATAAATCGTTTGATTGGGTTCCAGTCTGGTTTCAACAAAACTGCAAAATAACACATCAGGTTGTTCTGGTTTGAGTGAAAAATGTACCTGTTCAGACCAGTTTTTGGTTTGGGTTTGGTTCAACTCTCATCAATGCTGATTACAGGTGCTAATCCTGCCTCAATAACAGCCCTATTTTGCCTGGGTTTCTGCCTCTTTTAGTCTGAGATATGGGGTTTCTAGAGTCTGTCATTGATTTTGCCTCTGACTCCCTCTGTGACCTTTGAGCAAGTGGCTTTATCGTAGCCTTGCTTTGTGTGTAAGGGAGGTAGGAAGCAGTTTTGCTCACGTGGGTATATGAGAGTTAATTAATTAACATGCAGGCATGCAGCATCTCCAGGAAGAAGGTCATGTAACTGCAAAAAAAAAAAAAAGGAGATTAATTCACTGCCTCTTTTGTAGCTTTCTGCTCTTCCACTCTTCAAAGGGAAACCTGTGAAACCGCTCAGCCTTCACTGTGATTTAGAGCTGGAACAGGTTGATCGTATACTGAAGACTATCTTTAACCAGCCTCGCACAGTACATACCCAAAAATGTGCTGCAGCCAACTGGCACGATTAATTCAGCACTGCCACAGGCATCTCAGCTGTTGAGACTGGAGAAACAACTGCGCTGGAGTGCAGGGAGGCATCACCTATCAGGACGGTGCTAAGTGGAGCGGTGTGTCATGCCCCGTGGCCACTGCGCTGTCAGGCACGCACAGTGCATTGCCAAGTGTGTCATTAAAGCAAGAGGCTTTTGTGGCTCTCCACTCGCAGGCTGGATAGTGCTGGGCAGGTGCCCTCTCTTCTCTTGTACTGTTTGCGCTCTGGAGGGGAATTGCTTTACTAAGAGGCAGGATATAGAATCATAGAATGGTTTAGGTTGAAAGGGACCTCAAAGATCAGCCAGTTCCAACCTCCCTGTGCCATAGGCAGGGACACCTGCCACTAGATCAGGACACTCAAGGCCTCATCCAGCCTGGCCTTGAACACCTCCAGGGAGGGAGTAGCCACAACCTCCCTGGGCAACCTGTGCCAGTGTCTCACCACTCTCACTGGAAAGAACTTCCTCCTAACACCCAGTTTAAATCTCCCTTCCACCAGTTTAAACCCATTCCCCCTCATCCTGTCATTACAAGACCTTGTGAATAGTCCCTCCCCAGCCCTCCTGTAGGCCCCCTTCAGATACTGGAAGGTTGCTATAAGATCTCCTCGAAGCCTTCTCTTCTCCAGGCTGAAAAGCCCCAACTCTCTCAGCCTGTCCTCATAGCAGAGCTGCTGCAGCCCTCTGATCATCTTCGTGGCCCTCTTCTGGACTTTCTCCAAGAGTTCTACATCCTTCTCCCTTTTATTTCTCTAGATAATTGCTGCAGGTCAGAAGGACCTGCATGTCATCATCTGACCCTGCGGTAGGTGCTTTAAAATCATCCCCCGAAGTCTGTGTGTGTCTAGGCAAAAGTCTTTGAGAGCCCTCGCTACAGGCAAAGGAAATTGCTACTTCCTGACACATTATAATTTGACAATCTATGGAGGTGCTTAAGTGTGTTTAAGGTGTTTAACTTTAGGCAGTCAGATCTGAATGTGCGGGCATTAATGTTTACTTGACATGAAAAGGATGAGTCACCTTCAAGCTTATGCTGTGCTTCTCATTCTAGTACAGATCCTCCTTGCATATTTCATTCGATGGCTTCTCAGTCAGAACTGCAAATAAGCACCTTGGTCCTCCTTAGCTGGAATTTAGCATTCCAGTTCATTGGGTTTTGGAGTTACACTTTTGGACAGTCAGTGTCCTGCCGTACTGTTTGCCTTGAAAGGAAACATTTTGTTTCTCATCAGCATCATGCTGTTTACAGAGCCTATCTGTGAGGGTTGGTAGCTAAAATAAGAGCAGGCTTTCCCAAGGTGGAGTGTGCCGTGTCACTGTGATGGATGTGGTGGGTTTGGGAGAGCAGAAGGGGAGCAAAGCTGCTAAACCAAGCAGGGGTAAAGCTAATGAGAACCCGGGAGCAGGGACTCACTTGCTGGGGTGGCTTCAAGAGCTGCAAGATGAGATGAGGCCAGGTTTGATTCCCTGAAACACGTGTCAGATCTCATCTGAGCTTCCTTATGGGGAAGGTGTGTGCTATCTCTTCCATCTTTCTCTTTTTATTTCCATCTGTCTTATCTCCTTTGTTTGTCTCCTTTCTTGTGCCCGGAGCAGTTTGGCATCCCTGCTCCTGTCACGGCAGCCAAACCACAGGGCTGACTCACGACAAGCACTTTCCCTGCTCCTAATGAGCTCCTCAGCCACATGCTC
The DNA here is from genome assembly GCA_013396835.1 of Psilopogon haemacephalus. Classification (NCBI taxonomy): domain Eukaryota; kingdom Metazoa; phylum Chordata; class Aves; order Piciformes; family Megalaimidae; genus Psilopogon; species Psilopogon haemacephalus. The sequence continues at coordinate 957,972 of VWZI01002219.1, forward strand.
ATTTGGGGCGTCCTGGCATCGAAGTACAGCTTGGCCGGTGAACCCTTCTCCACTCTGCACAGAGGGCAGATGTGTGCTTGCTTACTAACCAGCACAGAAAGAGGTGGGTGCCCAAAAGGCTGTTGGACAGGAGCTGGCTCCTTGTCACATCCTAGGGAGGCTTTTCTCTCTGCGGCAGCTGAAGGAGGCTTTGTGAAGGGAGCGTTTCCATCCTTTGTTCTGTCTTGCCGCTTAGACAGCTTCTGCACCCTTGCCTTTGGCATCACTCATCTGCTGTGTCCTGAAGGGGCCTGGCCCTATGTCAGTGGTCCATATTACTGTATTTGGTGGTACCAGTGCCCTTAAGTGGTGAGGTTCTCTGAAGACCTTTCCATTCCACCTCTCTTGCTGCAAACACAACAGGATTGCCCGGAGGCATTCAATGGGGCAGGCTCTTTCTGACGGTTGCTTAGATAAGTTGTATATCCATCCATGGGTGGGAAGGAGATGTTGTTTACTCTGGATTATTCCCTGTCTTGATGATTTTTTTTTTCGTTTTGTTTTGTTGGTTTTTGTTGTTTTTTTTTTACTTCCGTATGTTAAAAAACATGAATCACTGGCACCAGACATCTGGTTGAAAGCTTTATCTCAGCATACCTGAGCCAGCTTTTCCCTTCAGACCTGGATGCCCTGTTGTCTCAATTACTGAGTGCTGGAACATTACATTCCTGGTGTCTGAACAGTTGAACTGGGGCTCTGGGGAGGAAGGAGGGAGGGGAAAGTGATTTCTTGCTTGTTAATTTGTTTTTCCCCTCTGTGCCCGGGGAGATATCTTCCTCTGCTTTGTGTAAGCTGGGATCATTTCCTACCCAGTAGTTTTTTTCTCTGTCACTTCTTTCAGACCTCTGGTAGTGGAGCAGCTTAGAGATCTACTACTGAGAGGATCAGATCCTTTCTCTGCATCAGCAAAGCCATGTGGTCTTTTCCTTTCTGCATCAATAGGACTGGTATAAAGAAACCAAATCAGAATGTAAGAAATGATTTGTTGCTTGCTACTGAAATTACACAGAAATATTATTTAATGTAAAAAAAAAAAAACACATTTAACTGCATTTTAAAACTTTTTTACTACTTTTTTTTTTTTTTTGGTGTAGCAAGGAAATCACATTTTGGATGTTTTTTAAAAAGAACTTCTGATGCTTTGAAGGGAGAAAAGTGGATAAGAATTGTGCTTTGCAGAGTTGCTGGCTAGATAGTTGCATGTGACAGTTTTCTCATTTCTCTTGTTTCACTATGGAGCCTTGGTAGAGAAGGCTGAAAAAGAGAAGAAAAGTTGAAGATTGTGTGCAGGGAGGGAAAACTTGATGCCATATAATAATGAGACTCTTATACTCAGGGGTTGTCCTATTTTAACCATCCATTTGTCCTTCACTTCAGGTTTCTTGTGATTGCGCTCCTGATGGCATGAAGTCTTATGTGGAAGAAATAAATAGACCACCAAAAAAAAAAAGGCAACTCTCTATTTTTCAGTCAGTCAACATAGAATTCTCCTGAGCAGAAGTTTTCCATCAGGCTTCCAAATGCGAAGGAAAAAAGAAAGAGTTGTTTGATTTTCGCCTTCCTCCGTAACTTCAGTGTTGAATTTGCCTAGCTCTGCCTTGACAAGCCAAAGGTAAAAGATAGAATATCCCATTTGGCAGCAGCAAAGAAGTAATTTCATTCAGGTTTATCTCACTTTCCTCAGCGGTGACTAGCACTGTGGCAACAGCTTTTCTCAGCCTGTTATCTGTTTTGGTCTCATTGGGACACTGGCTTCTCAGCTTAACGTGCTCTTGTAATTTATGGAGTGGAGTTCAAAAGTTACCTCCTCGGTGTAATGCTGGGGTTGGAAGCACAATTCCTAATGAGGGGAACTTGCTATTTTTTGGGGATGTTGAACTTGACAGAGTTGGACAGTTTGTTCTGTCTTGTCGCTTAGACAGCTTCTGCACCCTTGCCCTTGGCATCACTAACCTGCTGTGTCCTGTGTTGTTTTTTGGTTGTTTTGTTTTATTTCATTTTATTCTAACAACAACCACTTGGTGCTTCAGATCTGTCTGGTCCAGTGTACTAGAGGTAGCCAAAATTGCTTGCTAAGAGGAGCAGCTGGGAGTCTGTAGTGAATTAGATTTTTCTAGGAGAAGACAGGATCAGGACCTCAGAACACTCACCAGGAGGCAGCTGGACAGGTTAACACTGAAGTGAAGCCTTGGTGGAATACAGTAGATTCCAATGTCTTAAAGAACAAGTTTGTTATTCATCATCTAGTAATGGCATTAGCAGATCTGGTCCCATCAGAAGGTAAAGGTGGTCTGCAGGCTTCTGCCAAAGCAGTGCGCCCCCCAAGAAACATCTCTTCAGGGGACTGTTCTTGATGGTCCTTTCCTCAGGGTATGGTCAAAACCTGTTGATTATTTTATCCTTCAAAGTGAAAGGGTTTCTAAGTATGAAAATGGAAAGAATTTACTAACTGGCTGTTGCTTCACTTCTACTGATAAAGAGCCTTGGCAGGCATATGGTGTGGAGGTAACTTTGGTATGATGGTTCTTGGACACAAACTACACAATGGAAAGACTGTTTAGGTGATCCTGCTTTATCTGACAATCAGCACTGCCTTTGCCCTGTAGCACAGTGCCCCTTGGGACTCCTTGGCTGGCTGGTGAACGTAGCCCTATGCAGGACAAGCTGGGGACAAGTCTGCACAAGCCCCTTGGTAGAGAGGGGTGAAAAATAAACGTTGAAGATTGAGACCATGTGTGCAGGGAGGGTAAGGTTGATGCGAGTGGAACTTCCCTGCACTGGCATGGAAGAGGGCTTGGAGATACCAGTATGCCAGGAATTTTGGGTGATCTCTCCTGGAAAGGAGATGTCCTCTGAAGAGCTGGAGGCTGATCGTCACTCAGGCATCTGATTTGTGAGTCTTAAATAGCAATTACTGGGTGATTTGCCAGCAGCAGAATAGCACTGCCTGTGCTGCTATAATGTGATCAAAGGGAGAGGGTGAGAAGGACAGATACTTAGCAAGTCACAATTGCAAGGAAAGCCATCTCACTTAGAGTTTATAAAAACTGATCTTACCCGACAGACCCTATAGGGGGCTTTAAATACCACAGCCTCTAACCACAGCAGTCTGCACTGAGTCATGCCTGGGGATTGCTGTTACCAAGGGATATTGTGAGAGCTAGCAAAAGACAGAGTAGGAGAGAACCACACACACACACAGAAGGCCAAAATGCTGTTACGTATCTAAAATCAATCCTTTGAGTTTGGGTGTTGTTTCCAAGATGTCCAAGTGGCTGGGGCAGACTTGGTCTGATTGCAGTTTACTATGCTGTGGTGGTTTGGGAGTTCCCCACTCCCCCACACAATGAATTCACCCAGACTAGGCTCAGCCGGCTGGAAGTTAAAGAATGAAGCTTTATATTCACAGCTTAGCACAATTTACAAGCAGATATTTACAATACATTACAAATATTTGCAGCTATATATGAAAATACACAAGTTAAAAGTAATACAGAAATACAATGCCCTTCCCAGAAATCAGAGTCCCCAGGAGGGGTTCCCAACCACCCTTCCACCTTCTCTCCACCCCCCGACCTTATCCCAGAATCTGCCTTATATGCAAGGTGAATTGGAAGGGTCTATGAGGAGGATTAGAAGTAGAATTGGTTAGTGGGGTTACACAGATCCAGCTAGGAGCCAGGGAGAGAGACAGACACCAACAGACTCTGCAGACAGAGCGCCTTATTTATGCTTATGCCCTTGTTTTTATTCATCTCAGCAAACCTGTGAGTGAAGTAGACATCACCGTTGTTTTCTTTTCACAGCTTATAATCTATTTTTTCTCACTAAAATATCCCTGTTAGCCTCAAACCAGCCCAAATGCCCATCAGCAGCATCAGTTCTGCTGCCCGGTGAATGCTGGCCTTCTATGGACCGACTTGGCAGCCACCTCCCATCACAGGAGAACTTACATCTCTCTTCACCTTGTAGGTTCAGGGATTTGGCAACAAGTGTGTTTATGAAAGACCTTTTGTATGCATGGAATCGTGCAGGAAGTGAGGTTTTTTTTGTTTTTTTTTTTCTGAAATAAGAATGCCTTCTTCCTAATTAGCTTAGCCTACTGCTTGTATTATCCCCTCTGAAAAAGGCATGTGAGCTGCCAAATACCAGTGTCTGCACATGGATACTGGCAATAATGAATCTGCTGTCCGTTTACACCCTGCCTTTGTTCCAAAATAACTTTTGTGTCTAGACAAAGGATGCAGCTCACCTGCAAGGCTTGGCTACCTGCTCTGTTTGTTTTTTTTTTTTTGCCATTGCATAGTAATTAATATCTTAATTTATTTTAAAGGCTTCCAAGAAATGCTTCTGCAACCCCGATGTTTATGAAAGGGAAATTCATAATTTATTGAATTTGTTTGTGTTCTGCTGGGATTATTCATTGGAGGAACATACTAAGTGGGTTTTGGTTTTTTTTTTTTGTATCCTAGTAACCAACCGTGGTTGCTTTTCTATGAATAATCTTTTATAGTTTAACTCGACCAGCTAAATCTATAAGGAAAATCTCAGTAAATTAAATTTATCAAGGCAAATAATTACAAGGTACAGAGAGGTTTTTTTTGCAGGTGAGAGAGAACTTTTTTTTTTTTTTTTTCCTTTTCCTCCTTCATTTAACTGCATAATATAATCAGATTGACAGATGCTGTCTGGAGAGTCTGATTTTACCCAGCAGAACAATAGCGGAAGTTTGAGTCGTTACCAACTAAACTTCAAAACTTGGTTTGTTTAATATTCCCAATTAATGAACTGGTTAAAACAGTCCTCTTCTCCCTCAGACAAGCAATGTGATAGTTTCCAGTGCCTCCTAACAGCAGTGTGGGTTATTTCCCTTCTACAGGTGCCAGGGAGCTCAGAGTGGGGGTCCCCCATGACTTGGAGCATCCAGATCTGCTGCTGGTTCATCTGCCTCAGGAGGACAGTGTGAGGCTTTGTTACGAAAATATTTTGTGAGGCCTTTTCCCCCCGAAATGCCAGGCCCACATGGAACAGCTGGAGTTTATCACTTCATAGAAGCATTCACGTTTTTCTCCTGTAAAACTTATTTATATTAAAAAAAAAAAAAAAGCTCATTTTCAAAATTGGGTTTTGAGGGATCATGTTTCTTTGGAAATGCTTCTTGCTCTTAGAGATATTTAAAGCCAGTTTTAGAAGCAAAACAACAACAACAACAAAAAATGCTTCCCAGCTCCATGAACATGTTTACTATTTCTCCCACCCTCCTCAAGCATTTAGCTGACCATCTCTAAGCAGAGGGCAGAGGCACATTCCTCCCAGAGAGGTCAAAACCCCTTCTCAGTTTAAAACAAACTCATTTCAGACCTCTTTTTTTGTATGCATTCCTATTTAGTAAATGTTTATACACCCGTGCAAAAAAAACCCCTGCCCTCCTGTAAATACTGAAATCTATGGGCATGCCAGTAGAAACAGTCACCAAACCTCATCAGGCAGCCCTTAGCTAGGTGCTCAGATTTTCTGCACAAAACAGTCCCAGAAAGAGGGAGAAGCTTTCCTTGTGTACCTCCGGATCTTGCCTTTATTTCCCTTCCCCCGATTCTCTCCCTGTCTCTTGAACCCAGCCCTGCATCGAGGAGTCTTTTTTCCTTCCTTTCCAATAGATTAACAGCGATGAGCAGAAATGTTAGGTCAGTGCTTGAGGACTTTCCTGTGGTTATATTCCTGTGCTTTCCCTTTCCGTGCCTATATTCCTGTTCTGAGGCAGGGCATCATTTCAAGCAGTTGCTGTTGTGCATCCCCAGGCATCGTTCATCACCACAGACTCATCTCCTCCGGTCTCTGCCCTACCAACTCAACACTTCCAAAGCTCTCCCTGTCTTTTTCCGTAATCTTCTTCCCTGGGGCTAAACGCAGTGCTGGGAGCAGTAGTTGTGACTCGTCTGTCTCTGTGGCAATGACAGAGTAGCTGAGGGGAGTGATGCCTAGGTCAGTGCTGTGTTGCCTTGGAGGGTTGTGGGCTTGGGAACATGAAGTGCTCTTCTTCCAGGAAAGTGATCCTTTTTCCCCAAAGAGGTGTTTGGGCAAGTCATAGTTGGTGGCAGAGCGGGTGTAGACACAGCACTGCTTGGGAACCATGCAGGAGAGCAGCCCCAGGACTGTAGTGGTCATGAATGATGGAGACAGACATGACTGCTGAGCTCCATCCTGCTGGTGACCCCATGTGTCCTTGGGCGCACACGCTGCACTGGGGCATTGCCCAGTGTGGACATGTGGGGCTGTCACAGGAGGATGTCTCCCCATCCAAAACACTGTGGGCCTGCCCTGGCATCACAGGATGGGCAACAGCAGGAAAAAAAATTATCCAAATTCACCAGTTAGTGCTATGAAAAATGAGGCCTCAGTGTGAGGCAGGTGGGAAAGATGGAAGCAAATGGCTGTAGGTACAGGCCTGTGCCTCCTGCAGTACTCAAGGGATACTGCTCCCATGCTGGGGGAGGCTCCCAGTTCCTCCTCTCTGCCTTGGAGAGGTTCAGGGCTTGGCTGGGTCTGCTCTGGGGAGGATCTGCTGGTATTGCCTTATCTGCAGCTACTCCTTATTAGGCTCTCAAGCTAATAAGAGTCTGTTTTGTAGCACCTTGTGTTCTCCAAGCAAAGGAAGAGATGCAGTCAGACAGCTTTTATATGCCATTAATACATGACCATATGGCACTGCCTGTGTGCGGGTGAGGGCTCCTGTTGGTTTAGCAGCGGCATGAAATGTTTCTGATATTGATCCTACTTGACCAGAGTGGCCTAGAAAAAGGGATACAGAAGGGCACACTGCTGTCTCCCTGAGCTCTGTGTGTGTAGGAAGCTGAGCTGGAAAGCATCCCTGAATTTGATGTGGTCAGGCAGGCACTTGCTCCGCTCTGGAGCTGTTGGCAGTCAGAAAGTTTGCTGGCCCCACACGGCAGGTTCTGTCTGAAACAGTCCTGGTGTGGTGCTAAAGAAGGGGCTTTCTGATGGTGACCAGTGGCTTCAAGTGTATCTCAGCAGGCACTAAAGAGTGGGAAATGGAAGTTCTGTGATTCTGTAAGTAAGGAGACTGTGGCAGGCATTTAGGACAGGGTGAACTTCCCAGGGTGATGCTGAAGACAGGCTGTGCCACTCCTGGTCCTTTTCTTTCCTTGTATCTGTCACAAACAGCTCTTGAAAGCAGCAGACTGGCATTGCCAGAAAGAGGTGATGAGTTGGACTTGGTGGGTGCTCTAGCTGGTCCGTCCGTTGGGAAAAGCTGAAATGTACCAAGGCACATGCACACCTTGCTGTGGCACATGCAGCATGCCAGTGCTGGAAGTCCTCCATGGACCTGAACTGACAGATCTGTGCCAGGGTGGACACTGGCCACTGCCAACCATTTTCAGTGTTATTTTTAGATATCTTGAGTGCAATTCACTTCATCTGAAGCCAGGTTCTAGACGTGCTGGCAGGCAAGGGGTTGGGTGGCTGGGAGCAAGCCCACTTGGTGTGAACATACCTTTCTGTGGCACATTTTGGGGAGGCTGAGCCTCTCTCCTTCTGCCAGCAGCAGATCTCTGCAATGAGTGAGTTGCTTAGAAGAGGGTTTTGCTGATGCTCTTCAAGTCACTGCTCATATGGTAGTTTGGCAGTTACCTGCCCCCTCCCACTTTGAAATAACCCAGACCAGGACTCAGTCGGCTGGAAGTTAATAAACGAAGCTTTATATTTACAGCTTTGCACAATATGCAAGCAGACATTTACAATATATAACATATATTTACAGATATATACAGTAAAAAGCTAATACAGAAACACCACAGCCCTCCCAGAGATCAAAGTCCCTCAGAAGGGGTTTCTAACCACCCCTACCACCTTCCCCCCTTCCCCAATCTTATCTCACCATCTGTCTTATGCAGCAGATAGGTGAAGGTAGCTTGGCTAGGGGGGTTAGCAGCAGGAAAGAAGTTAGTGAAATTATTCAGATCCAGCTATGAAGAGCAGGAAGACAGAGTGAGCCATGCAACAGCAGCAGCCATGGCCCAAAGTGGTCCCTCTTACCTATGTTTGGGTTACAACTCTTAAACAAATTTTTTTTCTTTCTCAGTAAACCTGAGTGAAGTAGCATCATCAGTGTTTTCCTTTATTAGCCTGTAGTCTAATTTCTCATTCAAATCCTCCAATTAGTTCAAGCCAGCATGGCTCAGATTTGGTGTTTCAAGAAGGAGCTCTGTGAGCGGTGCCAGCCATAGTGCCCAGCAGGTTGGTGACCAGGGGAAAGCCCCTGCGTGGGTCTGTTTTGGTGACTTCAGGACTTCTGTACATTCAGCATCCCCTTTTGAGCATGTTTCCAGCTCAGAAGTCCCTGGGAGGTGATGCAAGGAGGATCTGTAGCATGTGAGTGCATCATTTTAAAGAGGCAAAGGGACAATGTGTAGCCATGCCACTGCCTGTGTTTTATTGTGTGTGGCCAGAAGCAACAGAGGCTCTAAGCTGTCAACAGCTAATTGTATAACGTTTGCCTGGTAATAAAATTTTGTTCTGGCAAAAGAAAATAATAATTAAAAACAAAACAAAACCAAGAAGGAACCAGAAGAACCACCCAGAGAGAAACAAATAGTTTCTCTCCACAGTTTTTATTTTTGTGTGTGATTTATAGGTGTGTTCTTCCAAATAAATCCAAACAAGGCCAGTGAGCGACTGAATTGAAGTTTGATTTGGCTAATTGAAACAAGAGCCATCTGGGTGGGAATGGGAGGTTTCAGACAGCTGTTTATGTTGTTTCATGTGGGCTTTCTGAAACTTCCAGTTCCAGAGTTAGTAAGGAACGTGCTGTTTGACCGTACAGTAGGGTTTTATAGGTGTAAATGGTTTATGAAGAATGCAAAAGAAAGTGACACGGCTATAAAAATAACAACAGCTCATAGCTCTGCAGTAAACTGTTTTGAAGGTATTGGCTAAGGGTGCTGTGCTGAATGGTGGTCCAGGCTCCACCTTCAAAAGGTGAGAAAACATGATGAAAACCAATAGTATGCATTGATTGGACCTCCTCTGGCAGGCAGATGTCCATGGGTGATCACTGCTGAGGCTGCAGAGCTGGTTGCTTGCTGTATAATCCACATTTTTGCCACATCTCCTGGGATTGATTCCTTCATCTTGAGGAGGGATTTAAAAAAAAAAAAAAAAAA
>VWZI01002219.1:967342-1100974 GCA_013396835.1 Psilopogon haemacephalus
TGGAACTAGATGATCCTTGTGGTCCCTTCCAACCCTGACTGATTCTATGATTCTATGAATTGTCTCTTCTCTCATCTCTGGATTTCTTTGGTTCACCTGCCTTTATCATCCCTTGGCTGTGGTAGCACAAAGGCAATGTAAGTGGAGGAGAGTGTTGATGTTGACTTAGGTGTGCCAGGATCAAATCCCACTGGTGTTAAGAAGACTGACATGGAGGCTTAAAAATAAACCTCGCTTGCTGACCTGGTTGCTTCAATCCTTTTTGTGTTGAAATAATTGAAGACAGTTGAGATGGAGAAAGGGGCTGAGGTCATTGTGTGTCCAGTAATGCTATGACTGTATTTTCTTTTGTTTGGACAGTTTAGTGTCTTGAAGTGGCTCTTGTTTCCTCTTATTAATTCCTGTAAATACCACGGAAAAGGACCTCGCAGCTCAGCCATGCAGCAGCCAAGTGTTGCACAACCACCTGCCTCTCGGGCTGGCTCCATAGCTCAGCAGAAAACTATGCATTTAGACAAAAAACTTCAACCAAGGGAAAAGGGAAGCATCTTTTCTTTCAGTGTAACATTTTCCTCTGTTTCTGGACCAGCAAAGAATGCTGGGTTTGTTTTTTTTTCTTTATTTGAATGGGTTTTGGCTTTATTTCTATAGATGCACAGTATTAAACCCCCCCTACAGCTTATTTGTCTGAACACTAACTAAAACTAAGAAATAGTGAACCAGATCCTGGGCTGCATCAGGAGAAGTATGGCCAGCAGGGCGAGGGAGGTGATTCTTCCCCTCAGCTCTGCCCTGGTGAGACCCCACCTGGAGTACTGCATCCAGTTCTGGAGCCCCTATTACAAGAGGGATGTGGACATGCTGGAGTGTGTCCAGAGAAGGGCCATGAGGATTCTCAGAGGGCTGCAGCACCTCTGCTGTGAGGACAGACTGAAAGAGTTGGGGCTGTTCAGTTTGGAGAAGAGGAGGCTCCCAGGTCACCTTCTTGTGGCTTTCCAGTATCTGAAGGGGGCCTACAGAAAAGCTGGGGAGGGACTTTTTAGGATATCAGGGAGTGACAGGGCTAGGGGCAATGGAGCAAAGCTGGAGGTGGGGAGATTCAGATTGGATGTGAGGAGGAAGTTGTTTAGCATGAGAGTGGTGAGAGCCTGGAATGGGTTGCCCAGGGAGGTGGTTGGGGCCACATCCCTGGAGGTGTTTAGGGTTAGGCTGGATGAGGCTGTGGGCAGCCTGATCTAGGGTAGAGTGTCCCTGGGCATGGCAGGGGGGTTGGAACTAGATGATGCTTGTGGTCCCTTCCAACCCTGACTGATTCTATAATTCTACAATTCTAACAAACTACGTGATAGTGTTTCACAGTCTGGACTGTACATGAGTGAAGCCACCAGCCCTTCAGATGACTTGGAAGGAGAGATTAGCCAGTAAGTTAATTTAAACTGTTCCTGCTGGGAGAGTGTTAGCCTCAGGCATCAGCCCACCCAGGCCAGGCTGGACTCAGCCCCTGCACAGTTACCTACAACCCATTAAGGATCTCACCACCACAGACCCTTTTGTGTTTTGTGATGCCTCCAGGGAAACTAGGCTGGCAGAGTGAAGGAGCTGTGCTCCCCCCTCAGCCCCTGATTTAATTATAACCAGTTATTCCCATCTCTTTGTCCTGCTCTGGATTCTTTACATATTGTTTCAGGAAAGCTTAGTGGAATCGCAGGCTTTGTATATATAAAATATAGGATGATTGAAGACCTGCCCACGTCTTTATTTAGCTTCCCCAGCCGTGCGTACCTCCCAAAGCATTTTCCCCTCTTGCTGCCAGCTCACTGTTTAAACTGTGTGTAAATATAAAATGAATTGTGGAGGGCGTTTAAAAATGCTGCACCATGTTGGGAGCAGGGCTTGCTGGAGATGACATCTTCCTAGAGGCCTTTTTCCCCCCTCCCCCCACCCTTTTCCTGTGGTTTTGCAGCTCCCTTAGGATAGATGAAAGCCCTGCACGGGTGCCACCGTTAAGTCTAACAGCTCTCTGGTTATTCCCCCCCTGTTTGGACTGAAATAGCTCCACCATTTTTACCTTTTCAGCTGATTTTTTTTCCCCCCTGTCTTTTGAGTGCAGAGAAATCGAAATTAGGAGAGTTAAAAAAAAAAAAAATTAAAAAAGAGAGACCTTAGAATCACTATGAAGAGAGGAGATAAAGATGAAAGAGGGCTGTGTAACAAATCTGATGCAAAGGAAAACAGCAGGGTTTGTTCTTTTATTGTAAGGGGTTTTTTTGGGAAAAAAAAGTCGAAGGCAGAAATGAATGGCCAGGCAGCATCATTCTGAGTGGTGATCACAGAATCATAGAATGCTTTGAGTTGGAAGGGACCTTAAAGATTATCTAGTTCCAGCCCCCCTGCCATGGGCAGGGACATCTTCCACTAGACCAGGTTGTTCAAAGCCTCATCCAGCCTGGTCTTAAACATGTCCGGGGGTGAGGCACACACAGCTTCTCTGGGCAACCTTTTCCAGTATCTGACCTCATAGTAAAGAATTTTTTCCTGATGTCTAATCTTAATCTATGTTGCTCTAGTTTAATACCATTGCCCCCAGTTCTTGCATGTCTTCCTCTGCAGCTTTCCTGTACCATACTATCAGGTATGTGAGGCCATCCCAGAGCCTTTTCTTCTCCAGGCTAAACAGACCCAACTCCCTCAGCCTGTCTTCATAGGAGAGGTGCTTCAGCCCTCTGGTCATCTTTGTGGCCCTCCTGTGGACCCTCTCCAGCAGATTCATGTCCTTCTTGTGTTGGGGGGCTCCAGAGCTGGATGTAGGACTCCAGGTGGGGTCTCACAAGGGCAGAGTAGAGTGGCAGAATCGCCTCCCTTCACCTGCTGTTCATGCATCTTTTGATGCAGCCCAGGAATATGGTTGGCTCTTTGATCTCTCCCTTCACCTGCTGCTTCTCTTCCTCTGTAGTCCTGGTGCTGGACAGTTTCCATTTTCTTGTGTTTGTAGTGAGTGTGGAAAATGTGCTCAGCTCCTAGTGCTTCTGGGCTCCAGGAGAGGTGCTGGCAGTGCAGCTCAGCTGTAGCGTGATCCTGGGGGGTACACAGCCAGCTGGGGAGGGCTCTGACAGTGCATCTCATGTACTGGATGTTCAGATGAGCTTTTTGGAGGTGTGAAGGGTGTAGGTATCAATGGTATACAGTCTGCATTCAGAGGGCAGAAGATAAGGTGAATAGTGGCTTGTAGGTTGTGCTCAGAGGACAACACATCGGAAGTGAAGTTACCACTGCTGCCTTTCAAATCCTTTTTCTCCCACTGGTGCAGTGCTGTGACGCTCCTGGTCTGTAGGGGATGGGTGGGTTTCCTGCATCAGAGAGACAACAACATTCTTTCCCTCTTTTTGTTCCTGTCTGTACTGGAAGCAACACACTGATGGGCTGTGCTTAGGATGTGCCAAGCTCCAGCACTCTTTCCCTGAGTCCTGTATTGAAACCATAGGATGGAGTAAAATTGCTGCTCTGAGGATGTTGAAAGGGAATGCATTTCATTCTCCAATTTCATTTAAAGCCATTAACATTGGAATGACGTGGTCACTATTTATGAGTCCCCAGTGCAGATGACTTGGTACAGCTGGTCAGAAACAGGGAGCCTGATTTGCATTAATGGTCCTTACGTGCTCCCCTGGCAGAGAGGGAGGAGGGTGAGGGCATGGACCATTTCAATGTCAGCGATTACGCCACTCACATGCTCTTGTACCTCTTCAACAAATCACAGTCAGGATTAGAAAAGGAAAACATCACATAAAGCATTGCTGTGAAAAACAATTCTGAGCTGTTTATGCTGTCTGTAGGCGAAAAGTTGTTTTGGAAGTGGAGAATTAATGAATGGAGAGGAATTGGGGACAAGGAGACAAACCCAGATTAATATTTTAATCCGTGAAAAATATTCTTCCTAGGATCTTTGGACAGTGAGGTTAGTCAGGAACGTACAATGGGTGTCCTGCAGGCACAACAAGGGAATCACTCCCCACCCCTAAAGCAAGAGTCACCTGATGGCCTCAAGCCTGGGGGGGACCAAACAGCACTCTCTGGTACAGCAGGGTTCTTGAGTCTCCTGGGTTGCTCCTAAGCATGTTTGCAGTCTCTGCTGCTGGCCTGCAGAAGAGAGGAAGGGCAAAAGATCTCTGAGACAGGGTTCAGAGGCACAACACCCTATAAAATTCTGAATGTCTCTCTATCTCTCTTGCTGCCATGAAAATCCATATTTAAGCAGTGCTGCAGAGCACTGAAGCCACTGAAGGCAAAGTCTTCCTCTAATGAGTGTAGGATCATCAGGGAAAATGCACCTGATGCATGTACTGTGGGACTGTCCTCGAGCCAGGCTGTGGAAGAATGGCCAAGGATATTGGTGTTTGACATAACAGCAAAGCTACTGTTGAAATTACATCCTTGGTCTTCTGAGCTAGGTTTAACTTGCCTTGAGCACAACACAGTTGATTTTAAAAACTTGCTGCATCAGAAGATGTTAGCGGACTTCAGACCTGCCCAAAGTAACAGCCATTGAAAAAAAACAGGTAAGCTTTATAAATCCATGGAAACTGGACCTCATTTCATACAGGAATAGGTTTCCAATAGGTTTGGAGGTTTCCAAAATTTGCCTAGACCTGTTCCTATACAGCCTGATTTAGGTGTATCTGCCTTAGCAAGGCTGTTGGAACAGTAGACCTCCAGAAGTCCCTTCCAACCTCTACTACTTTCTGATTCTAGTAAATCAAAGCAGATCCCAGTTGTCCTAGAGAACAGGAGGGTTTTCATCCACATCTTTGGTCCACTCCTCCCATCTTCAGGTCCCCAGCTGAGTTCAATGTAGATCAATCTTTCCACCCCAAAGTGCTACAACTTTTTGTGCTCTTTGGTTTTATGGTGTACTTTATTGCCTGTTTCTAGAAAACAATTAAAATAATAAATCACAAAAGTGCATCTTTTTATTGTTGACTGACAAGCTGAGCATTTAGGTATGAAAAATATTTCATTTCCCAACCTAGCAGCCCTCAGAAACCATTTGTGGAGTTGCTTAAAGAGATGTCAACTGCTTACGTCTTACTGCTTATGATCGCCTCCCAAAACTATGCTATGGACTCTGAGTTTAGGGCTGGAAAATAAAGTGAGCCGAGCAGCAGTCTGCTCTCCCCAAGTTAAAATTAACTTTCTAAAGAAGGTAACAATTTTGCAAACCCACAATACATCAAGTAAGAGGCACAGATTTGCTCTCCTGGGGTATGAAATCATACGTGTTGCACATGCAGCATATTAGTGAGAGCACAGTCCAGAAACGCCCGATAAAAGCTCTTAGTAAGGGCAGCTGACTGATTAATTTTGACAAGATGCTTTTGTCCTTAGCCAGTAGCCAAAAGTTCCACCTAGTTTTGCATCCCATATTTTAGGGCTTTCAAATCCCTGACATCATTCAAAGCTCCTTGGCTCGTGAGCTGGGCTTTCTGACTGACATGAGCCAGTGGCCTGGGGTGTCAGGGCTGTGTAAGGGATTACAATAAGCTGTGCCATTTCCAAGGCTCCTCATCTATCACACAGCTCCTTTCATCACTTGCACCAGCAGACTTAAGCAGGGATTATGGCATGAACCCTGCCTTTCTACCATCCTGCTCCCGCTCACTCTCACTCTGTCTCTCATTAACCAAGTCTGAGAATTTGTGACTAGAGTTGCAGACTCATTGACCCAGATTCGCTAATAATGCAGGGGAGAGGAGATTTTCCCCCGTGCTTAATCGCTGGCTTCTGTGTATTCTTAGTGCTATTTATATGCAGAACTTAAAAAGCTTCTAATAAAGATGGGGCCAACTTTGTAGCAAAATTTGTGCGTGCACAAAGTGAGAGGCACAACAGGAGGGAGAGAGATGGGGGAAGAGCAAACTGGAGGTGAGCGTAGGTGCACTCACCTGTACTTGCAGACCCAGCAGAAGCTTTTTTTTTACTAGCAGGCCCTGCTTCTACAGCCTGATCCACAAGACCATATTGGTTTAGCTCAGGGCTCCTCACTTTGCTCTGAAAATGCCACACCATCACAGTCATGCAGTGGCTTGCTTCGTCTCAGGTTTGATTTCCTTTACCATCAAGAAGCAGAAGGCCTGAAAGTGGGTTGGGAGAGTATTCCTGCCTGATCTGGGAGAGCACTGACTCTCCCCAAGCTTTGGGGCTCTGTGATCACTTCTAGGTCATGGAAGATTTGCCATCAGCACTTTTCATCCATGGAGCAGACCTTCTGTCATGGTTTATTTTCTGCTTCGAGCCAGCTGGTGGATCTTGGAGAGAGACATTGGTGTTTCAGCTGCACTCACAGTCTTTTGGCTCCCATGCTGGTGTCATGATGTGATGTGGGTTAACCAGGAGAGCCAAGGCCTGGTGCTGGCTTTCACGTCAAGGCAACTGTTCTTCTGAATGATGGGGCTGAACTTTGTGTTCACCGCTGCAAGAAAGGGGCTCAGCTTGAAAGGAGAAGTGCTGCAGGAACTCATCTCATTTGATGAGGATGTGATGGGAGACAGAGGATGAAGCAGCCTTGAAAATACTGCTAAGTGCTTCTGGTGTTGCCTGTGTTTGCTGGTTTGAGAAAAGGGATCAAAGCAAAAGGATTTTGCCTAATGGGAAATAATGTGGGAAAATACTGCCCTTTTTTTTTTAATGGAGAAACACCTAGAAGACCAACATAACTGTATTGTTAGCCTCTGCCGAGACAAAAATGCATTTTAGCAATGTTTTTTTAAAAATCACCCATAAAATAATTGTTTTCAAGCATTAGCAACAGTAGAAAGAGGCTTTTCTTGCTGGCAAATCTTCATGGAGAGATGCACAACTAAAGTCAATCCTTTTTCTGTGACATGGATTTTCCCCGACAGTTTTCCCATGAAAAATGTTACATGTCCATTAGGTATTTGCATCAAGAATCACCTCAGTTCTATAACACACCTTCCTTTGATTTAAAAAAACAAACAAACAAACAAAAAACCCCTTCTTTCTTTCCTCCTCCCTCCTTCCCAAATTAGTCTCTTCAAAAATGTTACATTTTCTGCAGTTCATTATAGGCTCTCCAGTCTCTCCTTAAAGTTTCAATTTCTGTATTACTCTCTTACAGGTGAACCATGTAGGATGCTTTAACTCCCCTGGAAATTCATCTCCTGTTAGAGAACCAGGCAGGGAGACCTTTACATCAAAGCAGGGCTCTGGACAGGTCATGCAAACCACAGGAATTTAAATGTGGGATATTTATTAATTGTCAAGTTGAATTTTCCAATGTCCGAGCCAGCAGGGCATTTGGAAAGGAGACCAATTCTTTTTGGAGCAGCCTCATAGTGGATCTCATAGTCTCACCTTGGAAATTCATGCTGGTGAGTGTGAAACAGGCGTCAGCAGTGCTTCCTGCAGAGATCCCCGACACATTTTCTGTATTTAAAACCCCACAAACGTCTAGGCAGCGCACTAAATTTATATGTGAACAGATTTTTATCTCCTCTTAGAATCATAGAATGAGTCAGGGTTGGAAGGGACCACAAGGATCATCAAGTTCCAACCCTCCTGCCATGCCCAGGGACACCCTACCCTAGATCAGGCTGCCCACAGCCTCAGCCAGCCTGGCTGCAAACAACTCCAGGGTTGTGGCCCCAACCACCTCCCTGGGCAACCCATTCCAGTGTCTCACCATTCTCATGGTGAAGAACTTCCTTCTCACATCCAATCTGAATCTCCCCACCTCCAGCTTTGCTCCATTCCTCCTAGTCCTGTCACTACCTGATAGCCTAAAAAGTCCCTCCCCAGTTTTTCTGTAGATCCCCTTCAGATACTGGAAGGCCACAAGAAGGTGACCTGGGAGCCTCCTCTTCTCCAAACTGAATAGCCCCAACTCTTTCAGTCTGTCCTCCTAGCAGAGGTGCTGCAGCCCTCTGATCATCCTCATGGCCCTTCTCTGGACATGCTCCAGCATGTCCACATCCCTCTTGTAATAGGGGCTCCAGAACTGGATGCAGAACTTCTCAGAAGATAAGATCGTGTCAGAGCGGAATCCTGTTTGGTGTTACTGTTAAGGTTCATTACCTGCAGTGAGAGCTTAGCCTGCTCCTTCCAGCAAGGCTCCAGCCCACACACCCACAGCTGGCTGCATCGTCTCCATCATTACGGATGCGGTGGGGTGAGCCTGATGGGGACCACAGTTTTACTGGAGCATGCTGTGAGTGGCTCTCAATCCGCCGGGGTTGTTTCTAGGGCCTTGCAATCATGCAGTAAACTTGACCTCACTGTCCCCACCTGTTGGGATTTTCCCATTCCAGCACAAAAGCCAGCAGCCTCTTCTCTCCAGATGTCCTGTTTAATGTTCAACAGGGCTGTTGCAGCAACGCTGACCTAACTATCTACTGCAATAGGAAAGAGTTCTAATGTCACAGATAAAGCAGTGGCCATAAAGATAAAACAGGCGTTTCAGGTGGATTCCCTTTCGCCCGTGCAGTGAATCTTAGCAGATAGATTTCAGGCTGCAGGCTGCTACCTTTCAGCCCTTGAGCAGCACGGGGGGACCATGCTCCAGCTGCCTGCTGATGAGCTCTAACTCCTTGAGCTCTTCACTCGAGGGGTAATGGTCTCAGTAATTTCTGTTCCTTTGACATCCTTGCTTGATCTAGTATGCATCTTCATTTGGCACTGGGCTGCCCCATACCTGTCCTGCCTTGTGATCCTGCACATCTTTTGTCATGGATTTACGTGACAGAAGTCCTCAGGGAAGGCTGTGGGAGCCAGGGCTTGCCTTCTGGTGCAGAGAGTAGAGTCGATGCAGGCTGTAGATCCAGCTGTGGTGCAAGGGGAAGGCAGCACTCTCCTCATCCTTCTTGGGCCGCAGGATGCCTTTCCCCAGCACTCTGCTGTAGCTGTGGTCTCTTTGAAAGCTATTCTCTTCTCCCTCATTCTAGGGCTTGTTGTGGCATGAGTCCTGCCTGGCTTGTCAGGGCAAGTGAAGACAGGATCAGTCTGGCTGAAGGCCAACTTCCCAGCTGAGCAAGCTCCTCTGTCCCACCGCTCAGAGAACAGCAGCCTTGGAGAGGGCTCTTGTTCTGAATTTTGTCTGCTGCTGTCAGTGGGATTGCAATGCCACTGCAAACCCCAAAATGTTTATTTTTAGAACTGAAACTGTGATCAATATGTGGAATTTGTCCAGTGTGCCTGCTGTGCCTTCTTGAAATGTGAATGTTTGTGAGAATAGCTCTTTCCAAAGGTCAGTGCAACCTAAGGAGTTAATGTGCTGCCCCCTTGGAAAGCAGGTGGAGTTTCAGTTGTGCCATAGCTACTTGCAGTTGAGATCATGGGTGTCCATAACCCAGATCTATTTCAGTGTAGCCCATCTGGATGGAAATGCTGCCTTCCAGGCAAGGTTTCTTTTGCAGGCTTCAGTGAGGAGCCTGACACCATTCCTAATCCTTCACTTCAGCTTTTTCTCCCATTTTCCTGGATCACTTCATATTTGCTGAAGCCTGTCTGTGCATTTGAGGGACTCATGCTGTAGGCATCATGTCTGCTGTTGGTGAGAATAGGGATGGAAAACTCTGGAATGAAAAGAAGCAAAATGCTGGATGGGACCTCAAGACATCACCTCAGGGGACCCAGTGGGTTCATGTCCCGTTTGATGTTCTAGACAACCTGCTGACATGTTTACAGGGCTCAAGGATTGAAGTGTTTGAGAACCTTGCAATTTTTAATTATTTCAGTTACCTGAGAGGTGGAGGAATTCTATTGCTGTCTCTTAGGCAGGTAACTGAGGCATAAAGAGAAGAAATTACTTACAGTATTGTGCAAATCCCATAGCTGAGAAAAGAATTGGCATGGCTCTTAGCTGCCTGTCACAGCATCAGGCACCCTTGGGTTGGGTGACATTTCTGCCACAAGCTTGGCTATCATTATTTCACTGTCGGTCTTTTGGGTAGGAAAGTGTAGACAGAAGAGGCAGGGCCTGAAGAAATAGCCAAGGGACTGAAATATGATCCAAACCCTGTGGAAGCCAAGCCACAAATGAGGGCAATTCAAAGGCACAAACATCCTGTTGAGCTTGCCTAGTCCCCACCAGTACGTAATGAGTAAAGCACATGCCCAAGTTTAGCTCCAGGCATGTTTCAATGGGAAAGCTCTGCCTCCCCTGCCTTGGGTTATGTCAGGCTTTATTCTGGTGGCAGGTGTTCATGCGAGGGGGGAACGGCATTATAAATAAATTATCCATTCATTTCCTTCTGGAGACTTTTCCTATTGTTCAGCCACAATATGCTTTCCTGTTTTGCAAAAAACAAAACAAAAAAAAGCCAAGCCCTGGCCCCAAGTTCCTTTCTGGCAGGGTGGACCCAAAGCTGCGTTTGAAGTGGGTGCCTATGCTGTTGCTATTCCCTCCATCATGCTGCTGTCACTTGTCGTTCCCACCTCGGTCCTCTGCGCTTTCCAAAGTGGTGTGAGAATAACAGAATCATAGAATCAGTCAGGGTTGGAGGGACCACAGGGATCATCTGGGGCCACTTCCCTGGAGGTGTTTAAGGCCAGGCTGGATGAGGCTCTGACCAGCGTAATCTAGGGTAGGGTGTCCCTGCCCATGGCAGGGCAGTTGGAACTAGATGATCCTTGTGGTCTCTTCCAATCCTGACTGATTCTATGATTCTAGTTTCAACTGCCCTGCCATGGGCAGGGACACCCTACCCTAGATCAGGCTGCCCACAGCCTCATCCTGCCTGGCTGCAAACACCTCCAGGGATGTGGCCCCAAGCACCGTCCTGGGCAACCCATTCCAGTGTCTCACCATTCTCATGGTGAACTTCCTCCTCACATCCAATCTGAATCTCCCCACCTCCAGCTTTGCTCCATTCCTCCTAGTCCTGTCACTACCTGATAGCCTAAAGAGTCCCTCTACAGCTTTTTTTGTAGGCCCTGCCCTGGAGCCATGCTGCAGGACATCATGTTCTGCTGCTCTTGGTCTGTAGAGTGTTGTGCTCCAGCAGGTCTATGTGGGAGGATCTGTTGCTGCACAGCAGGTGGAAAGCAGGGAATTCTGCCAGCAGAGAGGAGGACAGAAGCTCTCTTCCCTCCTTCCCCTTCCTGGCCAGCACAGGGCCATCGAGGTTACAGCATTCACTTTCAGAGGAGAGGGCTTCTCTGCAAGGGGAGGATGTTGCCCAGGAGGGTGAGGTGTGATGTGAAAGAACAGCACTGAGCCTACCAGGTACTGCAGGAGCCCCTCAGCGGCTGTCCTGGTGGCACCTGTCTATGGCTTTGCTTAACCCACATCCCAGCTGAGTGCCACAAAGTTCTCTACATCCATCTGAAAAATGTGGAGCCAGAGTGGGAAAGCATGGCTAGGAGAGGATTCACTCCTTGCCACTCAGGGTTAATTCCCAGTGCTAAGTGCTGGCTGGCCTCATGCCACCATGCCTATCACTGCTAAGGAGCCCTTTGCAGTAGCATCATCTGTGGGGAACACTTACAGCTGCACATGGAGCAGCACCCACAGCAACCCACTGGTGGGTCTGTGCTGAGAGCAGCCATCCTCTGCATCTTGCCTCTTTAGGAGGCAAGAAATGAGGTTTCTTCTGGGAATATCCAAAATAAATACTTATGCTTGTTGCTGGCCTGGCCAAGACTGACCCTGCAGACCCAGGGAACCCACTGAAATGGCAAATCCCCCACTGGTTTAAGAGCAAGTGTTTATTTACATTACATAAGTATATTACACATAAGTGTATTATTTATTTACGTTAGTAAGGACAGGAGTAACCATTACCCTGTGCTACTCAGTGATTTTCATGTGCTGTATAAGTGAAGAGACACAAAAGACCTTTTATTTGGCCATTGCACTTGCGATCCGTAATTTAGGATTGCTCTTTTTTTGTCTTGATGCAAACAAGACCTTTTTGGTAGCTCTTTGATTCCTGTGGCAGCTGCCTGATTCCAAGACTTAATCCTGTGTTTGGATCTTGCCTGCAAGCCCTCTTCTTGCCCTTCTCAAAGGCAGCAGTTGTTTAGAGCCTCTGTTAGCTCAGACATGAATGCAAGTCTCAGCTTCTCACTGCTCTACCTGGTATGGGTTTGCTTGCAAGAAAAAGAAAAAAAAGGTGTCACAACTGCAGCTTTCCCAGCTGAGCTTCCAGTATCTCAGTATCTTCTGGAGTTTCTTTCCAAGAGAGGAAAGCGTCAGCTATTCCTTCCCTTGTCACGAAGCAAAGCCAGAGGTTACACACAGGGAGGAAGCAGCTTGAAGGAAGGATCCAGGGAGGCAGCTTCTAAAGCTTCAAACGTGGCAAAATATTTCAGAATAAATGTGCGCCTGTGATGCAGGTTTATATTTAACAGGGTGGCTTTGAGCACCCAGGATGCCTTCCAGTTTTGCTGGAAACATCTACAAAGCCAGCTTCGAAGCGGAGGAGAAATGGAGTGGGTGGGAAAAGGGAAGACTGAAGTGCCTGTAACAGCATGGTGGCGGCTGGGGGGAGCCCTGTTCCTGGAGCAAGACCCCATGCATCTTCAGGGGTGTGCAAAAGAGATTGCCTCCACCTCAAGGAACTTAGAGCTAAGCCTTAAGATTGAAAACTGAGCCTTTTCCATTTCTGCTTCACACTTGTGTGAAGGCCTCAAATCTGCTTTTCTTGAAACTGGTCTCAGATTTGCTATTGACTTTAAATGCTGCAAGATCTCACCCATAAATTCTTCTCCTGTCTGTAAAACGAGGATGGCAGGATTTCTGTGCCATCTGTGGTGCTGTGAAGCTGAAAACAATTATCATTTATAAAGTGCTCTGAGCTCAAATGGGAAGTTCTGTGTAAAGGCAAAGCTTTGTGGGCTGAAATGTTCCTGAATGTGCCAGTTGCATCTCAGATCTGAATAAGGGTCTGGGTTGAAGGTTTTGGAGGAGTAGTCTGGTGATGCAGAGGTAGTACTCCAGCTGCTAAACGTCTTGGTTTATTTGTGGTGTTCAGAAGCTCCAGCTGATCATTACGAAATCAAGGGACAGAGAAGCCAGTGGCTGCATGTCCTGCAGAAATCAGACTCCTACATCCGTCTTTCACCTTGAGCACTTCTGATCCTCAGAAACGCACTTCCAGTTTCTCAGAAACGATGTAGCCACCAGCTGGTGATTCAGCAGCACATACACAGCAAATAGGAAACTCAGAGCCACAGTGGCAAGCGCTCAGCCTTCCCGAGTGCGATAGGATGCATGTGATGGGAACAAAAGGATGTTTGTTTTCATCCAGCTTTGCAGGGCGTAGAAGGGAAGCTGCTAACCTTCGCCCCAGGAGCCACGTTCGCCTTATATTTGCATAAAGCCAAACTGGTGCAACAAAGAGCAGCCGGGGGCCAAGCACAACATTTTAAGGCTGAATAGTGCATTTCCCAGCGCGCGGTGCAAAGCGCACGTGGCCAGCTGCTTGCAGTTGCTCAAGCTGAGCCAACACAGGGCTCAGGTCAGGCATTTCTGACCACCGCTGCTTTCTTCTTTTGCAGACACAAGCCACCAGACCCGCTCCGTCTCCAGCCGCCCCTACTACAGTTTGCCCAACAGCAGCCATGAGAGACGCTCGGTCCTTGCTATCACCGAGCCGCCGCGGTTCCACTCCCAGGCCAAAGGCAAGAACGTGCGTCTGGACGCTCACTCCCGCAAGGCCACGCGGAGGAACAGCTTCTGCAACGGGGTCACCTTCACCAACAGGCCCATCCACCTCTATGAGAAAGTGAGGCTGAAGCTGGTGGCTGTGCACCATGGCTGGAGCGGGGCTCTACGCTTCGGCTTCACCATTCACGACCCGTCGCAGATGAGTTCTGATGAGATACCAAAGTATGCCTGTCCGGACCTAGTGACCCGACCCGGATACTGGGCCAAGGCTTTGCCAGAGAGGTTTGCTGTGAGAGACAATATCTTGGCCTTCTGGGTTGACCGTCATGGGAGAGTTTTCTACAGTATTAATGATGAGGAGCCGATATTGTTTCACTGTGGTATTAAAGTTTCCGGTCCTCTCTGGGCACTCATAGACGTCTATGGAATTACCCACGAAGTGCAAATACTAGGTAAGTGTGTGCTCTGGCCAATGGCTTGCTCTTCTGCTTGCCCTTTCCACAGAAGCATGATCATAAAAAAGGTGCAGGATCTCTCTGGTTGATTGTTTCAATGGGACACTTCAGAGAACTGACTTGCTCTTTGTTTTGTACCTCAGATGAACCATTTTTCTTTCTCCAGCAGTGAGAGGTGTCAGTGATGGAAAACCCTAAAGCTCTGTCTTACGGCAGCCATGTGTAGGGTTAAATGGAAATCTTTATGTGTAACTTTATTCAGCTTTTTCTGAGCTAGATGTGTTGCTGTGGCTTGGAAAACCATAGTACTGCTTTACAGAAAGGTCCTAGGGACTGAGGAGACAGAAGTGATCAGTTCTGGCTTCCCCTATTGTTTCTTAGCTACCGGTTACTGCTAGTCCACTGGAAAATGCCACCCATTGCCCAAGAGATTCCTGGTGCCCTTCCCCAGCCCCTCTCTCAACTCTTGCCCTTGGTCCCCATCTAGGCTGGCAGTTGAACAAGCTGTGTTTGCAGACATGACCCAACATATCCTACCATTACACATGGGCATTGCCGGATGTCTGCAGAGCAAAGGATGCAGCTTCTAGCTGGAGAGTGATGAGAAAACGTAGCAGGAGCTCCTTTGTGCTTCTGGATTCTCTCACTCCTAAGCAGATCATTGCATTCAGGTGGTGTCTGGTTAACTCTCTCTGGGGAGGGCTGCAAGAGGGGATGTATTTGTTCCCAGTAGCAAACCGAGCCGATTGCCATGGAGTGGTTTTCCTTTCGTGACTTCTACAGCAGAGGAATTTCAAATGAATTCAGTGTTAGACGGAGTGTTTTGAACTGGTCTGCGCTGCAGAGAATCCATTAAAAATACAAGAGTGTTGCCCTTTCCTGCAGGCTCCTAGGAGCTGATTTAGTTTAAACAACCAAACCAAGCCACACCTGCTCAAGGGCGTAGTGCCTCCCTCTCCACACCAAGTAGACACCAGGGATAAGCTGTGAAATGTTAGTGCATTGGACAAGCAGCTTCATCACATATTCTTCCAGCTGGTTCCAATTATTTTGAAGGCTGCACATAAACAAAACTTTGTCCTGCCTGCTTTTCCTCAGATGAGCAAATAAACCTTACTAGTAGTTTATCTGGTGCTCATGGCAGAGGTAAAGGAGCATTTGCTCTACTGGGCAGTGCAGCTGCTTGATCATAGCAGTTCTTGTTCCTTGTTAGATTATAGATAGAAGCTTATTTCAGCCTCCAAGCCCCCAGTCCTTCCTGCAGCATCTGAGTGTATGGAGTGAAAGATTCTGTCTGGGGGGTACCTGTACTCTGATTTTCTTTTTTTTTTTTATCAGAGTTCTAAGCCCCACAAAGTGCCCCAGGAATCAGGGTGATGCTCAGCCAGCTGGAGCACTACAGATGTGGTGGTGTTAGAGCAGACACAGTTGTTTCTCTGTCTGTTTCTCCCTACACTTTGCTAGTCAAGAAAGCTATGAAATGTGTCTCAAATGTGCCTTACTCCTCTATGGAGGTGTCTCATGCCAGATACCCTGTGTTTGCTAGAAGCAGCTGGTCCAGCCATCGGCCTACAGCAGTGGCCTCTCCTGCATGGGATTCTGAGTAAGGGCAGCCCCTGCTTGGCTGGATGGATTTGGTAAAAAACCTGGGGATTTTTTCATCCAAAATCTGGCCAGTGCTGGGATGCTTCTTCCCATTCCATCTTTGGGAAGGTTTGTTCATGCACTTGTAACTTTTACAAGCCTCAACTTTTCTCAGCTGGTTAATGGCTTCCCTTCTGAGTCAAGCGGCAAAGCCACCCTGGGGCTGTGCTGGGGGTAATCCCAAACTTCCCCATGCCTTTAAATCCCTTCCTCAGCCTGGCACAGCTAAGGTGAAAAACTGGGAAATTAATTAAGAGTCAGCATCTTGATTTTCCCTTTGCTGTGAAAGGGGAAAATAAATCTACTGTAAAAATCTCTTTTTTTTTGTAACACCTACAGCAAGTAGCTTTTGTGAGAAGCTCTCAATTCAAAATCTCTGCAGTGGTGTGAACACTTGTGAGATACAAGACTTGAAATCTTCCTATTAAAATGACATCTCTTGGATGCATACTGCCTAGACACCTCACAGCTGTAACGCAATGGCAAGGAGTGTGAAATGAATAACTACTCCAGCTTATGCTCCTTCACCCATCACTGTGTTGTGGATATGGCACAGCACAAGACATTTGGACAAGATGCTGAAGTGTTTGCTTCTTTTACAGAGCAACCTCAGAGCTATTAGATGCCTCTACTGTGAAAGCTTTTAGGACCACACTGGTTTACAACTTTTCCCAGTTTGCCAGTGTGAGGAGCTCCCAGGTACTCCCAGGGTACTTCGTAGCACTTGTTTTTCCTCAGCTAGTGCCAAGATTTTCCCTGCCTGCTCCGCCTGTGGCTCTCCAGCACTAGCTGTTCATTAGTGGCTGACCTCTGGCTAATTTTTTCATTGCTTTCCCATCCAGAGGAACAGAATTCAGATAATTCGTAGGCTGAAAAAAAAATAACAGTTTTAACCACGAAAGTGGAAAGTTGTATCTTGACTCTAATGTGCCTCATCTCTGGCTTTCTCTCACAGACAGCATGTTTGCAGAGACCATGACCACTGCCCGGCTCAGCACCGCCCGGCTCAGCACTTGCCTTCCGCAGAGCAACCACGATTCGGCCAACTTCAATAACAACGAGCTGGAGAACAACCAAGTGGTGGCCAAAATTGCAAACCTGAACCTGAGCCGGGTGCCAGGATTTGGGACAGACAACCACATCATCCCCTGTTGCCCCAGCCGACGGCAGCGTGCCCAGGGGGTCCCAGCCTTCCTGGACACGGACCTGCGATTCCACCCCACCCGCGGGCCAGACGTCACCTTTACTCAGGACCGAATGGTCGCATGCACCAACTGGCAGGAAAGCAACAGGACCTTGGTGTTTTCTGACCGGCCTTTGCACGTCGGCGAAAGCCTGTTTGTGGAAGTGGGACACCTTGGGCTGCCGTACTACGGGGCTCTTTCTTTCGGCATCACTTCCTGTGATCCGAGTACTTTACGGACAAACGAGCTGCCTGCGGATCCAGACTTCCTGCTGGACCGCAAGGAGTACTGGGTGGTTTACCGAGCCTTCCCCGTCCTCAGCAACGGCGACATTCTCAGTTTCATGGTCTTGCCCAATGGAGAGGTGCACCACGGGGTGAACGGAGTCAGCCGAGGAATGCTGATGTGCGTGGACACCTCGCAGTCCCTCTGGGTGTTTTTTACAATCCACGGTGTGATCAACCAGCTCAAGATACTGGGTAAGTGCAGCCAAAAGAAACGATCACGGGCAGCGTGTGGCTGGTGACGCTTCCTGGGCCAGAATAGGAGCTACAGGTGTGCACTTGCAGCGGTGTCTTTAGCAGGTGACAGTCCCCAATGTGAGAAAGCAGCTCCTCATCCCACCTTGTGTTTGCTAACAAGGCCTTGTAGCTGTCACACAGATGTATGCAGCCTGTGTGCTTCTCCCAGAAAACCATGAGACCTGTGGGATAAAAGCAGCAGATAGGAAGGCAGGGGTGGCTGTCTGCAGGCTTGTCAGGGAGTCTGGGTTTCAAACCCTCTGTAATCACCCTTCCAGCCAGCACCTTAGTAAAGGTGGTAGTTGTTGGGAGCACAGCTCTGGTTTGGGCTCGTGTGTTGCTGTTGGACAGTAATCACACCTCAAGCACTGCCGCAGATCAGATGTCAGCTTGATCTATTGCTGCTGACCACTTACAGTAATTCTCCTTTCCCCTTCCTTAGGAATCTGTCAGACAAGCATATATTGATGGCTTTGTGAAGCAGGCTCTTCCCATTCAAAGCAAAGCCCTTTCCTGGCTGCCCCATACCTGACAATGAGACTGTAATAGCTTGAGGCAGCTACTGCTGGAGGGATTGGCACCATGGGGAAGTGACTTTACACCCCAGATGATGGCTGTCACATAACCCAGTACTCACTTCACTGAAGCTTTGACCAGAAATAGTACAGCGGCACAGTGAGGTCCAAGCCCTGAAGGTCACACCTAAGATAATGCACCTGTATAGTTACTAAGGGGCAGCACATAACTCAGCAGCTCGACTTTCTCCTAGAGCTCCCTGCACTTGTGGGGTGGGAGCCACTCTGTTGGCTGGGGCATTTAGCCGAAGTCTGGGAGCCTGCCAGCCCTGTAGCAGGCTCAGCTCTCTCCTGTCTTTGCAGGCACTGTGCAGTCCAGCCCAGTGACAGTCTCTCCCTCAGGATCCCCTGGTGGCTCGCAGTATGACAGTGACTCGGACATGGCCTTCAGCGTCAACAGGTCATCGTCTGCTTCGGAGTCATCGCTTGGTAAGGAGAGCCTGGCCCTTGCACCTGGCTGTGCCAGCTACACCAAGACAGCAGGGCAAAGTTAGGGGGGAGCTGTTAGGTCTCCTGCAAGGCCAGCAGAAATAACTGAAAGAAAGGCCAGGTTGAACAAGGTTTTGAGCAACCTGAGCTAGTAGAAGATGTCCCTGCCAGCTGGGACTTTAAGATCCTTTTCAATCCCAACCATTCTATGATTCTGTGAGAACACAAAGCAGTGAGAAGCCTTACACAGTCTGAAGAAGGGCTGCATGTTGCTCCTACTTGGTCAGTCGGCCTGATGAAGGTGCTGCCTGCAGGACTGCCCTTACTTCAGCAGCTATGCTGCATTAGGGAGAGATGCAATATTGTGTCTGGGGGTCTCGTTTCCTTACTCACACCACCCAGCCTGCTGCATTCTGCATTGCCAGGGCTCTGTGCTGGAGGGATGCCCATGCTGGTGTTTGGGTCTCAGGCAGACAGTGCTGGGTGCCCTGCCCACTACTGTCCATGGCACATGCTGCCATTGTGCTGTGCTACAGTCACCAAGGATGGCTGATGAGATGCAGGAGCACCTTGGGTTTAGCATAGCTCCTTTGGAGGGATCAGGGCCCTGCACACCCACACCACAAAACAGCTGTACAAAATCAGCACCCTGCGTGGGGAAGCCCAGGTGAGCCACGCTTGGAAAACTAATGGAAGGTTCTGCCTGGAGCTGGGGACAAACAAACAAGGCAGTGACTAAGGAAGGGAAGGAAGAGCCTTAAGAAATGGAGTGTGCAAGTGTTATGTTGCCAGGTCTGCACCATCCTGGGGACTGAACAACTTTGTTCCTTTCTCCTCCTTTGCAGTGACTGCTCCCAGCTCCCCTCTCAGCCCCCCCATCTCTCCTGTCTTCCCCCCTCCGGAGCCATCGAGCAGCAAGAACGGGGAATGCACTGTTTGCTTTGACAGCGAGGTGGACACGGTGATCTACACCTGCGGACACATGTGCCTCTGCAACACCTGTGGTCTTAAGCTGAAGAAGCAGCTCAATGCCTGCTGCCCCATCTGCCGCCGGGTCATCAAAGATGTTATTAAGATATACCGCCCTTAGCGCCTGCCTGGGGCCGCGGGAAGGGGAGCGCCGCTAGCAGTAACCTTGCCTTTCCGTCCCTGCTTATGGGTTATCGTGCTGGTCAGTCGTTATCCAGTGGCTCGTTATCTGTGTTTCCTTATTTGACTGGTAGGGCACAATTCAGGGATAAAACTGAGCTGAGGATCACGTAGGGCCCCGTGGCACGGCTGCTGTGTGCCCACGGGCGAATTGGGGAGTCGCAGTCTGGACCTGACCCAGCTGCAGATGAGAAATTTCCCGTGCAAAAGGCTCTTTTTTTCCCCCCTCCTCCTGCTAGAGGAGGGGGCCTCGCTGTGGTGTGGATCAGGAAGGGGAGGTTGCCACTTGGTCAATGCCAGGTGCCACTGGGTTTCCCCAGTCCTGAAACCCCAATAGCTCTGGGCTGCTGCTGGATGCTTGCGCTGTGGTGGAACAAAATTAGGACAAGGCCCAGTGGTAGGGTTCAAAATGGACAAAAGTGATCTGGAAATGTCATGTTAATCCATGTAAGAGGAGCTAGCACAGCCAGATTCTCATTTGTTTGTGTTTTGCCTGCCCTGAACAGGCTTCTGGGGTGGATGTAGAAGCTGGTCTGGACTTAGGTAAAGCAGCTTTTGCTTTTCATGACAGAGCAAGGACTTCTGGCCATGGAGACTGAGACCTGGGCAGTAGCCATGGGGTAGCACAGTGGATCATGAGCCTGCTAGAAGCCCCGACCTAGCCCAGCTGCTGCAGCAGCAGTGATGGAGCATCAGCAGTTGATGGAGCAGCAGCAGCAGTGGGGCTCTTCAGGTGCTGCCAGTCTGGCTGGCTGCTGAAGCCAAAAATTGCAGCCTGTGGATGGGTGAGGGG
This sequence comes from Psilopogon haemacephalus, assembly GCA_013396835.1. NCBI lineage: Eukaryota > Metazoa > Chordata > Aves > Piciformes > Megalaimidae > Psilopogon > Psilopogon haemacephalus. Next base: position 987,714 of record VWZI01002219.1, read on the forward strand.
TTTGGTTGGGCATTTTACAGCCCTGGCTTAGAAAAATCATGGAGCTGCTGCTGCCTGCAGTGCTGGTGTTTGTCCCCTTCAGGCTCACATCCTGCGTTTTGCTCTGCTGCTCTTTGAAGGCAGTGTAGCTGCCGTCTTGTGCAGTGCCCCCTGGCTCGGCCTGTCCTAGCCTGTCACCTGCAGCCAGCACTGTGGCATGGCTCAGCCTTTCTCCTGCCACAGCACAGGGACTTTTTGGAGCCTGTGGTGAGAAATCAATTTCTGAACCAGTCCCAGCAGGCTCACCTTTTTTTCTGGGGACTGTGTGTGCTGATTTTATCTGCTCTTTCTCCTACCTTTCCAGGTTTTCTAGCACAGCTCCCAGCTGCCCAGACACTAGATCCCAACACAGATGAGAACTGGCTGAGATGACCAGGGTTACAGCTCACTTGGCTTTACCTGTGAGCAGGAAAGAAAAAAGTCTGGGGCTAGTACTAGGCGTTGGGACTTAAAACTACCTAGGTTTCAGCTGTAACATTAGACAGCTACAAGCAGAAGCAACCTAGATGAGCCTGGCTGTTTTCCAGCTGGTCCAGGTTTGTAAAGAGGGGAAGAGACAGGGTACAAATGGAAGGATGAGCGAGAGGCTGGTGTTAATCTAGCTCGGTGACCATGTGCCAGCAAGTGGGTAAGAACAGCTTTCTTCAGAAAGGTGCAATTACCACATGTTTATCCAATAAAAAGAGAAATAGCAACCCTTGGAGGGGTTGCCTGAGATTGCTGGGAGTCTGTCATGTCACCTCACTATTCACTCCTCCAAGGCCATGGGTGCACAGCTGCCTTTTGCTGCACTACTGCCTGGGTGGTGCTTTGATGCTGCTGCACTTGGTCACTGACCAGCACTCAGCCCCACTCTGCCATCGGGGTGTGCTCATCCTGCTCCCTCAGCTGCTCACAGGGAGAAGCACTCTTTTTTTTCCTTGAAGAGCTTATTAACATTTTAATTAAGTGAGGCTGGTATAGAGTGAGACCTCTCACCCATTGCATTGCAGCATCACAGCAGAGCCTGCCAGCTTTGTAGAGCCCTCTTTGTATACTCGGCTCTGCACTGACCATGCCATTGCCAAATGTACTCAGCCCTCAGCAGAGCCCACACACACCTTTGTGAAAGGAGGCAGCAAGGGCAGCTTTTGGGCAGCTGGAGCCTTGTCCCGACCTCCTGGCTGCCATCTGACCAGAGATGTTGCCTTGGCAGAGACCTCTCCAGCCCTGCACTGGCAGATCAGGGTCCAGCTGCAGTCCGTGGACATGGCACTGAGCATGGCGATGCCCAAGTATGTGAGCATGGGCTGGGAGGCCTGGGGTTAGTGCCTGCCTGCTGAAAGTTGTCTGAATCCACTGTGAGCGAGCCTAGCTTGGATCAGCTCTGGGCTAGCAAATGCCAGTGGTCATCCCTAGGGCTGCTGTCCTGGTTTCAGGGACACCCCAGTCCCTTTTGGTAGCTGGTAGCACACAGCCGTGTGCCCGAGCAGAGCCTAATTGCTTGGCTGACTCTTCAGGTCCTCAGTGAGCAGGGCGAGTTGCATGCCTGGGGTGGGGTTATTGTTTTGGTGTAGCTCTCTTTCTAAACCAGCAAGGAGAAATACCAAATCTATCCCAGGCTGTGCCTGAGTTGTTCAGGACACGTTGCACAGGTTGAGCTTTTGCTGTAGCAGCCCAGATCACTTTCCTAGAAGGGCAGCAGCATCCAGCAGAGTCAGTTAAAGGAGCCAGCTCAGTCAGGGTGCAGAATGCAGCTGTGAGAGCAGTGGATCTGTACCCCTGCCTACCTGAGAGCAACAGGAATTTTCCAAAACAGGCCTCTAAAACAAAGTTTTCCAGGAAAAGGTAGCCTCTTACAGATTTAATTGTCAGTACACGTATTGCTATTTTTTTTAAACAGTCTGATGATCTATGATTTGTACAGAAGATCTGTTTGTGCCTTATAAGGGTGTCTGTGCACTTTTTATCCTTTTTAAAGCAACTTTTAAAAAGAAAAAAAAAAGGGGGTGGGGGTGGGTAGGAACAAAACACAGATCAATGGTAGTTTTATAGAATTTTGTGTTCACTGAGAATCTTGCTTTTTTAAATATANAAACAAAACAAAAAAAAAATTTTTAAAGGAAGAAAGTGAAAGAGGAAGGAAGTAAGAAAGAAAGTAAAAGAAGAGATGGGGAAGATCTTTTACCTTCCCCCTTTCCGAGATGACAGCTACTCTCTTATCCTTACCTTTATGATTCAATACTGTGAGCTTGTACATCATGTTTTAAGCTGAATCAGATTTTGGACCTCTCTATTAGGCTTTTCAAATCATTTTGGGGGACGGGGGGTGGGGAGGGCATCGCACGAAGGAGGGAGCTGCACTTGTACATGTTAGTGCTCTATAGCGTCGTGTTTAGTGCTGTGTGTTTTACTTTTGTCCATTTACCTGTTTTACATTAATATAATTTTACTTGTTTATGAAACAAATAAAACTTTGGCTCATAAGAGTGCTCCTGGCTTTTTAAAAGTGTTTGACCTGCCGGGCCAGGGGAGTGGGGTGGGTGAATAAATTGTTTCTTTCCAACGTGGGGCAATACTAAGGCACAGAGTCAGGGCACCTCTGCCTCCAAAAACCAGTAAGCTAAGCACTTGAAATACGTTGCACCAGCTTTGCTTTGCTCCTGGGAGGTTGCTGCACAGTAGGTGCTCAGTCACTTCATGGGTGTGTGTGGGGGGTCTGTTCCTGGGTTTCACTAAACCTTGCAAACCCTTCAAAGGTTCGGCCAGCCACTGTGCTAAACCCAGGATGTATTAGGGCTACAGAGGTGGGAAGGGTCCTGTGGCAGATGCCCTCTCCAGGTGCCACGAATTCCTCATCCAACCTGCATTGGCTCAAACAAGTCAGTTGCCAGCCTGGCCTCACTCCTGCACCCGTGCTGGGGCTGTGGCAGTCTAGGGTCTGTGCCAGCTGGCTTAAGGAGGCGTAATACAGACAGGGGTAGAGGATGACACAGACAGGAGCAGGAGGGCTGCTGCCTTTTCATTTTGGCTTTTCTCCCCTCTTCCATTTATTTTTTGTTGCTTTTGTTTGGTAGCAATGCCTGGCTCTTTACTTCGCAAGCAGAGGCCAACAAAAGGCCCTTCTGTAAACTGTTTATATCCCAAAATGTGGCCTGCTCAAGCCAGACACCAGTCAAGCAGCCTCAGATGTGGTTTAAAGTGGAGTGGAAGAATTCATTCATAACTCCGGCCTGGCAAGAACACAGCCACAGTTGAGCATTTGCATGAGAACCTTCACAAGCCACAGGTGGTGGAGGAGCCTGGCAGTGCCTATTTGTGCCAGAAATGCCTTTCTATAAACTCTGCTGCCCAGCTTTACCCAGAGACCTGATCCTTGTGAGCTGCCAACAAACTAATGCTGCTCGTCTCAGGCCACAGAGCAACTCTGTACCATACTTGGCATTAGTGTGCAGACCTGCACCAGCTCTTGCTGGCCTGAACCCCTGGGAGACCGTGGAGAACCAGTGCCTGCTCCCATCACTTGCACCCACAGCACCTCCCCTTTTCAATTAATGCAGCTCCATTCCCTGGCCAGCCTGAACCCCAAGAGCTCTTCAGGTCTTTCTCTCTGTCTCTCTTTTTCTCTCTTTCTCTGCACTTCCCAAAAATCACCAACCTCAGTCTGCTGGTTTGAGCTCAAAGTAACACAACTGTTACCCCTCCACTGCCCCATTTACTGAGATGCTCACTTGGACTTGGACTCAAAGGAAAGACCCAAGGAGATAAGGGGAGGTGGGGGGGTCCCCCATGACTCACCACTCCCAGGCACTGCTGTGTGTGCATGAACACAACCACGTCTGCCTGGATGGACAGATGGCACATCCCACAGATGCAGACCTGGGAGAGTCAGCTGTATGACACTTCTCTGTCACAGTGCTCTGCTGAACACTGATTAACTTGATAATCACATTTCTCCTTCTGAGCACCAGAGTACACAAAGTACAGACTAGGGACCAGGCTATGTTCCATATGGGCCATGTTGCTACAGCCACAGCTGTAGCAGAGGGAATACATCCCCTCTTCTTTGCCAGAGCAGTGAGCAGACACTACACACATACCCATACCTGAACCCTGGTCCTGCAGCACATCCAGTGCAGGATACCCAAGAGGTAACCTGGGGCTCAGCAGCAATGGAAGAGTTGGGCTATTCATGGTTGGAAACTGTTAGGTCAAATGTCTGAGCATCGTGACCTGATCCAGACCCCTTACAAGGGACGCAGCAGCCAGAAGCCCATGCTGCAAGCCTCCTTGAAGCCAAATGACCCCATTTGTCTGCTCGGGGACAAAAGCAACCAAGGACAGAAGAATGCTTCACCTGGGGATGGTTCTTCCACAGCAAGAGGGAGTGTGGCTCAATGGCTCAGGGCTCCTTGCTGGTACCATTGTTGCAGTGGCACATGAGATGTGCCAGATGCCAAACCAGCTCCCTGGGCAGAGCTGCCAGCACTCTGGGCAAGACAGCAGCACACCTCCCAAAAGACAGCTGCCATGCAGCACGCCAGACACCCACACACACCAACGAGCCAGGGGTTCACAAGGGTGCTTGAAACCAGTCAAGCAGGTTCTTTTTATNAGGTGAAAGTATAATTGGGCATTGACACAGCTACATCTACCTTCTGCTGCCCCCCTCCCGCCTACATACCGGAGATCTACACGCACTTACATAGGATAGTGAGACAGGGACAAACGGATGGGCTCCAAGAGCCTGCAAGGAGGAGCAGGACACAGTGAGGGCCTCCAGCCTGCCAGGGGTGTGCTGAGATGTGCAACCTCCCCAAGGCCCAGCTCTTCTGCCCCAAGACACGGTGATGCCCAACCTTGCCACAAGCCCTTGTCTCAAGGCTGCAGTGGTGGTGAGCAAGGAGGGAGGGTGGTCTTTGGCTGACAGGGTGATGCACCTTCTGGCCAAGCTCAGGGTATTGAGCCTCCCAGTTGCCCTTCTTCCCAGGAGGCAGGAGGGGAGCTCAGCCTTGTTTGACGTGCAAGGCAGAGAGGCACGCCCTGGGACCGGGCATGCAGGGCTGCCAAAATGGGGGCATATCAGATGCAAGAGGCAAAGCCCTGCTGGCCCAGCGGGTCTCAGCATCTTCCCAACAGGAGTCATTGTCATGCCTGCAGACCCTTGGCAGATGGCAGAGCAGTAGGAAGGGTAAGGCTGCAGGTGTCAGTGCCCTGCTGAGGGTGATCCCACACTCAGGCACTCACCCTGCCTTCATGGAAGCTCTTAGGGAACAAGGGAGAGATCCTGTCACGCACTCAATGAGCCAAATACAGTACTTTTGTCAGCAAAATGAAGCACTACCAGTCCTGAGGTTCAGTCTGGGAGGAAAGCGGAAATAGCCCTCATTGAGTACAGAAATAGCATTGGCCCCTCTGAGGAAAGCTGAGGGCAGTGAGGTCTCTGAGACAGAGAAAGGAGAGACACTTCCAAGATTAAAAGGCCATTTGGCAAAGAGACGCAAAGACAGGGGGAAGGGCACACAGCCCTTCCAGCCCCTGTGTGAAACTGTCAGAGCAGAAGGGGGAGGACACTGGGCCAGCCCCCTCCCCAGATATAGTGGGAGCTGGATTTGGCTGCTGGGCTGCTCTAGCTTGACTCATCCTGTCCCCATTCCTTTCCAAAGCAAAAGGAATTTAGAGGAGCAAGAGATGCACTGAGACAAGCCAGGGCGGTTCCCCCAAACCCAGCCTGCAGCTCTCCCGGGAGCACATCAACACCTTGCACTGTGGCACCCGAGGAACACTGTTATTGGATGGGGCTGCAGATGTACTGCTTATTGCCAGCTCAGGTGAGTCAGCCTGATCAGAGGCTGATGTGCCACCAGAGAAACCTGTAGGTGGAGAGAAAAGAATCAGCTGGAGACTGGGGTGCATGAATCCCCATGGCTTAAAATGAACCCTGGGGCTTCTGGGCATGAGGCTTGACTGGGATGGTCAGGCCTTCTCTATCAGACCAAATTAGGGCTGGGACAAACTGCCCCATCATCATCCTGGAACAACCGTGGCCTGAGCCATCCCCATTTTCATTCTGTACACAGAGGGAGATATCTTCAACACTGCATTTCCAGGGTGAAAATGTAGGACAGAGAAAGAAGAGATCATCTGGGAGAGTGAAGAACACTCCTTCAATTCCACCAGCCTCAAATTAAAGGTTAACTGTTTTCAGCAGCAAGGCAGTGTGGCCATGGAGCTGTAGCTGCAATGCTTTTACTTGCAATTAGACCAGAAAGGGCAATAGGGCTTGGTCAACAAGAAACCCACAGAAGCACCAGGTTTAAAGCTCTTCTGGAGGGAGAGATGTGGTCCTGAAGCTGTAAGCAGCCAAGTACAGAACAGAAGTAAGCAGCACTGGGGAATGACAGCTCATCCTCCTCCTGCTGGGATAAGCAACACTGAGGGCAAGATTAGATTTGGCAGGCAGGAATGTCAGCATGGAAGAACATGCTCTGAAGGCCCCCAAACAGCCCTCCATGCAAGATGAAGTGAAAGTACCTGGAAGACAGGCTGATTGGGTGACCAAAAAAAAGGCAGGAAGCCCCTGAGCACCAGACACACCTTGCAGCTGGCTGTGATGAGGAGCTCAACTCCCACATTCTGGATTGCACTTGGTAATATCAGCACCTACTGAAGGACCCACCTCCTGGCTGCTGCCTGCCAGCCTGGGGAAGCTCTGTGGGTCACAGGAAGGGGTGGCCCCCTAACAGTCCAACAGGCAGGGCAGTTTGTGTGGGAAGGAAAGCAAAGCATCCTCTCTTCATGGCTTTCGGGGTCGTTTCAGTCCTCTGCGCCTTGCATACCAAAGCAAAGCACCTCTTGTTTGGCTGCAGTATTGTAGGGGAGAAGCCTGTGTAGCATCCTGGGCCAGCACAGAGAGGACCTGTTCCATGTGTGTGGGTCTGCGTTTATTCTTCTGTATCATTTTTCCCACCAGGAGGATGCTGAAGTTAACACTTGTGACTGCAGAGCAGAGAAGAACAAAGGGATGGTGCCATGACACCGGTGCAGCAGGGCACAAGGCCCAGCCTTTAACCAGAGTGCAGAGTCTCTACCTGCACATACAAAGCTACAGGGACCTCGTTCTCAGCAACCATTCCTCCTTTTTACCACTTTCTCTATAGTGTTGCTACATACCTAGATCAAGCAACGTGACCTATAACATCTGGCTGTGACCCTGAGCCTCAGAAAAACATAAATCCTTTTCTGTGGCCAGATTTCCCTCACTGGTACTGTGCCACATTTTACTTCTCTCCCCGGCTACTGCTATACTTCTAAGTCCCCAAACAAGTGGCAGAAATGTCTACCAAGATCCACCTCCCCAGCAAGGAGAACCATGGTAGCCATCGTGTGCCACAAAGCTTGGCCAGAGCCCTCCTGACTGGGCTACCATCTAGGTCCTTGAGCACTGTGCTCAGGGAGCACATGGGGAAGAGGGTGGGTGGGAGCACATGGGTGGGGAAGGGAGGCCAAGCTGCTTCCTCCATGCTGCCAGCAATGGGCACCAGCTGGGAGGTGTGGGATCTCAGTTACTATCTTTTGTTGTAAAGCCAGCCTCACAGAAACTATAAATTAATCTGCTAATTAAATACTCAGGTGAGACACCAGAGAACCTCCAGCTGTGCGAGCAGAGGAGCAGCTATGGCTTCTTCCGTAGGTAGTTGGAAGGGATCCAGCCCTCCCAGCACGGCCCCCCAGTCAGGACCTTGCAAAACCACCAGCCGCTGCTGTTCTTCTCACGAACTTCAAACAAAGTCCCTTCCTTAAAGCTGTTGGTCTCCTCATCACCGTCAAAATCTGCCACTGCCACATAGAGAGCTTCCCTGGAGATGTCTGGAGTGGAGAAAAGGGCTGAGGTCCTCTCCCTGCCTTCCCCTCTCTCTACTGGTTTGGATATAACCTTTTGGCTCACACTGCTTTTCACTTTGGCTTCATCCTGGACACACGCAGCAAGGAATGGTTTGGCTTTTGGAGGAACCAGCATGGGCCTCCCTGGAACTGGAGATGACCTGATTTCAGGTGTTTCCTGTGCTGAGGCCCTGAGCTCCACTGTGGGGCTGCAGGCTGGACCCCCTGTTTTCTTGGGAGGGGGTGGTCTGCGGGGTGGCACAACAGGGCGCTGCACTGGGAGCTCCCTGGCCCCTGGCGTGTTTGCTGGGCCCAGGGGAGGTTTGGGCATTGCTTCCTTTGCAGCGTGGCTGTCCAGCTTGGGCAGGGGTTTGCTCTCCATGCTTGGTCGCTCCTGATACCTTCCAGAAGCCTCTGAAGAGACCACAGCATTACCGAAGGAGCTGTCGCTGGCAGCAGTGTCCTGCTCAGAGGCTCTCTCTGGGCACTTTGCAGGTCTGAGCTTGCTGCGCAGGTTGCAAATGTCCAGTTTATCATTAGCTGCAGGTGGGTCAGCTCGGGCACCTGCAGCAGGTTTGGGCCTGATCTGAGGTCTTGACTTCAAGAATGGATTCTGGGCAATAGGCTCAGGCTTGTCCTCCACAGGCTCAGCTTTTGGCTTGGTTGGCTTGACAATGGGACGGAGGTTTGGCTTCTTCACTTCCTTGGCTGACACTTTGTGTCCACATTCCAGTCCCATTTCATTTTTCAGCTGGAAGAGTTTGCCCTTCTCTGGTTTCAGCTCAGGCTTCTTGCTGTCCTTTGGGGCTGTGAACTGCTTGGGTGGGACCATGGGCAGAATCATGCCTGGGGGCTTGGGAGGAGGCCTCTGCCTCTCCAGTAACTCGCCTTCTGATTTAATGATGGACTCCTTCCTGGGTGGCAGGCTGGGCTTCTCCTCTGCATCGTGGTCTGAGATCTCCTCATAGCTGCTGGTGAAGGCTGGGTCCCCGCTCTCAGGAGCCTCCTTCCCCTTCCAGTCTTTGGCCCACTTTCCACCACAGTCCATGCCATTGGGAGGAGCCTCCGGCAGAGGACGACAGGGTCCTGTCACTTCCTCGCTAGTGCTGCCATCGGCCACAGCATTGCCGAGCCGGAGCTGAGCCATCTCGTTGGGCAGCGGAGCCAGGAAATTTGGCCTGGATGCGCTGCTGGTTTTCTTGTACTTGTCAATGAATGTGGCCGGGGCCCAACCTTCCTTCTCCTCAATCTGAATGTACCACCAGCCGCTCAAGTTTTTCTCAATCACCTGCAAAGGGGAAAGGGAATTTCAGACGTTCATGCAGGAGTCCTCTCTACACAAGTGGGGATGTCCTGCATCTGAAATGACGTCAGGGTGGCCCACACACTGGTGCCTCCCTGTCCTGGTAACCAAAGGTCATGTAGCCACAGGACTGATACCCTAACAGGAGGGGAACCTGCTAAGGAAGGCACCTGCATGCCTTGGGACCGAGGAGTGGCGCAGCATCGCCAAGAAGCTGCGGCTGATCTGCTGCCACCCGGGGGCAGGCAGGTCCTGCATGCTGAGTACCGGCAGTGGCCACTGCGCGGCACTGTGGGAGCGATCAAGAGATCCAGCACGGCTCAGCCAGCATCCGCCGCGGCCAGGTCCGGCAGTGAGCGGGACCCGAGAGGAGCTAACTGGGGCAGCTATGAAGGCAAAATCCTCTTAGAGAGAGGCAGGGCTTACTGCTCGAAAAGCAAAATCACAGCTGCGAGAGGGACACTGCCAGCAAAAGTGGGTGTGCTAGAAAAGCAGTTTTGGAAAGGCTTTTAACTTGGCCTAAATAAGAAAACAGCACCAACTCTGCCCCTATTTGTGATGTGGCTTTGATTCACACTAGTTCCAACAGCACAGCATTCACATGCTTTGGGGACAAGAAGTCACCAAGATCATGAGGGACTCCAAAGTCTCATAAATCCAGATAGATTTTTCTCCTATTCCAGGAGATGGGATGTTAATGGTCCACAGAAGTAATCACATGCACCATTGTGCTCAATTTCCACCCAGAACGCTGCGGTGAGCAGATCTTCCCTGCCTGGAAAGGTCCCGGGGCCATGGGAGTCAGCAGTGCTGCACCAATATGAAGATGTGAGGGGCAAAGATGACAGTCTCACCTCTACTTTCATTCCTGCCTGGAAGCTGATGCCATCAGGGATGGTGGTCTGGAAGTCAGCTATGGTGTAATATTCCTCTTCCACTTGAGGAGGGACAGGAGGTTTAGGCAAGTTCAAACCACGTGGCTATAACAAGAGAAAAAATGAAACTCATCAGCATGTTTCTGTACAGCATCCACACAGCTCAGCAGTCTGCAGAGCCAGGCCAGGGAGATCACCTGTGCCCATGCAGCACCTTCACCAACATAAACCAGCAGATTATTTCCAGGCTGAGCAGAAAATTGCTCAGTGCCAGAGCTCTTTCTGACACCACTCACCCTTCCCAGAGGGAAGGAACCAGTCTGCAGCCTCCCACTGGCAACCTAGCCTTGTGGGACAGTGTGGCCAAAACTTTATTAATAAAGACCACATGAAAAAAAAGAGGATTCTTAGGACATCAGGGTGATGTGCACACGTATTCCAACCTTGACAAGAGCAGAACTCATGGTATGGAGGTAAGATCCCAGGCAAAGAATAACCAGTGACCAGAGCTCCTTTCAGTGTTCCTTTCTGACTCCCTCTGCCATGGCTGCTCTCCTACATCAGTTGGTACTTACTATGGTGAGATCTCGGCGAGGAGGGGGCCTCTGCCTCATCTTTGGTGACTCTGTGGAGGAAGAATTTCAGATGCTGTTGAGTTTTTAACTTTTGGTCACATGTGTGTTCACAAAAGACAAGTAAAAGAGAAAATGGAAAAGCAAGGGTCAGGCTGATGGACAAAGAAGGCAAAGAAGGAACCTCTCTGGCTAGTACTCTGGGTGGCATGGGTCACCCCAATGGAAGAGGAACCAACTTTGCACCATCAGGTGGTGCTGGGAAATGTAGCTGAGGTCAGTACACAAAACTGCCTTTTCATTGTAGGCCTGATCCAGACAATCAGCTTCTGAGAGGAAAGCATCTCCAGCCTGAGAGAGGGAGGCTTTTATTCCCATTCCATTTGCTGGCTGATCCCCAGCAGGTCACTGGGCAGCACTGTGCTCGTGCCACTTGTGCTTGTGCAATGTGACCTCCAGACCTTGCTGCGAAGCTCACCCTGCCTGCAACCCTGCTGTCTCCCTCACACCCCAAAGTCTTCAGGAAAGGCTGTGCTGACAGCCAGGCGCCACTGGCCCCCTCCTGGCTGGCTACTTACTGCGTCGGATGTCAGCGTTGGGCAGGGGCCGGCCCTCAAACCTCCCATCTCTGGGGCCGCCAAGCTCCTCCTTCTCTCGGCTCCCCACCGCCTGCTGCCGGGAGATGCCATCCAGATCCAAGGCACATGAATGAGTGGAGGGACCCGAAGCCAGCTTCTGAGAGAACATCTCTCCATTCCCCTTTTTGAGGTAGGAGGCAGGGGCCCAGCCTTCTTGACCCTGGTACCTGTGGTGGTAACAATGACAGCGTCACTGCACAGAGCCCCTGTGCTGCACTGGGGTCACCAGCCCTACCTGCAGGAGGGATCCGCTGAAGGCTGCTGAGCCCTCAGGCATCCCTGCGCTGAGCACACACACTGAGCAAAGGCACTGTGTGATCTGGGCAAAAGGAGCTTCATGGCACATGGGCACCTGGAGAGCTCCAGCCATGACTAAGGCTCCCACGCAAGCTGGCCACAGGCAGCAGGCCAAGGGCTGGGAACAGCACAAAGCCCAATTTCCTTTGCACCGGTTCAGGAACGAAGCACACTGGCAGGGGAAGCAGAGGCACAAACCAGAGCACCGCTGCTTGGATTGATGTACCTGGGTTTTGCAGAAACACAAGCCCTCTGCCTGCACGCCAGCAGCCTGGATCCCTTCCCTGCTCTAAATCTGCACTGTTTAGGAGAAAAACCAGCCCCGTGATCTGACTGAGAAACCACATCCGCAGGCTCCCTGCCGTGCTGGAGGGTCCTGTGCCAGTACCAAAAACTCCCCACTGGCTGGGATGCAGCCACTACGCTCAGATGGCACCAGCTACTGATCTTGTAATTGCCTTTAGAGTTCTTGTGGCAGCTCTCCTCTGCTTAAAAAGTCAATGGACGATCTTCTGAGGCTTTACTGCTGCCAAGACCAAAGGTTCAACGTAAGGTTAAGAAAGTTGCAGCATGTGCTCCCGTCCTGCTCAAGGCCAGCCGTTTGCTGGACAAGAAAAAAAATGAGCTTCCAGGAGAAAACAAGTATCAGCTTGGGATGATCTGGAGCCTTTGGCCTCAGCTCACCCTGCACACAGCAGCCCTGGCCCAAACAACAGCATTTCTCTGCAGGAGCCTCCTGACACAGTCAGAGGATGCAGCCAGGACACTCGCTGGTTTTCCTATCAGCAGCACATGACAGCACACTCATGCTCTCACACCAGGTTCCCCTGCACTGCTGGGGCATGTGATGCCATGATGCAGTTCACCTTCCAGCACAGGAAACTGGGGAAATTTAAAGATGTTTAACCACAGCTCCCTTGGCAAAGGCCTGAACAACAGCCAGCCTTAGCTTGTAGGGATGGAGAGAAGAGAGTTCTGATGTGCTGCTCTTCACAAGACCCTACACTCACACTCAGGTTGTACATCCCACACAGTCAGGTCTCTGCTTTGCACAGCCCCAGCTGCAGTACCATAGAAGAGGAAGAGGTAGGAATGGCACCTGATTTTCCACCAGCCCTCCAAGTTCTTCTGGATCACCTCCACCACGGCCCCCTTGTCCAGGTTCATTTCATCCTGGTCTCTTGCAGTATATGGGTAAATAACGGTGTACTTCTCCTCTGTTGCAAAGAAAGTGTAGTTTCACAGAGAGAGGGTTTTATGGTCTTGGCTGAAGAACAGTTAAGTAAGTTATATAACGATAAATCCTGCTGTAATGCAGGTGCAAACACACAGAGATACACAACCATTTGTGAAAGAAATGCCAGTGAAATGTATGTCAAAACAAACTCAGCTGCATTTTGAAATGGAAGCTTTGGTGAGCTCGTCTGGCCCAAGGAGAACTTGTGTAAAACAGTTCCTCCTCTCCCTTATGACTAAAGGCTATCTTACATGTGACAGCTCTCCTTTCACCTGCTCTTTACAGAAGCCCTTCCATACATCCATTTCAGTTTGAATGTCTTCCTTTCTCAGAACCTTTAAAGATGAACTCCTCTCTATGCAGGGAAAGAAATCCCATGGGCACCAGGAAGGAACCCCACACAGAGGAGCTCTCGCACACAGCTCTCACATCACTCTACAACAGCAGGTTCACATGAACTTCCTCACTGAATAGCTGGACTCCCCAAGACATTGGTCAAAGCCACGTAGTGAGCCTGGAGAAGAGCCTGAAAAATTCTGGTCTGCTAGACCAAATGATGGTAAGCAGGGACAGGGATGCTCTTTCATTAAAGAAGAATGGGGAAAATTCTGACAACCAAGTGGACATGTCAGACAAACAGGTCTATCCATCCTCTCCTCTCCACCATCATGTCCTGTCCTCTCTGGAAGAAATCCAGGAAAGCAATTGCCTATGCTTAAGTAGTGCTACAACAAGGTGAAGGCCATTTTGGGAGAAGTATGCCTCCAAAACTCATACCTTTGAACATGCATAAATCCCCACAGTGGAGGTCTCCTGGATTTGTCTCCTTGGAGAAGCACAGTCCTCATGGAGGACCTAATTTCCCACGCCCTCCTGATCCCATCTGAGCCACCAACCCCAGGGCCACAGCAAGAGGAGTTACTTTTACAGGAACTAGGGCAGCAGCTGCAAGAAGTCTGCATACATGTGTTGAGGGAGAGCAGAAACTCTAGCCTCTGTATTCAAAACAGGCCCCAAAGAGTGAGAAGGAACAGCTGATAGAGCAAAGAGAGATGTACATGAGCGGGCCTAAGGGAAGGCTGAAGAGCACGCACTGAGGACTGATGCAAGCAGGGTTCATCACATGCAAAGCAAGCAAACATGCAGACAATGGGGCTCCGTGCACACAACATGGGCAGCTGAATGAGTCTCTGTGAGTTCCACCTTGACCCCATCCACTGTTGTACAAGTCCCCAAGAGTCCGTCGGCGGCCAATGTGTCTGGGCAGAGACCAGTACCTCCATGGGACTGAGAAGAGCATGTTGGGGAAGCAGGAGAAGGACAAGAGAGGATATAAGGAGGCAGCACTTCAGGTTCAGGAGGAAATAGGGCTGACACCAGAGGGTGGCACACAAACTGTACTTACCTGGAACTTTCTGGAGGCCCTCCTTGGTCTGAGCCCGCCCTCCCACCTCCATCTCCCCAGCCAAGGGACTACGCTAGCTACAACACTGCTTTGAGCACACAGTGGTCAATGGAAAGGATGTGTTCCCCAGGGACATTCCAGATTTGCTCTGACCTTGCTGTCCTCATGTGAACTCATGCATGCGCTTTGTGCTGCACGGGTTTGGAAGACATGTGAACTGTCCTAGGACCTGAGCTTTACTCCTCCTCCAGCTCCTGGGACATAAAGGAGGCAGTTCAGCAGGGTGAAACTGAGGCAGGTGTCTCCAGCAGTTTCTTACCTCCATCAGGCTGAATTGAGAACTCATCCTGGACACCGTCCTGAGCCTCCAGGCAGGTCGCCGGCACCCACCCTTGCTCCTCTGACGTGCTAACAAACCACCAGCCTGAGAACAAAACAGCAGGTGGCTCAGCCAAAGGCTCTCACCAGCTAAAATCCTCCCTCCCTCCAAACCACGAGCCTGGGGGGTTTTGACCCCTCTTTGCTGCCTATACGGGAAGCTGAGGTGACTCCAAAGCAACAAAGCCAAGCATTACTCGGAAGGGAGCACAGACAGCGGCAGCAGAGATCACAACTGAATGATATCTGTACAGATCCTTCCCCATGGAAAACAAGAGAGGCTCTGAAAGCTCCAGACATACTTTTCACATCTTTTCTTTTAGCGGCCCCCCCACCTTCCCCCTTTCATGGTTCATTTTCACTCAGCCTGGGTCAGCAAGCCCAGGCTAATTAGCAGAGATGAATACACTGCCTGCAAATCGATAGCTGACTCCTGCTGCGCTCTTGCCTCCTTTACATTTGTGGAACCAGCAAAAAAGCTAAAGAGCAAACGCAGGATTCAAACATGAGCTTTCCCAGCAGAAATCGAGCCAGCTCCATAGTGGCTGCAAGCAATTCTAGGCCACCCTGGGTGTCCAATCAAAACAAACACATGCTCCTCGGTTATTAAAAGCACAAGCTATTTGTGTCTTTAGGGGCAACAAAATAAAGAGCCAGCACTACCCTCTGAATCTCACCAGTGAGAATCATTTAAGAAAGACAATGAGATTGCTGGGGAGGGAATCAGCAGTTACCTGTGTGGAAGGGAAAACCAGGGCTGCCATTTGAAAAATAAATTGTTTGCCATAGATTTTGAATTGATTGTGCTAATAGGTTTCAGTTGCTTCAGGGTTGCTTTTATTGTCCCCACCCTCAGTCATAGCTCCTGGTACAACCGATCCTCTGGGGACCAGCTCTGCAGAATTTTAAAATCTGTTTTCATGATCTCTCTTTGAACTCTCCTCAACAACCTCTGTTAACCTCAGGGAATAAACTCCCCTTTTCAACAAACTCCAGAAGCTGGGTCCACGACATGACTCGATCCCTTGCAGAGCCTAAGAGCAACTTGAAGTTCTGAAACAAGTGAATAGCTTGGCTGCCTGCCCTGCTCCATGGCTGGGTACTTCATTGTGTCTGGAGGCAGGAACAGCAAATGCACAATGGGGGCTTTCATGGGCACCAAGAGGATGTTCCCCTCTGGCAATAAAACAGGCTTGCCAGCTACAGGAAAGGCTTTTGTCCTTGGGACTCAGAGTAAATTTTTCAGCAAGAAGAAGCATAAAGCAGAGTGTAAAAGATGGACGGTGCCAGGCACTCAGCACACAGGGAATCAGACCCTTCCTTCAGAGAAGGTCCTCAAATCTTGTTCTCATTCAAACAACTGCAGACTGAAGCTGCTTTCTTTGCATCTCTCAGCTGACCATCCAAGGACATCCCTGCGAGGAGTCTAGAGGCTGTTTTGCTTAAGGTCTTTTTAGGAAACCACTAACAATATAGGCCTGCCATTCCTGCCCCTGCTCTCTGATGCAGAGTAGACCCAGAGCCCTCTGCCAAGCCAAACTCTCTGTACCTGATTCATTCTTCTCAATGATATCCACCAACTGGCCCACGCACAAGCTGATCTCGGAGCTCTCCTGCTTCTGGTAGTTTGCCACCACGACATACTGCTCCAGCACCAAGGGGTCGACCGATGCAGAGTCAGCTCCTGCACAGGGGGAACAAGAACCGACCCATGTGCCAGGGTCAGCACCAGTTCCTGAGAACGTGAACCATCACTCCCAGCACCTGCTGGCCTGCAAACAGCTCCAGGACACCCTGGGGATCCCAGCGTGAGAAATGTGAGCCAAAGACTCGAGTAGAGTGAGGAGAAGACCACACCAGCAGCCAGGTGAGAAGGGTACAGCCAGGTGAGACCTTTCACTTGCTTCCCACCATTCCTGCTCACAGACAGAGCTGTCCAAGCAATGCCACCACCACCACCGATACACATAGCAGCCCAGTCCCTGCTGTCACAGACTGAGGGGGTTCACGGCAGGCTTCTGTGCACTGGCATCAGCTGCCTCATCGAATGGAGCAGCTCAGACCTCAGCTCAGTTCACACAACCTGCAGTGAGTTTTGCTGGTCCCGGCTGAAGAGCCTGGGCACACAGGTGGAGAGGCGTTGGCAGCCAGAGCAGCAGTCCCCTGCCACCGCCACCGTTGCACTGCAGCCACCTTCCCACCAGCAGCTCTGCTCTGTGCTATCTGCACAGCCTAGCTCCTCCTGCTGGAGATCCTCATCCCGCGTCATGTCAGCAAGGAGGAGCAAGCGGGCAAGACCCACGGGGAGCAAAGCTGCGCCTCGGGCAGGAGGCGTCCCGGCAGGCAGAGGAGCGGCAGGCGCCGGCTGCGCCGAGCGCGGATAGGCTGCAGGTGGCACTGCGGGCTCGGGCAGGGACAGCCGCGGCACTGCCACCGCAGCAGCACTGCCACCGCAGCAGCACTGCCACCGCCGCCGGGCCCGCGGCTGCTCTGTGCTTTGCAAGCACTTTTCATTGAGGAGAGCGCTCTGGCTGCGGCTGCACCGCCTCGCCTGGGCACTGTAACAAGGGGCTCCACCTCCACCCATCACCGCCTTAGCAACGCGGCCCCAAGTTTGTCCCCGCACATCGAGCAAAGCTGCTCTTGCCCCGCGTGTACTGAGGCTTGCTGTGTGCAGGGAGGCCACCAAGGGACCCAGGGCTTTGCAGGCTCGTGTGAGCAGATGCTGCGTGTGTCTAGTGTCCAGGCCAGTCGACTCAGCCCCACCAAGCCGTGCTCAGCCTTCCACCAAACCAGCCACCAGGCATCTGGTTGCCCAAAGCACCAGCAGCACTTGCCTCCTCTGCCTCCAAAAGCCTCCAAGCTGCAAAAACGTGTCAGAAGCTCTTGCCCATGACTCCCATCTAACCCGAGCCCTGGCTCTGACCTCAAACACTTTGCCTTGCGGCTTTGCAACCTGTCAGATGAGGACACTGCCACAGGACCGTCTTCTCCCCACGTGCAGTAAGATGTAATTAACAGTTGCCAAGTGCTTTGGAAACAGGAGAGTGCTAATTGCTACACGAGTGAGACAAAAGAATCAGACACCTGGTAATGGGTGTTAAGTTGAATTTACAGAAGCTGTGTGTGTACTGTGAGCAGGCAGCCTCAAGTCCTGGGTCCAGGCAGAAATCACATCTAGCTGCTATGGCATGACAGACAAATGGGACAATTACCTCCCAGTCTCTGAAGGTGTGAAATTACCTAGAGAGTGGTGGTCCCTTGGGGCAGTCAGGTGAAATGAGCAGGTTTATGGAGCAAAGCTGGAGGTGAGGAGATTCAGACTGGAGGTGAGGAGATTCAGACTGGATGTGAGGAGGAAGTTCTTCAGCATGAGAGTGGTGAAGCCCTGGAATGGGTTGCCCAGGGGGGTGGTTGGGGCCACTTCCCTGGAGATGTTTAAGGCAAGGCTGGATGAGGCTCTGGCCAGCCTAATCTAGGGTAGGGTGTCCCTGGGCATGGCAGGGGGGTTGGAACTAGATGATCCTTGTGGTCCCTTCCAACCCTGACTGATTCTATGATTCTAAATCCAGCAAAGACATTCAGATTACATCACCAGAACACTCTTCTACGGGCAAGTGCTGCAAGTGCCCAAAGGCTCTCCTCATCACAGGAGTGGTCTCACCCTGACAAAATTATTTCGCACAGGAAACCTAGGGTGGCAAACTCATCCCAAAAAGAGATGGACAACATCTAACAGGTCTTCAGCAATCTTAAGACTCTCTGCTGCCTCACAGAGAAGGTCTCCTGTGCAAAAGGTCACAACCTCTCAAACTGATTCTGGAGAGAAAGAACACAACAAGGATTTAAATAAACAATTACTTTCAGGACAGTGTTATTTAAAGGAAAAAGAGGGAAACTGTCCTTTTTATTTTGCTATAAACAGCACTCTGCAGAGCTCCAGGTGAGCTAGCCAAGTGCAGAGGATCTATTACCACTAATGAAAGCTTCCTCCATACCAAAAATCCACAGGTGGGGCACCAAACAGAATTTAAAATAGCCCTGAAAAGTGAGTGGTGGATGCTAGGACTATTTGTTCTACTCGTTCAATTAAAGGTCTGTGCTCAAAATGATCAGAGGATCTACCCAGCCCCTGAGAGAAAAATAACAGCTATAGGAAGAAAGTAGTACTTTCCTTTCTGCCTTCCTCACTGTAATTACATCCCTTGCTCTGAGGCTATTTGCAGTTTCAGCAGGCAGTTCTGGATACTCCAATGTACCTATTAAACTAGCAATAGAAGTGGTAAACTGAGCTTGGAGGAAGATGTAGGAGTCAATTTCAGGAGCATCTTCAACTAGCTTAATCACCCTCAGCCACAAAAATACACAAGTCAACATCAAAACATCCTATATATGGGCAGACTTGAGCCTCTCTAAAATAGCAATGGTATAAATCTCACCATCTAAAATGGGAGACAGCAGCAAAGCCCTGCAGCTGGGAATGAGTGAGTAGAATCAGTCAGGGCTGGAAGGGACCACAAGGATCACCTAGTTCCAACTCCCCTGCCATGCCCAGGGACACCCTACCCTACCCTACATCAGGCTGCCCACAGCCTCAGCCAGCCTGGCCTTAAACACCTCCAGGGATGTGGCCCCAACTACCTGCCTGGGCAACCCATTCCAGGGTCTCACCACTCTCATGGTGAAGAACTCCCTCCTCACATCCAGCTTGAATCTCCCCACCTCCATCTTTGCTCCATTCCCCCATGTCCTATCACTACCTGATAGCCTAAGAAGTCCCTCCCGTTTTTTTGTGGGCCTCCTGCAAACAACTGCAGGCAGGAGCACAGACTGTGCATTCTGAACACTCATTGTCTGTGAGACTGGCAGGAACATGGCCTAGAGAAGGGATGTGCATTGAGTCAAGAGATCACTGAGGTCCTTGGACTGGACTTGCAGAACTGATGCTTGGAGGAGAGCCATTGGGAGGATGCACTCAGCTCTACAGGCTGGGCCAGGCAGAAGATGGTTCCAGACAGCACATGTCCTAGCTCCCAACCAAGGACTGCTCAGCACAGTGACTTTGCTCTGAAGCCATGTTAGATATGGGTCAGCCTGGAAATCTTTGCAGGAACCAAATCTTTGTTCCACCAGCAGCTTGGCCATTCACCCAGAGTGCTGAGATGTACAAAACCAGTAGGAGATCTCACAGATATGGCATTGCTTGAGACAATTCCAGCTTTTCTAATTTTTGGCTTTGCAGTGTCAGTGCCAAAAGTGAGGACTTTCTTGTGGGGCTTGGACACGGGTGCCTGCAGAGGGTAAAAAAGAGCTCAAGACTGAAATAAGGGGGCATAGGTATCTGGTTTTGAAGTCTGCCCTTGCTGTACACTCACTAAAGCCCTTGCCCAAAGCACCTTCCGAAAAGGTCATAGAATGGTTTAGGTTGGAAGAGACCTCAAAAATCATCTAGTTCCAACCCCCCTGTGCCATAGGCAGGGACACTTCCCACTAGAACAAGTCACTTAAAGCCTCGTCCAACCTGGCCTTGAACACCTCCAGGGAGGGAGCAGCCACAACTTCCCTGGGCAACCTGTGCCAGTGTCTCACCACCCTCACTGTGAAGAGCACTGTAAAGAGTTTAAATCTCCCCTCCGCCAGCTTAAACCCATTCCCCCTCATCCTGTCATTCCAAGACCTTGTGAATAGTCCCTCCCCAGCCCTTCTGTAGGTCCCCTTCAGATACTGGAAGGCTACCATAAGGTCTCATCAAAGCCTTCTCTTCTCCAGGCTGAAAAGCCCCAACTCTCTCAGCCTGTCCTCATAGCAGAGCTGCTGCAGCCCTCTGAGCATCTTCATGGCCCTCCTCTGGACTTGCTCCAGTTTCTTCCTCCTAGTCCTCCAGCCTGTGCTAACCAGACCATGTGCTTTCAAAACAGCTTCTCTTTTTCCCAGAGCTGAGGAGCCTGTGGAGATCAGCACTGCAAAAGTTACTCCCTTCCTGCTGTCAAGTGACATGGGCACTAGAAGCTGTGCTCTACTCTTTGCAAGCCTTCTCAGCTCTTCAGGGATTTTTCCAGAACTGGAAAATAATCACATGGAAATATCATTAACCTGCAGAGTTTTGGCAAGGTCTCTCCATGGCTGCTGTAGGATATGAGTGGTGTTAGTTCATGGTCTCTCATTAGACTGAACACTGTGGCTTGGGGGTCCCTATGCCATTGCAGGCACATTACACAGCACAGCAAAAGGCATATGGCCACACAAGGAAGAATCTAAAACAAACAAACAAAAAACCTGGTAGGGGGATATTGGAGCTTTCTGCCAGCCTCCTTGGACAGCTCCACCCAAATATAAAGTCTGGAGATGGTTTCAGGTTCTCCTGCAGTAAGTCAATGCTGCAATGAACCCATGACTCTCCATCTGTGCTTTGTGTTGAACTGTGAGAGGAGGGGAGGAGAGAAGAGAAACGCTCAAAAGAGTCTTGGGACTGATATGATGACTGCTTTTAGATGTACCTAAATCAGGAGCCAAGCCAGTCTTCAGAATCCCAAGGTGTGGGCAATAATCCACCCCCCTACAAGCTGCAGGCTGGGTGGAGCCTGTGCCCATGCCTAAGGCTCTCAGCTGTGGATCACAAGTACTGGCTAGAAAAACTAAGCAGAGGAAGTAGATTTTATTTCCAGTGCTCACTTCCACCAGGCCCTCCTTGCAACACTTGAGCCTCTTGGTCACTGCAGGAGTTGAGAGCGAGCAGCATTTTAATCCACTTTGCATCCCACTGTTTGCTTAAATTCCATTTCAAAACAGGGCTTGCTGCTGCCAGCACCTTGGGAGCTCTCCTGAAGAGCAGCTCACCTCCACTCTGGCAATACTGGGAGAAATCAGCAATTGGGAAACTGCTTATTGGGAAATTCTCACGATTTTTGTTTGTTAGCAGCTATTACATGCCCCCTCTTGAGGGAGACCCTGCATTGAACAAGCCTCTACAACTAGTCTCAGTTAAGATGCTGGGACACCATCAGTTCTTGAGTGGGGGGATGACCTGCAGCTCCAGTGGAAAACTGCAATCAAGCCTTTTAGTTTACTTTGTACCTTTTTTTTCTCCACCAAGATGAATCTGCTCATTTACAAGTCACTTTACTTATGCAGCTTATGGCAGTGCCAACTCTGGCCAAAAACCTTTCCGTAACCTATTTCAGCAGGATCTCCATCCAGCCAAGGCTCACACCTTCTTTCTCAAAGACCCTTGAGCTACTTTCATACCTTCTGCAGCTCCAGAAACTGAAAGATGCCCTCCCTAGATTGAAGGCTCTTCCCCTTGTCTCTTGTTCTCTTTCTGGGAGGCTCAGATATCTGCTAAAATACTCCAACTACCCCTCTTGAGGGGCAAGTGGAGAGCACGAGACACACAACCATCCAGCAAAAGCTGCTAGCTGGTGCAATCGTGAAGCAGAACATACTGCTGCCAACCATGCAGCTCAGATACTCCTCCTGACTTTGGCAACTTGGCACCCCTATTGCCCTGGCTGCTGACCAAGGCCTGCCCTCCACCTGGGATCTGTGACACAGCCTCTGCACGCGGAGCCAAGTACCACTCCCAGTTTGCCATCCCTCCTCTTCACTACTGCCCCACGTCCATCAGCCACCACAGAAAGCTACAGGGCACGTGACAGCTTCTTGCAAGGGGCTTGCCCACCCAACCCCAGCAAGTGTCCTCCTGCGAAAGGCAAAGCAAGAGCAAGGGCCAGGTGGCAAGCGGCTGTTACTACCTCGCTGCAGGAAAGAGGCCGTTCTCTGGATAAACCCTGATGGGGGAACAAAACAATGGGAGACAAGGCGTAAGGTGGGGAGGGAAATGAACTCAGGGGTGGCAGCAATAGGGCAACAATCCAATTCATGAATGAACAGGAAGGCCAGGGAGCCATGGAGAGCTGCCAGTGCCCATTACACCTTTGGGAGCACCATGGGAGGGACTGGTGATGTGAGATGGGGACTTGGGGGCTGCAGTGAAATCCCAATGGAGGGGGCATGCTGTGTCAGGGAGCCCCATGAGGGAGCACAGCATGGGTTTGGCTCATCATGGGGCCAGGCCCTAGCCTTGGTCCAGGACACTATGGCTGTGGGTGAAACCAGTGGGGAACAAATGAGTCCTTACCAGATCTCTTCTTTCCAACGGGCTCCCTGAAAAAGAGAAGGAAGAGTGTCAGCAGAGGGATGGGGCAGTTGGGTTGTTGGCCAAGTAACAAACCCACCTGAAAAAGCACAGCAGTGATGGCCCTAGTAGGGCTGCTGACCTCTCTCAACTAGCTAATGTCTCCATGGATGGCATGAGGCACCTCTCACCTTGCAAACTGCCCATCCCTCCCTCCATTTAGTGATTGAATGTTTTCATTCCTTCCAGGGTGAGGCTCAGTTGCTGGTCAGGCCTCCTTGGTGTCCTGGTCTGACAGCCACAACTCCCACCACATCTCTTGGTGAAGGCAGGTGGACTGGGACAATCTAACAGCAGTCAGGAACTCAGGAAGCCCAAACTCCCAAAACTGCACCCAGCACAGACCACAGAGCCCACAGAAATGGGCACTGGTATGAAGACAAAGAGAGAAATAGTTTAGTGTCTCCATATCCTATGCCTCTCAGGGACAGGGATGGAGAATGATCTGGGAAGGGGCAGATATTTAAATTCCCAAACAGGACAAGTCAGTAAAATGCTGTCGAATGGATGAACACCAGGGCTGTACAGAAGCATCTGCTGTGGTTATGGGAAGGCAACGAGGCAGCTTCAGCCCAAATCCTCTTGCTATGGCCAGTGCTGGCCAGACTGCTGATGGGAGAAACTACAAGTCCTGGGTCCTTTCTCTTACTTGAATGTTGCCAAGGAACATGGCTGCTGAACACAGAGCACAGTCTCTTCAAGCACAACAAGGGAATCTGGAGCATTTCACCATGAAAAACCAAACACCAAATCAAGAACAATATGGGCCCAGAAAAGTCATAGGTAACAAACCAAGAAACCCAACCAGCCTGAATTCAAACTCACCAGACCCTTCCCCAACCCAACCACTGCAGTGCCTATCTCTGGAAAAAATGTTCTCAACACTTTCATGTAACTTGCCACTATGGCCTTGAAATGCTGCTTTATTGTGGGGTGATGGTAGCCTGTCCCCTGCTCATTTAGACTGGAGACTGTTTTCCCTGCTCACGTGTGTGATAGATCAAGACTACTTGGCCAGGATGAAACATTCTGATACCAGGAGACATGCATTAAGCATTGTTACTTCCAGGAAGAGTAACAAGCACAGAACAGGCATTGGAGCTTCCAAGGAAAAAGCATTCACCTGGCAGTAAGTGAACCCCCCTGAGGCTTTAAGCTGCCTGACCACTGCCTGGAAAGATGGCTGGACCATCTCAGAAGGACCCCAGGAGCCCCTTCATCTGCTTATCAAGTCCACTGGCACAACCTTTCAGCCTACCCCCTCTTTGTTTGTAGGCAAAGCAGAGAAATCCCTCCATGCTCAGCAAAATAGTCAGCCAGAGCTGGGCCAGGCTTTGTTCTCTTTCAAGCTTATCTGCATTTTCAGTCCATAATTTCTGCAGACACTTTATTCCCTGGGAGCCACGGGGTGATGCAGACACTTGGCTGCCTTCAAAGGCCGCCCACCCATCCTGGCAGCACCGCCTGCTTGCACTGCCTTAGCCACACAGGTCCCCTTCCCCTTGCACAGAACTCGTACACAGAATATCCATGGAGCCATCAATAAAACTAAATGAAATGCAGCAAAGATGGACTAGAAACAAATGGGCCTTTGCTCTCAAGAAACCAGAGACTCTCTGGTGTAAGTCCAGAAACCACAGACGGCAAAGACCTGAAGAGTATGAAGAAGAGCTCAGTGGAGGAATCTGCCAGACAGAGCATCCCAAAGCCACGTTTAAACAGAGCTCACACTGTGGAGCTAAAGCAGAGCTTCTCAATAAGCCCCATCAGATTTGCCCCAGCTCAGCAGTATGGCAGGAAAGGGAAGCAAAGGGAGGGCAGATAAGCACACTGGAGCCCAGCAGGTGGGCAGGGCAGCCCTGCGCTGACAGGAGGGTGCTGATGTGTGGCACTGCTGTTTCTCCCCTGCCATCTGCTAACTCTATTACTGTAACTCATCCCCCTGTTTCCTTTCACTGGCTGCTCCGTCTGAATGAGGGGGCAAAGAAGGAGCTGCAATTTCACTTTGCTGCTGGGTTGTTCCTGGCATGGATACAAAGAGCTGTAGGTCTGAAGGCTGGCAGTCCCAGCCCACCACCTCAAAGGGAACAAGAGCTCAGACAAGGCAGGAAATGGCAATAAAATCCCAGCAGCATCTCCTCCTCCATTCCCTGTGGACCAGAGAAAGGCATGCAACAGAGCTTGCATGCACAGCTTCCTGGAAACTGGTGGCTCCAGAAGAAGGAGGAAAGGCTACTTTGCCTTCCACTGTGAAACTCATTTAGCTCACTCACTCACAATGCAGCCAGGCTGTGCAGATGAACCTTTATGCCCCACAGCCCCAGCCCCAGCCAGCTTAGGGAGCAGGAGAGGGGTAGTGGAGTGTAAACAACTCCAGATCCACAAGCAAGGCGAGATGGATCTGAAGATCACCACTCCAAGAAAACATCTCCTACAGAAAAACACATAGCTCCTTTAGAAAAATTCTCCTGTAATACAGCTCTGTCATCAAAACAGCTGTCAGGGGGTAGCTCATTCTGTAACTGTTCAGCAAGTTTCGAGATGTTACCAAAGTTGATGCAGGCAAGAGAGAGTGAGAAATGGGATAGAGCAGGGCTACTGTTTGGATGACTGATGTCCAAGTGCTCCACTGAATGTAGCCCCTGTGGCCCAGGATGCAGTGCCAGTGCCACCCCTGTGTTTAACCACTGGAGAGCTGCCCAAGCTGAACCTTCAAGCTCAGAAAGCAGCCCTGTGAGCACAGAAAATCAAGCACTCTGTCCATGCAAGGTGCACTGGTACAAAAAGTATTTCTGCAGAGTGGATTCAAGTCCTCTGATACTTCTGTCCACTGTCATCTATGAAAGACAGTTCTCAGCACAGTGATGGAGACCACTGTTTTGGAGCTGAGATCTAGCCTAAGCTCCTGGTGAATCTGCACACAGGCATCAGGAACACTGCAAAACAAACAACTCATTGTTACAAGCTGTAATTTGTCTGGATAGCAGAACACAGCTCAGAAGCCACAAACCAGTAAGCATCCTTACCCAAACCAACATCTATCAACTCAGGGATCTGCAGTTTGCCAGCAAAAGCTCCTGGAATGGGTCTCCTAGAGGAGGCAGCCACTCCATCTTGGTGCAGGGACCTGAGCCTCCCCTTTTTCTATTAACTCCCTGGCCAGGAGTTCCTGCCCCTTTTACCACCCAGTCACCACACAAGGGTGAAAAGAAAAACGTGCCCTTGGCACAGCTCAGCTACAAGGAAAGGTAAGCACACAAATAACCAGGGGGAAGCAGGAAGAGAAGAAACTTGCTTCTGGAGAACACTGGCTACAAGCCTGCACTTCCCAGTTATGGAAACAGCAGATTTACTCCCTGTTGCAAGGACAGAAACATGCTTCTGATCTTTTGGTGCTTTGGACCAAACACAAATCTTTTACCCACTGGTGGCTGCCGGCACCTTGGTCCTAAGCTGGACCTTTCAGTCAGCCCCCTGGGAGACAAGCTGGCACAGTCAGGTCACGTCAGGCCCCAGTCTCATTTTAGCCCAGTTCTCCTTTCTCTGATTTATTTGGGCTGGTGCCTGGCTGGAGTCCCTGTCAGTCTGCATGCAGGAAGCAATCCATTACTGTGCCTGTCAGTGCCACCCCCACCTAAGCACATCGGTATTAATAGAATAAGGAGGGGCTGCTGGAGGGGCTGCAGGCTCAGCACTGTTAGCAGTACACCTGCTCCTCATCTAGCCAGGACCCAGCTGATTATCACACACCTTCCAGCCCGGATGGCAGAGGCAGCCCCCAGCAATAACAGCCCTTTGCTTGATCCAGCAGCAGTAGGATTCAGCATGGGGCTCGGGTCCTGCTTGTCCTCCTTCTCCTTCCAGAAACTCCTCCCCTGGCACACAGCAGAGAGGAGCAGGGTTACTCCCTCTGCACTTGGACTTCTACTCCAGCAAACATCCACAAAGGCACAGCTGAACTGCTTTTGGAATATCCAGAATGCTCACCCTTTGGCCAAGGGCTCTCTGTGAGAAGTATCAGGAAGGCAAGCAGGGGATAAGAGCTCAGAGGGTGGCCTCATACAAGTAAAGGAAGGAAGAAAAATGTGATGAGCTGTTCCAGGCTCTGCCATCAGCAACCCTGCTGCAAGCAGGGTATGTCCTGGGTGTGTCTGCCCTGGGGAGCTGCAATGCTGCATCTTCATGCAGCAGCCAAAGTGACAGGGACATTTTGCTGGTGCCCCAAGGTAACAGAAAGCTCTGGCAGCCCAAGTTTGAGGAGCATGAAGAGGAGCCATTGTCAAGTGGGGGAGTGGGGGCTATGGAAATCGTAGTGAACTTTTGCTGAGAGTTTCTGCCATGTGGTGGCAAATATCAGGTGGGTTCCAGGCCACCAGAGGGACCACAGCACTGCTCAAGTTTCCCAGCAGGCAGAAGTGAAGCACAGGTCAGTGTCCAGGACCAAAATCCTCAAGGAGTCTCTGTGCCTGTCTACAGCTCAGGAAGGCATCACTGGAATGAAAACGTAGCTCCTGTGCAGGACCTGCATTTGCAGAGCAAGGCCAGAGGGCCACCCTGCAACTGTCTGGGTTGCCTTCCTGCCAGAACAGGACCAAATCCCAAAAGCACGTTTGCTTAGCAGTGGTAGAAGGAGGTTTCTCATCCATCTGCAGACCAGACAAGTCAAACACAGGATTTCTCTAATTCCTAGTGCTCCACAGCCCACCCAGCAGGCAGAAAGCACCTGTTTGGCTTGTAGAGTTTGGGAAAGCCAAGCAACCTCAGCGAGCAGGGAGAAGCAGCAGCTGAAGATCAGCAGAAAAACCCCAGCTGGGGTCTCCAAAGAGAAGACAAGCACAGATGTAATCCCACACACTGCAGCTTCTACTGAGAAACAGTTTCTGCCTCCACTATCATCTGCTCTTGTAGAGGTCACAAGCCCTTTAAGGAGCCTTTAGAGTCCCAGTGCAGGGAGTGTTGCCCAGCCCAATCCTGCACTAACCTTGGCATGCTGTTGAGTGGGTGGGAAGCCCATGCCAGCCTTTCAGCCCTCGCCTTCCTTTGCAGAAGATCTGCTGGATTCAGGCAGATCCAATACATCAAGATGAAGATATTTGAAGAATGAGGAATTTATGTGTTTTAAAGGCCCCTCAGGGGCTCCTGAGGCTGGTGGCTTTTGAACTGTAAACCACAGCACCCAGAGGGAGCAAGGAGGGGTGCTCAAGGACACCTTCTAAGCATGTCAAGATACAGCAAATTTGCTTTATAGATGCTTGTGGCCCCACTGGGGGAAAAAAATAAAAATCAGGTTTATAAGATAAAAGGTAAAAAACAACAACTGTAAGACTCTTGTACTTGGTGAGATGCTCATCTACCAACATAAAAGGAATGAAAGATGCTTTTAAGGAGAGGCTTCCCACAGCCAGGGCTACCTCCTAGAGGGGACAGCAGCTCCACAGCCTTTGGGAAGCAGCACAGTGATGGATCCATCCCCAGCATGCTCCACTCGTACACTGTGGACAATTATTAAATAACCACTCAGGATCTTGCTTTACTATGGAGATAACCTGGGCTCCTGCATGTTGCGGAGCCAAAATCTGGCTGGTGAGGAGCAGCTGAATGCCTTGACTCAGCAGTGGCTTTGTGCCCAGCCATGCAGACTTCCTCAGCTTTACTCCAGAAATTCTCTGCTGCAGCTAAAACCAGTTTTAAATTGAAAAAGGATAGATGAGAGGCAAGGGGTGGGTACACACAGCAACTTCCCACTCCAGCAGCCAAGTATCCTGCTGCTGGTCAGACCTGCTGAGGTAAGCAAGGAGCTGGAATTTGATGAGCTTTCTTCTTTGAAACTATGATAGGGCTTCCATCCCACACTGGGGAGAAAAAATCCCACATCCTCACAGACTGCTAACTTACCAGAGGATTTCTCTTTCCATAGCTGTTTCTTTACACTACTCTGTGGAGTCTCTTCTTCCCAAATTTAACTAATCCCTCTGGATTACAGTCCCACTCTGACCCACCACTGGGCAGCTCTCCAAGGTGGAAACAGCTGAGCTATCCCAGTCCAGCGTTTGCTGAACAGGGATCCACATCACAAAAGCCACAGATTGTCACTGCCAGTGGAAACACCAAACCCTCAGTTTGCTCCCCTCTTTGAAGTTGTCCCTCTGGGTGGGAGAAGACTGGAAAGTTGGCAGATATGTGTGCAGAGGGGATGGAGTAAGGGCTTCACGTCCCTCTTCTGTCTCTTGAATGCTGGAAACTCCTGTCTCAACTCTGCTTTTGGCTCTGATCTACTGCTCTACTGGAAGTGATGGGGAAAAAAGGGCACAAAAACTCAGCATTTGACTCCTTTCTTCTCTATTCAGTCCCTGTCCATTCAAACTTCCTTTGCACATGCCAGCAGCAGAGCTGGGGCTTGTAGAGCAGGCTAGAGACCGAGAAGGGCTGAAGATCTCAGTTTGCAGGGCTGGTAGCCAGCAGCAACCTGGTTTTGTTCCCAGCATGGGCAAAAGGATGCTGAAGGGAGCTATACTGCAGGAAAACAGGAGAATCCTGTCTCAGTCCAAGAAGAGCTCTAGGGCTGGGGAAAACAGACACCACAGGGGTCTGGAGATGGATACATTGGCTGTCCAATCTCCTCTTTCCAGTTCCCAACACTGCCAGATATTAAATTCACCCTTTGCAGTTAGACCAGAATTTTACAGACTGTAGTCAGCTGTGGCTCCTGAAAGCAGTCTGACATCCAATGGTGATGCACCCCAGACAAAAGCAAGCAGAGGGTGCATCCAACAGCACTCAAAGGCACATTGGGTGGCACTGCCACCCGTCACCATTCCCACAGGCATGCTGCAAGCTGAGGTGTCAGCCAGAGAAGCTGAGGCAAGGGATGGGGAGCAGGAAGGCTTCCAGCCACAGTGCTGCTAGGGTGGCTGCTTGGCTTGGCACTGAGCATGTCGACCAGTCCCTTTTCCCTCCCTCATTCCCACTGTTCAGCCACCCAGCATAAAAAAGTTGCCTTTTTACACACACACACTCACCCCCAACACTCTGTTCAAGTCCTGGCTCCCTTTCAAGTTCCTGAGAGAAGTATTTCTCTGCTGGCTGAATGATGACATGCAGCCCAAGCCCAGACACGCCATCAGGTCTGCTGCAGCCCAGCCGTCTATCACAGCTCTCATCTCGTTATTGGTACACTGGCAGCGCGCCAGCACTCGGGGCTGGGGAAAGGGCTCCCACCAATCTCTCCAGAGGAGAGAGTCAAGGACTTTTATTAATTAACATTTTGAATTGTAGCTAATAAATACCCCCTGGCATTCAGGCTGGGATAGGAAACACAGCAGAGATGTCCTTGAGATGCTGTAGCGTTTTTGCTGCTGGAGGCGAATGGCCAAGGGCCACCCGCTAAGTCCTGCTCAGTGCTCCACCATGGAGAGGAGCACAACTGTCAGCAGATTCCTTGCTGCATGACCTGCTTGCCCATCCAGCACTGTGATGGCCAGTCACAAGCACATGGCAGTGTTGCAGCAAGGCCAACTTTGCACTCAGGAGATGCTCAGCAGTGCTGCAGGACACCACAGAACGTTCCTGAGGATGGACCTCGCAACACAACCGCATACACGGGACTGGATTTTAGGTTGATGCCCTCTGCTCTTCTTGTCTGTTGGACCCAACCAGAGTGACTAAGAGGGACAGGGCAGTGATGGCTTCTTGGCTGGACAGCCAGGAGCCACAGCTTCAGACAGCAGAGCACAGAGCTGCACTGGTCTGGGGCTGATGCTCAGCACCCAAAAGGCTCCCATTTGGATGTGGTCCTTGTTCTGGCCACAGTGCCCACCCACCTGATTTTTGTGTCAGTCTACAAGACAAAATAAAAGTGAGGAAATTTGGTGCAAGACTGAAGCTGCTCTTCAACCCACCATACATGAAGATGTGTCAGCTACAGGCAGGCTCAACATCCAGCTCCTCTTGGAAAGCTGCTCACCGTCCTCTCATGCAGGGCTCAAGGACTTACGCATAGGCAGCCTCCTACATCCCAAAACAGCCCCAGGAGCTCTTAACTCTCCTGATAACCCCCTCCCCCCAACAATGTCCTTGCAGGTTCATCTTTTCCTTATGTCTCTTGCCTGTTCCTGAGCTTCTGCCCTTGCTGAGGGATGACTGATGAGGTGGCAGGTTAAGTGGTGAGCAATAGCTGGGCAGGGCAGACGAGAGTACCAGCCGACAGCAAGCAATTAGTTAATGGGCTCTGAGGCCCTCAGACCAATCTCATCAAGTGACCGAGAGCTTTGGGAGGAATGATGATAGGTCAAGTGCATAGAAACCAGAGCCAAGGGAGGAAAGCAGGGATGGGGGAAGGGGGGAATTAAAAGAAGGAATGACAAAAATTGAAACCCCAGGGAGATGCAGTCCACTCCAACACAATACTTAGCTGGAGACCTGAGAAGCTCAGTGCTGCTGCTCAGAGGAGACAAACAAAATCCCTTTGTCTACCTCCACACCCTTCCAGTCCGGAATGAACTCAAATCAATTTACTGCCTCTCCTCTCCCAATTAATCAAGCTGCCTCCATTGCTCAACCTTCGGCAGAGCTGCTCATCATGTCACATGCAGCATAAAAAGAGAGAGCAGCATAGTACGAGATGGAGGCAGCTGCTCAGATTTATGCTGCTTGTGATTAGTAAGAGATGGGTGGCTCCTGGCCAAAGCAGCTCATAGTCACAAGACTTATAACCAGAGTTGCATAAGGCACGCAAGATTCCTTACAAACATTCCTTGTTTTGCATGGAAAAACTCTGGAGCATTGTTATGGATGAGGCTCATGGATGTGGCTATGGGAAAGTGCCTTCCGAATGAGGCCCAAGTCATTAGTAACCATGTGACTGAGGTTTCCAGACTGACCATGTCTCTAAAACCAGCACTGACATGTAGGAAGTGGTTTAGGAGATGCTCAGCACTTCATGGAGTCCCAGAGAAGTGTTTCCACTTCTGCACTGGAGAAGGCTACACCAGGAGTTGGCTGATTGGGCAGAGGTGTCCACCTCAAGCTGCACAGTCCTTGATTCCTCTCCAAGAAAGCTTCCAAACCTCAGATCTGTACCTCACAGGGTGAAGAGCTGATGAGTGTCAACTGCTATGGAAACCAGCAAGTTCAAGGCAGTTTATGTTCCACTGCCACCCCAGCAGTGGCAGTTGCCCAAGCAACTTACTCTTTGGGGGGTGTCAAATCATCAGGTCGTGTCTCAAAGAACTGGAGAACCTCCTCACATTGGGAGATGTAGGGAGGCAGTTGGATCAGAGCCTGTGGATGAAACAGAGACATCAGTGATGGGAAGCATCAAGACTGTACAAGGAGCTGAGTGAGGACAGACCCTCAGAACACACAGAACAGGGTCACAGACCAAGATTGGCACCCACACAGTCCCCAGCACACAGGACTGCAGAGGCAGGCAGAGGAGAGCTACACCAAACACACACCAGAAGCTGCCTCTGCTTTTCTCCTTTCCCTTCAAGAAAGCTCCTTGCAGAAAGGCAGGCTTCGAGGAGGGGACTCACAGGGTGAGAGTGTGCCTGTCTGTGGGAGCTGAGGGCAGAGTCTGGGCCAGCAGGATTTTGCCTTTGGTCAGAGCTCTTGTAGATGCTTTCCAACACTGGCTGCAACAGGAGCTGGGCAATGATGGCAGGCACCTGCTTGGCAGAGAGCCCTGCCCTGCTCTCTGCTCACTGCAGGGAACAGGGCCATGAGTGATGGCAACTGCAAAAAGTAACAAAGACATGCAAATGAGGAAAGGACAATCTGAAACCAGGGAGCAGTGCTGCAGCCTAACCTGGAACAGATGTTTGACCAATTTTCTGTAAAACTCCCCCTTCCCTCCATTTGCTGTCACAGCAGTCTGGTGACAGCAGTGTGGGCAAACCAATCCTTCACTCGTTTCTCCACCAGAGACAAAGCCACATCTGCAAAGCCCTGGGGTTACCACACAGATCAGATGTGGCTCCACACTGACCCAATTGGTGGCCCCCAAAAACCCTTCCAGCCATTCAGCACACAGCCATTCACTGCCAGCAGAGCAGACAGTCAAACCACTAATGACAGGCCAGCAGCAATCAAGAGCATGTGAGAGACAGGAGAGGAAACTACTCACTCCTTGCTTTTGGGTCCAGAGAAGGACTATTCAAAAACCAGGTTTTGCATGGATGCCATTCCCATGTGGGTACCATTCCCCAATTTCAAGCATCCCATGATCTACATCATTTCCCTGGTGCCAGAATCACTCTAATTTTGAGGTCTGGAGAAGATTCCACATCCTCCAACAGCAGGGGATGATCACGGAATCCCTGTGCCAGAAGGACAAAAGGCAAGACCAACAGCTCACTTCTCAAGATATCTAAATGGAAGCCCACCTAGAGCTGACTCAGCTGGCACAGCAGTGGCCAAGTCAAGCATGCTGCTCTGAAGTTTGTCTGGGTATGGTCTACAGCAGCTATGCCCACCAAATTAAAACCAGCAACACAAGTAGCCACTGTCCCACATATAGTCTGTCCTACCTCTTCCACCCAAAGGGGTGAACCGGGGAGGGCTCTGAGCACATAGCTGCAGCTCATGGTATTACAGCCACAGCAAGTCACCTCACTCACCTTGCTGCTTGCAAGCCTGAGGACAAAGATCATCTGCCAAAGACAAAGGAATCTTACTGCACTGAAATCCATTCTCACTCTGAAGAGCCGAGCTGGAGGAGACATTTTGTATTTCTGTTCTGCACCATCAATCTCCAAGCAATGTCCACCTCCAATGATAAATACAGTGGTAAAAATGTGCTAAGACCCCATGGCCACAATCTGCAGCATGATGAGCCCAGGAGGGACATCTGTCTGCTCCTGCTGACTCCTTGCTCACTCTGTATCTCCGCAGTCTCTGGTCCCACACCCAATTTCAGCTCAGCAGCTTTACAGTTAAGCAGCAGCAAGTGGCAGGCCAGGCACAGCGTGCATGTTATTACTTGGCAATGCATTAAGAGGAGGAGGAGAGAGCAGCTAAGTGGGTCATATAACATCAGCCATTATGTTCCAGTTGTTAAGTCAAATGGATTTATTATATTTTATTCCAGTAATGGCATCATTCTGAAAGAGATAGACACAGCATCTTATCACTTAGGGACTTTTTCTTCCCAAAAATTAAATTCATGGCTCTGTGTGCCTATACGTAGCTGGCACATTTTAGTGACTCAGAAGGCAAGGGCTGATTGTGCCTGGCTGGAGCCAAGCAGTTACTTGCACCATCAGCTCCCCCCAAGCTCTTGGAAGCGTAGAGGTCCATCGTGCTACAGCTCCATCACTCTGCTCTTGTCCGCTGTCTTGGCCCACAGCGGTTTTCACCCACTGCAGAGCTGTCAAGATATATTTATTAATTCACCTTTATCCTTGTACTTGTTATTCCAGACATGGCATCCCTTCCATAAGTCTGGCTGAGTCCCAAAACCAAGTCTCCACCACTACACAAAGCCATAGGCCACACTCACTGCTACACTTCCCACACCTAAGGAATGTGGTGGACACTTCATCGTTTCCATGCCTTCTTCTTTGGGTTTTGCAGCCTTTGGATATGTTTCCAACAGCACTCAGATTGGATTTTGGATGTAGTCTGGACCTGCCTCCAGACTATCTCATGGCTTCTGCAAGTCCAAGTGCACTTCTTCCACATAATGAGATCTGGCAGGCTTTACTCTTGTGAAAATAACTTTTGGTGGACTTAAGTACTTTGTTTTTCCAAGCAACAAAAAAAACCCCAACCTCTTACAGCAAAATATTCCTCATATTTAAGCACACAGTATTGTGTCCTTCAAGACTATGAGGCGAATTATCTCAGCTTTATACAAGGAGAGGATGCAGACAATCAGCTGTAATTTGGTGCCATGCTTAAATGATTTCTGTTGGATTCCAATAGTTTTTTGCAGGTACAAGGCATCTTACCCCTGTGCAAGTAACTGGTTTGCTAATCATTAACAGGAGCTTAGGTCCCAGTCTGGGATCAACCCACCAAGAAAGTTCTGTCTTCTGTAACACAGCAGGTCTGCTCCTAATAGATGGGGACAAAAAGGCTCCCCAAGGAACCAAGTCCTGCAAGCCTAGTGCTGCACACAACCATTTCACTCCAAGCCATCTACCAGACAGCACACAGCGAGGCAGTCAGATCCTTTCCCGTCCATTTGGAAAGATGGTTCTGGTTTGTAGCTTGAGGAAGGAGAATCACAGAATCACAGAACGGTTTAGGTTGGAAGGGACCTCAAAGCTCATCCAGTTCCAAGCGCCTGCCATAGGCAGGGACACCTCCCACTAGAACAGGTTGCTCAAGGCCTCATCCAACCTGGCCTTGAACACCTCCAGGGAGGGAGCAGACACAACCTCCCTGGGCAACCTGTGCCAGTGTCTCACCACCCTCACTGGAAAGAACTTCCTCCTAACAATCCCTTTAAATCTCCCTTCTGCCAGTTTAAACCCATTCCTCCTTGTCATGTCATTCCAAGACCTTGTGAATAGTCCCTCCCCAGCCCTCCTGTAGGCCCCCTTCAGATATTGGAAGGCTACTCTAAGGTCTCCTCGAAGCCTTCTCTTCTCCAGGCTGCAGAGCCCCAACTCTCTCAGCCTGTCCTCATAGCAGAGCTGCTGCAGCCCTCTGAGCATCTCCGTGGCCCTCCTCTGGACTCTCTCCAACAGTTCCATGTCCTTCTTGTGGTGCAGGTTCCAGAACCGCACAGACTACTCCAGGTGGGGTCTGAGGAGAGCAGAGCAAAGGGGGAGAATCCCCTCCCTTGCCCTGCTGGCCATACTTCTCTTAATGCAGCCCAGGCCACAGCTGCTGTCTGGGCCGTGTGTGCACACTGTTGGCTCATGTTGAGAAAAAGAAAGGGAAAGCACAGGAGCAGGGGATGGTGTGGAGCTGGTCTTCAAGTCCTCAGATGTAGTGATGTGGAGTGAAACACCAATTGGTGGGTGGGTTTTCATCAGAGAAAGGGCTTGGCAGTGGGAGGTAGCCCACAGTGCCAGTCTCCCAGCACTGCCACAGCACTACATGCTGAAGGCTGATGAAGGGGCTGGACCTTCGGCTGGCGCTAGGCAGCTCCCTTACCTTGCAGTATTCGTCGATAGGTATCAGGCGCTTGACTGCAACATCGCGGATGTGACTCCGGCGGAAGAGGATCTTCCCTGCACAGGGGAGAGAGGGAGAAGAGCTGGTCAGCACAACACCCAGGAACACTGTCTCTTGAATAACTCTGTCAGGACCCATTCCCTGGGCGTGCTGTTCTCACCAAGAGCACTGTACCTACAGAGCGGCACGTTCCCTGTCGTACGCTTGACATGGTAAGCATGTTCAAGGAGACAGAAGAGGAAACAATTAGCAGTAAGTTGCATCCCCATCCTCTCTCACCAACATGGTGACAATGGAGGAGTGGCTTCTATCAAAGCACATGCTGCCTGGCATGCTAGTCCTGAGTGCACAGGTCCCCTGGCGAACACCAGTGCTTGCCAAGAGAAGCAGACAGACACCCCCATAATTGCTGCTGCAGGTAGGATCCTTCTCGCAGGCTCCAGCCCTGCTCAGTGCATCTGGGTCTACGGTGAGCAGAAGCCAAGCCAGAGGGTTACTCTCTAGAGCTCCTGTGTTGAACTGGTCCCTGAGGCCACAGTATCAGGACTACAGATCTGAGTCAGACCTATAGGATTTTCCTTCCTGTCTGGGGTTTATTTTTGTTCTCCATTAATGGGATCCTCTTGCTACTCCATTTCCTTCCCTCTGGCTTGTGGTACAGGCCTCTTTCCTTTGAAGTCTAATGAGTCCTAAATGCTTCAAGCTGCTTTCACAGAGAACAGCTTCTCTGGCCTTTAACTAGACAAAACCCATTAGCAGACAGTGAAAGATCCACACAGAGACTCAGCGATCAAAAGGACTGGTATGGACCGGATTGTGGTAGGATTTCAGACCTGCACTTCCCAAAGCACCAGGAATTGGCACTGCTTTGCAATAAAGTCACCTGGAACATCATGGTTGGGGAGTGGGGTAATAAAGTTTCCTCCATTTTCTCCTTACATCTCCCATGGTGTAGGAAAGCCTCAGCTCCTTTTGGTGCTCACTTGGGTTTCCAATCCCCACAACAAACTGAAATGTCTGTCCATGTGATCCCTTTGCCTATCAATAAGGTCACCCCAGAAGCCAAATTCCCCTCACAATCAAATGCCAACACACCTTCACAAGCAACCTGAGAACAGAAAAAAAGCAGCCTGGGGAGTTGCACACCATGGCCAGCTTCAGCCCCAGCCTTTGCAGGAGCTGCAGCACTGCTGCAGTCAGAGGCTGGATGGTACCAAGCTACTCAAGAACAGGACATGGTGAAATAGCCACACACTTATCACAATTTCAAATCCAGGGCTGGGATACTTCACCACTTCTCCAGGACCTGGAACACACCCGACTTGTGCAGCCTGCCAATGCATGCTTTAAGCAGAGATGATCTAAGACAACCCAACTTCAGCTTATGAAGGGGATGAATCAGAACTTTATGGAGGAGCCAAGCCTCCTGCTGGCTCAGTTGATGCAGAATGCCTTCAAAACTGGACTGGGAGCACACAGCAGCTATACTCAGTACTAGCTCTGTATTTGCCCCCCAGTCAAATGCAGAGGGTCAGAGCAGCTCATACCAGAAGGACTGCTTCTCATTTATATCCTGCTGACAGCGAGGGGCTGAGACATTGGTGGTGGGAAATGGTCTGCTCTGAAATGCATTCCTTCTCACAGCCTGCCAAAGCCAAGTCTGGCTTTGTGATACAGTGAAAAAAACCACCACCCCTCTATTCAATCTGTCTCTCAGATTTTGAGGGTGAATAGCCTGGGAACACAGAGGTTGTCTGGAAAGACTGAGAACGACAATCAGGTCTGAGCTCCTTTCACTGCCTCTGGCAATTATTTTCCATCAGACAAACAAATTATCAACAGTTTTCCCTTCTCATGGTGTCTGCACTGGAGAGGCTTCTATTGGAATGGTGATTTTTTTTTAAAGAGATGAATGGATCACGATAGTTTGGTTGGCAATAGTAAGGGAATAGCTGTTTTGAGTTGCTGCCTGCCAAAATAAAAATCACTGATGGGTGGGTACATTAGAAATGCCTGAAACAATCAGTTCAGGGGGTGGGAATATTGAAATGTTTAACAAACAGATGCTAGCAAATAATAATAAAAGGAATATAGTTCAGGGGGATAAATGCATCACAGCAACCGAAGTGACCTGAAATTAGCCCAGCCACTGAGCAGATGAACCAGCAGGCAATCCAGCTCCCTGCTTGATTTGCTCTAGATCCAGTATTTTTCAACAGGGAAGTTTATTTCCTAACAAAAAAGCTGGCTTTTAATCAAAATGCCTAATTAACATAATCACAGACCCTTCGGTGCTGCCAAATGCAGCTATATAAATTCTTGACTCGAAAAGCAAGAGATTACAGGAAACCACTTCCCTCCTGGAAGGCAAAGATGGGCAACTTGCTGGGTCATTGAGATGCCAACATTTTCCTCGATGCATTTTCATGAGACCATGTCTGTGAAATGGCCATCACAGTGCTGCCTGCTGGTGCTTTTCACATGGCCAAAGACCACATAATGGCATTGTTCATCTCAGATCTGCACTCCTCATTGCTGTAGCTCCAGGGTACACAGCAGAGGCAATGGTACCCCTCACCCACACCTTGTTCACATCTCTCTGGTTTAGACATTTTTTGGCTGCCTACAGGAGATTGTAAGGACTCTCAGTCTGGTACCAGGTTGCTGTCCTGCTAATTGATCCATTGGACTCTCTTCCTCCTGTCCACAGCAGATATTCCTTCATGCTGACAGGGAGATGAAGAGTTCAGAGTAACTCCTCAAGATCCTAAAGGAAATGCATGGTGATGAAATGGACAGGTGGCCAAGGAAAAAGAGAAGTCTGATGGCTTAGATAATTGCCATCCTGGCCCCTTCCTGTGAGCAACCTCTTACACAGGTACTGTGCAGAGAAGGGCTTGGTCACTGGCCCAGCTTTGGCACAGAGTAACCTAGCTCCGTAGAATCAGCCAGGTTGGAAGAGACCTCCGAGATCATCCAGTCCAACCTATCTCCCAGCCCCATCCAATGGCACTAAGTGCCCCATCCAGTCTTTTCTTGAACACCTCTAGGAATGGCGACTCCACCAGCTCCTTGGGCAGCCCATTCCAATGCCAATCACTCTCTGTGAAGAACTTCCTCCTAATATCCAGCCTGTACCTCCTGGCACAACTTGAGACTGCATCCCCTCATTCTGAGCACCAGGCAAAGGCAAGCCATGCACAACAGTGAGGAGAAATATCTGCACAGAAAGCGGCCAGCAGGAAAGAGGGGGAGGTCTCTGGAGTTCAATTTTCTGCAGTGAAGTTTCCCAGTTGGCTGAACTCTTCACTCAGTAAATCTGCAGCATGAGAGATGAGGAGTGACAGCGCAGGGAGCAATCTCAGCTGACTTCACAGTATCTAGCAAGAACGAGACAGCCTTGAAACAGTTTGGACCCTTGACTCATGGATGCTTGCAAAATCAGCAACATTTCCTCCAGTAGGAGAAGAATAGCTACCAGCCTCACTTCTTCTTAAAGAACACCCTCAGGCAAGGCTCACTTTACTCCTAACAGCCTCAGAGCAAAGCCAGCATGAGGAATATGGGCACATAAGTAAGGCAACTCTGCACATCCCACTGATCAGTGCTGTTTTCCACCAGCCAGTGAGGTCAGTGCTGCTTCAGGCTACACTCCAGCAGATTCTCACTCTTGCCACGACTCAAGCACTCAGAAATGATTAGATTTTCTTATTTACATGCAGGCAAACATTATGCATGAGCAATCAGAGCAATAAGTCTCCCTCCCTGCTCACACAAGAAGGTCACTGCAGACCAAAGGGTGGTAAATACACTGTCCTTTAAGCACACAAACAAAGCTATCAGCAGACTGAACATTTATCACCTGGGAATGTGTCAAGGAAGTTGATTTTGGAAAAAGAAGACAGAGATAAGGCACTACTATGGAATGGCTGCCCTGGCACCTCTTCCTGTGCAAGGAACACCCAGGCTCCAAGATATGCTGCTGCTAAACCCAGTAACACCTACAGGGAAAAGGTTACGATTTAGAAAATGCTTTTTTCTCCAGTGGAATATAAACCACAGCCATCCTGTGTCCCCACAAACACCCAGGGAAAGGGGCAGGGCACAAGCAGCACTCCTGGGCAGAGGATTCATCAAGAGGAGGAAACGCCAAGGGCAAGCTATGGAAACTCCTGATGTGCTGCTCCTCCCCAGCCTCCCCCAGCCCCAAGCAGGAGGGTCTGGAGAACAGGTCTTATGAGGAGAGGCTGAGCAAACTGGGATTGACCAAGAGCAAAGCTGCTGCAGCAGCTTCAGAGCAGAGGCTGCAAAGCAATGCCACATGGCCCTTGTTGCCTCAGGCACCCATCAAGGACTGAAAAGTAGCAGAGGAGAGCTTGGGAAAAGGGCTGATAAGGAATTTGGGTCTCCAGCAGTATGAGCAGGCCACAAACATGCAGGGAAACAGGGCTCTGCAAATTATTCTCTCTTCTGGGAATTCTCTAGGACAGACCTAAGTCATATTGGGGAGCAAGCTGCTGAAAATACCAATGCTGAAGGATTTCAACTAGTGAAATATTTGAGGCTCCTCTTGAGCCAAAGGCTGTTACTGGATCTCCAGCAAACTGGAGGGGCAGAGAACTGAAACATATCACCCTGCTGATCCAGGCTGCAAACCAAGGCAGGTATTTGTTGAGCGAAAGCCCAGCTGTGCCTCTTGCTTTACCCTGAAGGACTTCCCCCCCAACCCCACTGCCTCGGAAAGAATTCACTGCTCTGCACCTTTCAAATCACATCCAGATTTTCCCTGGCATGGGTTCCAAACTCCTTTAAAAAAAAAAAAAATGGCAGTTCCCAATGTACACATAATGAATCCCAGCCCATGGAGCAGGCAGCTACGTGGGCTATTCCTAGGATGGGGAAGTGGGTGTGGGAGATGGTGTTTCCAGGAGCCCTGCACATAGCAGCTGTTAGGCAAAGCCCTGGGCTGTGCAGAGATCCTAGCGAAGAGGAGGAGGACCAGCCGAGGGCCTCTGGGACTCTCCTGCCTATACCATAAGCATCAAGTCTCAGGCAGCTGTGAAATGAAGCTGAACTAAAGAGTGTCCCTATCAAGACAGTTCCTGACATTCTCATGGTTGGAGATCTGCTGGAGTAGGAGCATAAATGCTCCCAAGGCCATGTGATGGAGGAAAACGTAAGGTATTTTGTTTGAAGACAGCTTTGGGTCACCTTTGGGTCAGAAGCAGAGCAACTGCTCCATCTCAGCAGCCTGGCTGGGGTAATACTGTCTGCACACCAGCAGGGTTAGCTGAAACCCTGCAGAAAAGGCAAGCACACTGATAATGGGCTGCAAGCTAGCTAGGGACCATGCACCCAATGGTGCTACAGCAGAGAGCCCTTCTTTCTAGAGCAGAAAATAGTAATTAGAACCCTTGTCTGATCTCCAGCGCTGATGAAGACAAGGTGAGACTGCAGCAAGTCAGGTACTTTAGCTGAAAAACGGATGCACTCTTCTCCATCTCCTTCATGGGGCCCTTGTAGGGAGCTATCGGCATCTCCACAATTGTTCTGCAAGAAAAGCCCCCAGAGTAGCACCGAGGCCAAGCTGAGCAGGTTAGCAAGCTGGGAGGGGAGTAGAAAGGAATCATAATTCTGCATTTTAAAATGATCTCACCAAACCCCCTCCCTTCTCCTCCCTTCTTGGGAGTTTGCTATTGTCTGTAGCTAAAGCTTCCTAAAAAGCAGATTTACAGCCAA
Source organism: Psilopogon haemacephalus (assembly GCA_013396835.1). Taxonomy (NCBI): domain Eukaryota; kingdom Metazoa; phylum Chordata; class Aves; order Piciformes; family Megalaimidae; genus Psilopogon; species Psilopogon haemacephalus. Next base: position 1,029,379 of record VWZI01002219.1, read on the forward strand.
AGTTAGCTCAGCTTAGGCAACCCCTCCTTGCTGAGGCTCACGTTTCCAGAGGAGCAGACTGGCCAGGATCTGCTCCAGGCCACTTGAGCTGTACAAAGTTTGGAAGGCTCCACTCTCCTTATAAAAGCTGTTTCCTGAAAGATCTGGCACAGCCCTTACACAGTGGGACCAACTGAGCTCATTTGTTTTCTTACTTCATTTTTTCCTGGGGTCTCCACACCATCACTTCCCAGCCAACATGGGTGTAACCCTTAGTGTGGACTCCTGCAGGCAAGGACAGAGCAGCCCAGAAGGGCATCCCTCAGGCCAGGCAGTGACAGGTCTCTTCTCTCTTGCCAGCTGCTCCTGACTCTGCTCCAAGGAACACAGTCAATGCCACGCAAGGGCTGGGTGCTGCCAGAGCTCTTTTGAGTGGCCATCCTCAGCACCACATAAAGCTGAGCAGGCTGTGCCAGTGGCTTAAAGACCACAGAAAGTAGCCAAGAGTCCACTTCAAATTCCCCTATATGGTGGTAGAGGTTTTTCAGCCCTGGTGCAGAAGCACTGCAGTATCCTGCCAGGCAAAATCTGACCTCACCACACCATGCTGTGGGATGAATGTGGTGTCAACACCCAGGAAAGGACAATCCCTGGGCCCAGACCTCAAGTGTAATTGCTCTGCTCTGCTTTGGAGGATCCAGCTTTATGACTCCACTTGAGAAGAGCTAAGCAGGCTGAAGAACTTGCACTTACAAGTGCCTCTTCTGATAGAATTACAGACCTACTCCAAAAGGCCCAAAGTCTCTAGAAACTTCCAAGAACTAACTCCTCAAAGCAAACCTTGACAAACCAAAGGGACACAAACCAAATGGAACTCCTGTGGGCTGAATGTTGTAACAAGGGAGTGATCATGGAACTTTCTTCCCATTCCAGGAAACCAGCTCAACAGACAAACCCAGATGGTGCCTTCCCAGGTCATGGTGGTGACCCTGAGTTTGGGACACTTAGGGGTTGCTAAGTAAGCCAGAGCTGCAGGAGGCACAGGGTTGCAGGAGGCATTTTTGAGAACTGCAGTGGCCACAACATCTAAGGTTTCTCTACAACAGGCTTCCCAGAAAGTAGAGTACTTTCAGTAAGCCACTGCAGCCAAATCTCCACTGGTAATGGAATTCAGATGCTAAAAATATTGCTCAAAATGGGACTGAGAGCAAACTACAGCACTCCCAGAAGCTGTACATCATCAAAACCCTAGCAAGTCTAAGCATAACTAGAGCCACGTTTTGCAGGGACCCAGGGTGTTTGTGTCAAGCTCACCTAGATGGCAGCCCAGGAAGAGACAAAGAAAGTTTGGGTGCAGCTCTAAGTAACACAACTCATTGCTATGCCAAGCTGGAAAGGTCAAGAACTACTCCAGAAAGAAGCCATCCTCTAGCATTGCCACCGATTATTAAAAGAGCCTTCCCTTACCCCCAAGTGAAGTTCTCTTTCAAAAGCAGATGAATCTGCAAGCCACTTCACTAGGGAGGTTACAGCTCATTGTCCTGCTCCAGAGAAAGCCACCAGCTCCCGACCCCTTTGTGATGTGCACCAAAGAGAGGAGGACAGAGGCAACACAATCCCCTTTTCCTTATAACACCACTTCCCTGAAGCAAGAGGATTTCTGAAGCTGCCCCATGAGGACAGGCAGATTCAAGATTATCAATCTTTTCCAGTGGCTATCTCTTGCTTGGAGGTGGGACACCACCATCCCACCCCTTGCTCTGTGCTGTCACCTGAAAGCACAAGGGGTAAAGCTGCAGATGCCAGCTTTTAGTCTCTTCCTAGCAATCACAAACCACTGCAAAGATGAAATGTCAAGGAAAAATTGTTGGAGAAGCATGGACTAGCATCTTTACAAGTCAACATGTGACTAGCTCTGAAAAGAGCATTGCTTAATCCTGTTGTAAGCAGACCAGAGCAGGACTAACATCTCTGCAGAGGACATGCACAAATGCACAAGCTCCTCCAGAGGATAGTCATCCTAATTCCCCAAAACTGCTTTCTTACACAAGAGCCAGGGTTTATTTCCCAGCAATTTCAACTCTCTTTTTCCTCCAAAGGAAATCCCAGTGACACACTTCTTAGCTAAGGGAAACTATTTCAGCACCAAGAAGAAACAACAAATACTGATGAGTGTGCTGTGAGAAGCAGTGCTCCACCAGGTTCTCCGAGTCCCACTACTCCCTTCCAAAAAAAGCAGCAGTTTGGTGGGAATTTTCTGCAACTGCAGCATGGCCAAACTGTACGTCCCATTTTTCCAAGTCATGGCTTCCACTCTTCCTCCTCACTCCTTGCCCACAGGAGAACTCATACAGCAAAGGCTTCTCTGCCGTCAGGTGTGCCTTGCTTTTGCTGGTGTTACAAAACAAGCAGAAATCCCTCTACAGGAAACCCAGGCAAGATTCTCTTGCTCAGGAAGGGGATGTAAAAGATTTTCCTCCTGTCAGTCAGAGAAAAGCAAAGCCCACTAAAGGCCTTTGTTTCTAGAAAAGTCAGGAGGCAGAGCACAGCACAAAGGGCTGCACTAAACGGACCTGACAGTCACTGGAAGTGATTATGGTACCATGACATTTCTAAATATGCCCATTAGCTACTTGGGGGTAGGAGGAAAGACAACTCTGTGGTCAAAGCCATTAGCTACGGGTGCATGAAAGACTCTCAGGGCTCCCTCAGGCTGGTTATTTTTGCAAGGCATATTAGGGCTCTTTTCCCCCCGCCTTGTAGCAGCAGCACCACCAAAGGACAACTAAAAGCAATCCCCTGCACCATGAAGTCTGCAGTGGACCACTGCAATTTTGCAACTGTTCCTTGGGCATGCACCCAGCTGCACATGGGGCCAACAGGGCACACATCATGCCACAGAAATCCTACCTTTGAGCAAACACTGCTGAACATCTCAGGAAGAAGCCAAAGCTGCCAATAAGCTTGATTTAACGTATGGAACTCGATTATTATTTGTCTTCAGATAGCCCTTTGAGTTGCACAGGACAGGAAAAAGAGCATATGAGCAGTTCCTGGGGAGCCCCACACCATTCTCAGCCCTGTGCTATGCTTGCCAGGCCCCTTCTGAAAACAAGCAAGCTGCTGTGGAGGTTGCTCCTGGCACAAGCTGTGTAAGAGGGTTCCTTAGCCAAAGTCCACTAATGAACTCCAGAGGGAGAAGGAATGACTGAGGGCTTTAACACTTGCTGGGCACACTGCTAACAGACACAGATGTTTTCAGGGACATGGTGCAGGCCAAGGACTTGCTATTGCTCAGATGGTTCCGTAGCTCAGAGGTAAAGCACCTGTATGCTCATACAGACTGGGAATATGTTCCTGCCATGCCAAAACCATTGTGGTTTTTGCAGAAGCCCACTTGCCTACCTGGCAAAAAAGGGATGATCCTTTGCTTGGGGTCCTTCTGCCCTCCTTCCATCGGAAACTTGTCCAGCATTTGCATCTAGAAAAGGAAACGCAAGAGAGGTGATTAAAGTCATTGACTTAACTTGCATGACACCAGGCCACTGTTTGAAGGAGGAGGTGAAGCCTTTTCTCCTAATCACCAGTGTTCTGAGACATCCTACGCAGCACCACCAGCCAGAGTGGTGTCCCACATCAGTGAGGGAAGCACAGCCAAAGCAGTGCCAAAAGCACTATTTCAAAGACATTTCCCACCACTGACATTGCTCATCACTATCATTCTGATTCATGTAACTTGTGTTTCTGCAACTATTAAGTGTTATCCTGATGGACACTGGTCACTAGATTCCAGAAGCTCCTCAAAAAAAAAGGTGCATTTTAAGCATATTAGCTCAAGCATAGCACAGCACTCACACAGTTCCTGGACTACAGCTGACTCGGACTCTCAGCTCATGTTTGCCTGCAGAAGGCCATAAAGTTATGTCAAGTTTGGAGAACGCTTTGTGCTTTGAGGGAAGAATGCTCCATGAGGTCTTGAGCATTACACATAATTTCCTGATTGATGCAATTGCACTTAGTGCATCTAAGTCAGCAAAGAGAGATGATAACCAGCTCCTGCTCTCGCCGAGTGCCAGCACTGCTGCTTCAGCACATGGACAAAGCTTCCTTGGAACTGCTACAGTGCTTAACAGCAGAAGAGTAGAGAGAGCATGCCCAGTCATCCACCAGCCACTCACGTATTCCCTCTTGGAAGGAAGAGGAAGGAGATGCAAATTCTGCCCTGTTTTTTTTTTTTTTCTGGAGCACAGATCTGAGCTCTGTCACACATCACTTGATGAGCTCACTGGTCCCTAGGGTATTTGAAATGGGAATTGCCATCTCCTGTCGCTGCTAGCTCGCTCTGCATAAATAATTAAGCAATTATGGAAGCACTGGAGACGACCTGCCCAGGAAGCATTGTGAGCACCTCCAAAGTCTAAACAGCCAATTTTCTTTGGCCCAACTAAGATTTTAAGTATTTAAGGCAAAGGGGAAACCATACAATCAGAGAGTCTGAGCCATTCATCCCTGGAGAAGCATCTGCAGGCAGCCCTTACCCAGCCTGGCAGGAGGGTGGGCACCACTGAGCAGCAAGATGCAGAAGACGTACTCCCTCCTGTCTGCTGCTCTGTCATGAAACGTCAGAAGACTCCTCACCACTGCAACCCCACTACAGCTTTGGAGTCTCAACACCCCCTGAGGATGTGTCCCACCTGGCTCCTTGTTTTTTCCATCTATTTTTCCACATGCTTTTAACAGGAGGTTCCTATCTAAAGGCCGTGGACTCCAAGGTCAGGCTGGATGGTGCTCTGAGCAAAACCTGACCTTATTAAATATGTCCCTGTGCACTGCATGGAGATGGAGGTCTGCACGACCTTTAAAAGTTCCTTCTAATGCAAACCATTTGGCGATTTGAGGTGCAAGCTTGTTTAAAGTGCTGTAATGCTACAGCCAAGCTCTTTGTGTCATCAGAGCCCTCCACGTCCCTGCAGAGGCTACATTTGCCTTTTATTTTTCTTTTTTTTTTTCTCTTGGATCTCAACTGCACTGGGATAAGATTCCTGAGGTTTGGAGGAGAGGGAGCCAGAAAAGAGGAGGTATTTTTCCTACATTTTGAGAAGGAGTAAAACACTTTCCCAATACTCCCAATGACAACAGGGAAATGAAAAGAAGCTATCAGATATTCTCTTCAAAATGAAAACAAGACAACTCAGAACTAGGGATGACAGTAAGTACAAACAAACCATGTTTACAGCCTCTTCTGAAAATAAATTTGAAAGAGTTTGCAACAAAAGGAAGTTACTGCAGACTCTACAACAGCCTGGGACTGCAGAATGTCAGCAGCAGCCACAAAGCAAGTCTAAGTGGAGGCAGAGAGACTTGGGGGGTGCTGATGGACAAGAAGCTCAACATGAGCCAGCAGTGTGCACTTGCAGCCCAGAAAGCCAACCAGAGCCTGGGCTACATCAGGAGGAGTGTGGTCAGCAGGGTGAGGGAGGTGATTCTGCCCCTCTATTCCACCCTGGTGACAACCCACTTGGAGTACTGCATCCAGTTCTGGAGCCCCTATTACAAGAGGAATGTGGACATATTGGAGTGTGTCTAGAGAAGGGCCACGAGGATGCTCAGAGGGCTGCAGAACCTCTGCTATGAGGACAGACTGAAAGAGTTGGGGCTGTGCAGTCTGAAGAAGCGAAGGCTCCAAGGTGACCTTATTGTGGCCTTCCAGTATCTGAAGGGAGCCTTAAAAAAGCTGGGGAAGGACTTTTTAGGCTATCAGGTGGAGACAGGACTAGGGGGAATGGAGCAAAGTTGGAGGTGGGGAGACTCAGATTGGATGTGAGGAGGAAGTTCTTCAGCATGAGAGTGGTGAGAGCCTGGAATGGGTTGCCCAGGGGAGTGTTTGGGGCCACTTCCCTGGAGGTGTTTAAGGCCAGGCTGGATAAGGCTCTGTCCAGCCTAATCTAGGGTAGGGTGTCCCTGCCCATGGCAGGGGGGTTGGAACTAGACCATCATATAATCAGTCAGGGTTGGAAGGGACCACAAGGATCATCAAGTTCCAAAACCCCTGCCATGCCCAGGGACACCCTACCCTAGATTAGGCTGGACAGAGTCTCATCCAGCCTGGCCTTAAGGTCCCTTCCAGCCTTGACTGATTGTATGATTCTAAGTGTGGCTGACAGAGGGCTCACCTTCCCGAGGCACTGCAGGCTCCCAGGGCAGCCTCCCTCAGCACACAAGAGCTTTCTGGCTCTTTCCCCCAGTCCAGGAAAATAAAGGAGGACACCACATCCCCCTTACCCTGTAAAACACCCGGCTTGCACTACAGCAGAGAAATGCCTCTGGCACTGCTCTTTCCTATGGGGAATAGCTCAGGAGAACTTGTGACTGGCAAAGGGTGAGCAAAACAAGTCACAAAGACTGCACATCTGATTGCTGTTAGGCGACGCAATGCTTGAGTCACTCGAAGCTTTCCTCTCGGCGCTGCTGGGAGCCTCCAAGGCACACATGGTGCAAGCTGTTCTCTGCCGTCTGCACGTGCCTCTGGCCAGATCTGCTCCCCACCATGTGATCCCACCCAACCTGGCCACAACACCAACCCAGAAGTGCTCAGTTTCCTTTTGCTCGACCGAAAGTGCCTCTGGCAGCAGCTGCTCAGTGAGCAGGAGGCCGCCTGAGGACTCTTTCTGCAGCCAGCCTGCTCTGCTCCAGCCCAGTCACCAGTACCACCCCAGACCATAACCTGCTGTGGGTTGGTACCATTATGTCTGTGCACTCACAAGCTGGAGAAAGAAAGAGAGGTTGTGAGATGCCTGAAGAACCCTCAGGCACACACACAAAGAGGAGCAGGCAGGCGGAAGGAGAAAGGCAGAAAGGGCCAGTTCCACGCATCCCATCCAGCCTGGCTGCCACATCACACAGCTCCAGAGAAAGCAGAAGCAAATAGTAGTTCATCAGCTCTACTAGGCATAAGCCTGTGGCTGAAGAACAGCCGAAAAATCCACTCCAAAGAAAACAATCCCAGTGCTGGCTGTAACTGTGGCAGGCAGTTTGTGTCAGCATGACTCTAGAGCCTACATCTGCAGAAATCCAGGCTGTGGGCCACCAACTGATGGCTCTTCCACAGCACTACACCACAAAACTGATGGGAAAAGGTCAGCTGCAGACATGATAGGTGCCATCAGGGACCAGCTGGAAGGTCTCCAGGTTCTGAGGCTCCTTGTGCCCCTTGTAGCCCATCCTGCTTCTGTGGATTTTGCAGAACGGGGACTACAGTACAAGGTTGTTGCACTGCTCTTGCCCAGGAAAGCAAAGGAAAGCAGGCACAACTCTGGAAAAGGGATTGGAAAAGGGCAAAAGTGCAGCAGAGCCACAAGCCCTGGCACACACAGACAGGCATCAGATGATGGTCTGCAGAAACCAAAGCGTGCCAGTGACAAGGCAAGGCAAGGCAGGGGCAGGTCTCCTGACCTTTCTCCCCAGCCATGGCAGGGAACTGTGCTCCCCAGCAGCCAAGGAACTGCAGAGTGAAGGCTCCCACAAATCCATCTCAGCAGTGCTCCTGTTCTAAGAACTGTTCTGAATAAAGACTGCCCTTTCTGGGAGTAGTTTTGAATATGTATAAGGCCAAGAGGAACTGCAGGCTGTATCGGTGTGCGCGTTGGGGGAGCACTGACTTCCCACGCACCCAGCACCGTTTGCCTGCTTTCTGTTGCCTTAATAAATTTCCAATGAGATTATCAATTGACTCCGTCATTTATATCAGCAGTGAGGGTTTCCATCCAAGCTGGATGACATCACACTCCCAGAAGGGGTGATTGTTTGACCATCCAAGACCCTGGGGAGAGAGGGCAGACAGACAGACACACAACCCCTTGGAGCGCTGCGTTCCCTGCCGAGCACAGGAGAGTGCAGAGGCCAAGTCTCGCTCTCAGCAATGTGCTCAGCCAGGTCAGGAAGAAAAATGAAGGAAAAAAGAAACAATAACTCCACTGTTTCCTCCCTTCCAGGATTATTTAAAAGTATTTGTGACAGAATCTTAAAATAAAAGATAATTTTTTAGAAAGAAAGAAAAGAAAAGAAAAGAAAAGAAAAGAAAAGAAAAGAAAAGAAAAGAAAAGAAAAGAAAAGAAAAGAAAAGAAAAGAAAAGAAAAGAAAAGAAAAGAAAAGAAAAGAAAAGAAAAGAAAAGAAAAGAAAAGAAAAGAAAAGAAAAGAAAAGANGAAAGAAAGAAAGAAAGAAAGAAAGAAAGAAAGAAAGAAAGAAAGAAAGAAAGAAAGAAAGAAAGAAAGAAAGAAAGAAAGAAAGAAAGAAAGAAAGAAAGAAAGAAAGAAAGAAAGAAAGAAGAAGGAAGGAAGGAAGGAAGGAAGGAAGAAAGAGAAAGAAAGAAAGAAAGAAAGAAAGAAAGAAAGAAAGAAAGAAAGAAAGAAAGAAAGAAAGAAAGAAAGAAAGAAAGAAAGAAAGAAAGAAAGAAAGAAAGAAAGAAAGAAAGAAAGAAAGAAAGAAAGAAAGAGAAAGAAAACAAACTATTGGAGTGGATGCAGTGGAGAGCATTTGGATGTGCTTTGTTGGATCACACCTTTCATGGATTCCACGGAGCAGTGGTGGGGTGATCCCACTGCTGCCAGGCCCTGGGTCCTCCAGCAGCTTTATCCAACTCCCCACACCAGCACGTCAGGATAGGGCACATTTATGCCTATTTATCTCCACCACCAATTTGTCTTACCAATCAGGTGATTTTCCTTATTAACCCCAAAACGAGTCTGAAGTTGGCTGAAGGCACAACACAAGAGGACACTGTCCCCATGGCCAAGCTGTCCAGTACCCAGGCCAGCAAGAATGCCAGTGGGGCCACCCAGGGTGAGGGAGCCTTGCAAAGGCAGCTTTGTATCAGCAGCTAACACATTGGCAGACAGCTCCTTCATTAACAGGAAACTCACAAGATAATGTTCTAATTGAATCAATTAAGAGTGCTTCGGGCTGCAGGGGATCCTAGGGAGAGGGGAATGTGTGTGCTCAGCAGTATTCCAGGGAAGCAGAGCGTTCAGGAAGGGCTTCACCCAAATAAGAATTGATGGTGTAGTGCCAGAGGGATAGAATCAGTCAGGGTTGGAAGGGACCACAAGGATCATCTATTTCCAACCCCCCTGCCATGGGCAGGGACACCCTACCCTAGATCGGGCTGGACGGATCCTCATCCAACCTGGCCTTAAACACCTCCAGGGATGTGGCACCAACCACCTCCCTGGGCAACCCATTCCAGGGCCTCACCACTCTCATGGTGAAGAATACACCACACAGATGGCATAACCCCAGAGGGATGTGCCTGTTGGAGCATCAAGGCCACAAGACTAAATGCCTGTGATTCTCTACAAAAAAAACCCTAAAAAACCACAAACACTCCAATACCCTCAAGTCAAGTGCCAGAGGTGTCTGCCACTTTGCTGCTTCTCTTCTGCTCTCCACAAAAAAAGTGGAAAAGCTTTGCCCTCTAAAATGCAAAAGTTGGGGGGAAAATCCCAAAAGCAAAAAAAAGCCAAACAAACAAAAGAAATAAAAATCAATTATTTTTCATTTAAATCTGATCTGGTGGGAAGAAAAAATGTCAGGGTGAAATGGTAGACACAATGTTCCTGCATTCCCCAATAATGAACCAGAAGGGCACAGGATTGCTCTTGGAGTAAGTCCTCTGCAGCTGGGGGACTGTGGATTTGCTTTAGTGAAGGGGCTCTAAAGCCCAGAGCTGTGTGCCAGGACTTGCAGGGCTGCCAGCTTCTGGAGTGGTTCATGTCATTGAGCAGCAAGATATAGCAACACAGCTAGAGGGTGATCGAACACCCAGACAAGGAGAGCAAACTCTTCTGCTCAGGAGCAGATGTCAGAGCCAGGCCAGGAGCTGTAATTGCAGGCATGGGGCAAGGGAAGTCTCTCCCTTCTCTTACCAAGAGCATTTGCTCTGCTTGCACAATGAAGGTTTGGTGTAAAACCACATTCCTTCTCCTTGGTCTAGCAAGCAAGAGCTGACCTAATCCTCGTCTACACCAGACATGTCCGTTATCCAGAGCAGAGCAGGCAGCCTTTGACATCACTGGAGGGGAAGAAAGGAAAAAAAAAAAGAAGAAAAAAACAGTTCAACAAAAGGCTTCAGAGTTCAGCTGAGCCAGTGGAGGCAGAATCACAGGAGACTCTTTGTGAGAGCAAAGCCACCCTGCTGAGAGAAGGCAGCAGCCTGCCATGGAGGAAAGATGGGCACAAGCCAAGCCAAGCCTGCTCTCATTCCGCACTCCCCAACTCCCCTCAGCCCTATCCCTCGTGAGAGGAGGAATGCTGCAGGCAGCCAGGCATGCTGCTGTCACCACAGCAGCAAACTCCAGATGGGGACATTCACATGCACTGCTCACTCTTCACTCCCATGTGCTCAGAGAGCATTAGCCAAGCCTCCTGTATGGGAAGAAGAGTCCTTTGTCACATTTGATCCACCAAGGGACAGCATCCCATTGATCCTCAAATGCAGGGGGAAAAGGATGCAGGTCCAGCAACCACCTTCTGTCATGGCAGCACCTCAGTCTCCTGAGGATGTGACAAGGGACATGGCTCATGCTGAGAACCAGAGAAAGCAGAGACTTTGCAAATGTGCTCATGCAGATGAAAGCACCCTTGTGTCCTGGAGTCAGCAGGTTCAGGGAACATCTGCCACGCAGATATTCTGAGAAAGAGAGCAACATCTGGCATCAGCTCACAGGCTACTGATGTTTAGTCTCTGCAATCCTGCAAGAGGCACCTTCCTTGCATCCCCTGGGACTGTTTGTGAAGAAACAGGGTGAAAACAGAAGGACCAAGGTAGAGCAAGCTCAGATCCCGAGGGTGGTGATGCCAAGCTCAGAAGGCCAAGCCTGGGGAAGGCCTCCATTGGTATGGCACCATGTAGTGCTTGGGTCTTCAAAGACAGTAATGGTAGCTGAAGGGCAGCACAGCTGAGCAGTTTCTGTAGCCCAGCTTCTCCCCAGGCCTGACCATCTGGTACAAGGACCGAGTTCAAGAGCATTTTACATATCAAGAAGCAGAGGTAATCCTGACCTCCTCAGCAGGAGGAAATGGCATCACAGAGGCTGGATTGTGAAAAATTGATGGAAAACTTTAAGCATTGCTCAGCAATAGACCCAAAAAAAAAAAAAAAAAAAAAAAAAAATTAAATGAGATCAGAGAAAAAAGGGCTGCAAAAATTGGCAGCAGCTGCCACTGCAAAAGACATTTCCTATGAAATCACAGGAAGCATTAGACAGGGAGACATTGGAGCCTGTGAATAGCTCACTCATATTGAGAGGGCAGGGGGTAATGGGGTAGGCATGACACATCCCTCTGCCTGGCACTGCCACATCCAGCCCCAGGACCAAGGCACAGCCTGGTCTGTGCTACCCTGGGTGCTTGCTCATAAACCACACAGACCAGACCTGGGGAGCCGACAGGATCTGCCAGCATGCAGGAGCTCAGAAGACATGGCAGCTTCATATTCTCAGGGTTGGTTCAAGAACAATGGTCCTCCAAAAGCAATCAGGTAAAAAAGCTGCCATTGTCTAGGGACAGGAGATTATTTCCAGCCCAAGCAACCACTCATTGTGGGAGCAGAAACCTCAGCTACGCTCATCTCCAGGGTAAACAATGAAGGCCACAACAGGCACTGCACTGGACATAAGAAATGTTGTATGATGAACTGAAGCAGGTTGCCCAGAGATGTTGTGGAAGCTGTGCCCCTGGAAATGTTTAAGGTCAGGCTGGACAAGGCTCTGAGCGACCTGCTCTAGTTAAAGATGTCCCTGCTTGGAACAGAGGTGTTGAACTAGATGACCTTTAAGAGTCCTTTCCAACCCAAACTATTCTAGAATTCTAGAATTCCCAGTAAAGGACCCACTCAGCCCCAAGTGTCTAACCCCTAAAATGAGAAGCCTCCCATTTTATCATCCAGCTTGGGAACTTAACCCCCCAGAAATCACTAAAAGATTTTCACATTTGTTTGATGAGAGAATGGGAGATTCTAGTTGCTTATATCAACATCACAACCAACACAATGTGCTAATTGCAGCAGAAGGGTGGAAAGAGAGCCATGGAAAGATAAATATCCTTGTCTCCAGATAGCTCTCTCTGTCTGGTCAAGCCAGACCCTACTCCCACAGTGATTTTTGTTTTTTCTGTCCTCATCTGCAAAGTAGATTTACAAGAGCATTAAAAACTATAATGTTTTAAGACATTCAAAGTCTGCATGTTTTCAAAAGCAACAAGTAGAGCTGGGTGCCTACTTGGAGGCACTAAGGGCTGCCCAGGGGAGTTGTGGAGTCTCCCTCTCTGGAGATATTCAAAACCTGTCTGGACACATTCCTGTGTGATTTGGTATAGGGGATCCTGCTCTGGCAGGGTTGGGGGTGGACTGGATGAACTTTTGAGGTCCCTTCCAGCCCCTGATGTTCTGTGGTTCTTTCAATGAGAAGGCAGACAAAGCTGCATCTTCTCAAAACTCAACTCCAGTAAGATGGATTCCAAAATTACCACCCACCTTTAGATGGCCCAAACAACTCCTGAAGAGCACTGTTTACTTTCCTTCCTTTGTAAGCCTACACAGAAAACATTTGGTAGAGACTAAAAGAGAGAGTTTGGTATTTCAAAAAAGACAAAAAACAAAACCTCAGATTTGGAGAAGAGAATCAAGCAATCTCCATTTATAGAGCTGTGGAACCTTGTGCCTGCCCTTGGGTGGTTATAATATATTGCTTTGTAAGTTTGATTCGTCAGTGTTGAATCCTGGAAGTCATCATCCTCTTTACAGTACTTTACTAATCCATTTTCCCTTAATTTCTGACGATGGCATTAGGCTGGGTAGGCAGGTCCCAGATGGCACAGATGAGTACTGAAAGCTGCAGCACTCCATGCAGGCACTGGGAGCACAGCATTAACACCACCAAAAAACCACTGTGGCATCTGTAATTCCCCATGGGCACCCAGCCACGGGATCTGACTCTTGTTGATAGATGTGCCTGGAAACAGCAGCAATACCCAGAGAAGTGACACTGCTCTACACCATTTCCTCTTCCCCATCCCATCCATGGGAATGTCCCTCCAGCACAGCTGGGGCTGTGTCACACAAGGTAGGAGCCTCAGCATGGAAACTGAGAAGAGCTGTGCCCCCTACCCCAGCCAGAGAAAGATCACAGAACCACCACCACAACCGTCACTGGAACCGCCATAGGGAAGGGAAGGCTGCAAACACATCTTCCTCTCTGGCATCTCGAAGTTGACATGCTGGGAAGACTGCAAAGTCATGAGATTTCATTTCTGTTGTGGAAATGGCAAAGACAGAGGAGAAACACCAAGGTATTTTGCCCCGTTTCCTGCACTGAGGAGCAGAAGCATAGCGAGAGGAGGGATGTGCTCAAACACTCCAGGCAGATCCAGTTTCACATCTAGCACAGTGCTCTGTCTTAGAGGTAATCTTCGGTCAAGCGTGTCAGTGGCAGCTCTGTGCCACCCCACTCTGAGCTGCACACTTGCCAAATCCTTGAGATGATTTGTCCCTAGCTCTGCCCCAGAATACCTCATTTATCAGATTTCTCTTCAACCCCTCCTTTCCTAACAACCTTCCCCACTTCAGATGAGGAGAAGCAGAACCAACAGACATTCCTTCCCTGAAATTAACACAAAGTTTAATATCTGTGGCAGACCCAAATGTGATGAGACAGAGGAGGAGGCATTTGAGCTGTAGGCAGGGCTGCAAAAGCTGCAGTCCTACCACTTGGGAGAGCACTGCAGGTCAGAAACACTGACCCCATGACCCTCCTCTTGCATCAGACTTCTTGCTGTCTATTTGACTTGTTGTTCCTTCCCTAAACACAAACCCATCTTCCAAGTTAGCACAGTCAGCATGGGGAGATCCTTGCTTCCACACAAGGGAGGATCTCATTCTGTTTGGGTTCATGGCAGTGTCTATCAAGAGCATCTCCATGGCAGCCACTTGGAAAATGAGACACTGCAAATCCCCGAGTTGAACACTGCCCAAACCACGGTCTCCACATGAAACACCTTAGTTTTTAGCATGACCATCTTTCTCTCTACTCTGTCCCAACTAACAATAAAATTCTCCATCTAGCAGAGACAGAAACTGATGCAGCTCTGGAGCACTGGTCTGGCAGCCCCATGGACAGCATGAACCAGCTCAGCTCCTGCATGTGTCCCTAACCCCAGCTCCTGCTCCACCGTGCAGCCCTTGTATTCCTCCATTCACAGAAAGGGTGGGGTTTAAAGAGGCCAGGGTCAGTGGTGTGCAAAAGCCCAAGCTGAGCAGGAAGCCTCCCTGGACAGCTGATAGCCACAGCTGCTGCAGGGAAGTGCTCAGGCAGGTGATGAGCCTTGCACTGCCATGACCTGCACAGAGCACTCAAAGTACTCGAGTTTGGACAGTCCTTGGCAGAGGGCTGGAGCTTGCCAAGAAACTCCACTGATTGCAAAACCAGAAGGCTGCTGTTAAGTGATGTCTGCTGTAGGAGACTGACCTCACAGCTTATGCAGGAGAGCATTTACGGGGAAGGGTTGAGCAAGCTCTGAACTGGGGGGTATGGGGAGCCTTGGGGCAAGCCTTTTGGACTGCAAAAAAGCAATATGCAATGTAGCTCCAGGGGCAATGCCATCCTAACCTGGGATATTCAGCCCTTTCCAGGGCCTGGAGACACCCAACGCAGAGGCACTGTAGAGAAACCCCAGCAGCAGACAAAGTGCAGCAACCTTGCTGCTTTCTGTGCGTTTAAACACAAGAATGCAGACTTCACACAAAACTCAGCCCAAATCACATCCCTTGAACTGTACCTGCTTCTTTAGGACCCAGCAGGGAGAGAATAATGCAAAGGTTTTCCAGCATAACTAAACTCCTAAGGAACACAAACCTTGCCTGCTCTAATCTCGGAGCTCTTCCCTAAATGTAATCTCACCAGAGACACAGAAAGAGAAAACCTGAAACACATCTGGCCAAATGCACTGACTGCTTAAAAAACAGCAGGGTTTTGGGTCTTAGAGCAGGCACCTGTAGGCAGGTGGAAAGCAGCTTCCCCCCAGACTGAAACTTCAGAGCTCCCTGGGAACTTTCCACTGGGACTTCTTTATTTCCTGGAGGTGGATGGAGGGGTGGAAAGGGGAGAGGAGGGGAACTGGAAAATGCTGATTTGCCAAGAAGAAAGATCAGCAGACAAGGATCCATTTCAGTGAACATTTCTATGCGAACAGTAAAACCTGTTAAAATCCAAAGGCTATTTCAAATGTTTTAAGTGACGTATCGAGGGAAAAGCTTTCAAAAAATAAATTACTAGGGAAAAAAACCCAAGAGAATGTTTTGAACACGCTGAACTGAGTTTCTTTCCTTGCTAGAATTTAAACTCAAACTTTTTCTTCAAATTTCAGATGAGAAAACCTCACCATTTCAAAGAGCTGTGCAGCTTCCCAGATGGCTTGGCACTCCGTATGGCTGAGCACAAAGCCTCCTTCAGTGGCCATTTCATCAGCCATTTTCAGCATATAAAGATCTGGCTAAAAAAATATGGCATTGCAACTTTGTGCTGACTGAGACTTGGGTGAGAACTGCAGAAATCTGGGTCCTTAACAGAACTGTTGGTAGTTTCCACACCCCAGTGCTGCCTGGGCTGGAGGTGAGTAATGCCTGCTGCTAGCAGCAGCTCCAGAGATAGGGAGGAAGTAAAAAAAATTAGTCTTTGTAAGAAGTAATGTTTCCTTCATTTTCCAGTAATAATTTTGAAGAAAAAAGAGAGAAGGAAAAAAAAAAGGGAGAGAGAAGAAAAAAAGGAGAGAGAGAAGGAAAAAAAAGGGAGAGAGAAGGAAAAAAAAGGGAGAGAGAAGGAAAAAATAGGGAGAGAGAAGGAAAAAATAGGGAGAGAGAAGGAAAAAATAGGGAGAGAGAAGGAAAAAAAAGGGAGAGAGAAGGGAAAAAAAGGGAGAGAGAAGAAAAAAAAAGGGAGAGAAAAAAAAAAAAAAGGGAGAGAGAAAAAAAAAAAAAAAGGAGAAAGAAGAAAAAAAAAAAAGGGAGAGAGAAGAAAAAGAAGGGAGAGAGAAGGGAAAAAAATGGCAGCTGGATTCTGCAAGGCTGAAGACATCAGCCAGCTCCCACTGAAAGCCATTGTCAGGCCTTGAGACACCTGAAGCAAGCTGTCCACCTGCCCCTGACTGAAGCTGCATAACACAGTTGAACCAATTGAACTTTTGCTTTCTGCACAAGGCAGGGAGAAGTTTCCTCTCCACCCTCCTCCTCATTTCCCACCCTCCCGGAGAAACTTCAAGCTCATAGGGATGGTTTGCTGCCAACCTGGGGAAGGGGAATCAGCCCCAGAGGAGTCCCAAACCTCTCTGCATCCAAACCACTCGCTGAGGGAGGCAGCTGTGAAAGCTTGCAACAACTAAACATCTTCTCCCTCTCTGAAAAGCTCAAGCATCAGGCCACAGTTGATGGTAAGTGATCAGCAAGCTGAGTGTGCAGAGGAAGATGAGAGTGCAAGGATTCTCAGGTAAGGTGCACAACAGCATCTTGAGTATTAACAATTAACTGCTTTGGCTAATTTAATATGGTCTCGGCAACTAAAAAGGACATTCAAACAAAAACTTTTTCTTGCCCACACCTTAAATATTCTAAGCCGTTATTAAAACAATAAATTCACCAACCTTAATTACCTCCCAAGTTTAATCTCCAGGATCTAATTTCTAAGCTGCCAGGTAAAGACAGTTATAAGTATCATTTATAATTCACTATTCAGTGACTCACCCCTACTACAAAGGCCTCAAGATACAGCACCAGTAAGGCAGAAAGGCTCAGGGAGGTAGATTTAAGACAGGGAACATGCTGGCCCTCTTCATGCTGCCAGGTCTTATTCATATGCAATATTTCATATTGCAGTCCTATATAACAGCAGAATATCAATGTTACCACAAAACAGGGTGTGGAGGAGCAGCACCCCACAGACTGGGGATGTGGCACTGGGAAGATGAGCAGAAGGGATGCCATGCAGCAGCACTGCAACATCCTCACAGCAATGCAGAGTCACCATGGAGGCCACAGACCAGCTGCTGGAGCCCTGGAGCATACTCCTACTGTCACCACATCATGTTTTCCCTTCTCCATTTTCTTGTTAGTGAAGTTTCCCCTCCCTGCTGCTGGTTGGCTGGAAGGCATGAATCAGAGGGGAAGGGCAGATCCTGCACACCCATTCTCCTCTCCCTGTGAGGTGTCCCCTAGCCCACTCGACAGAGCAGCCTTGCTGCAAATGGTACAGACTTCCCTTCCTCATCCTTCCCACAGGATGCACACCATGCACCTAGGAAAAGTCTGTTGGATCCCAGAAACAGGAACAAAGAGCTAGGCATGCCTCAGGGCAGAAAGGATGTAAAAGATAGAAAAAAACCCCAAACATGTAAGGAAAGTAGGAGGAAAGGAGCATTGCTTCTTGGATGGAACAGAGTGCTGGGAAGGGAAAGCAGGCAGTTAAACTCTTTGCTTGTTCCCAGGTTCACCAGGCCCCCAAGGAGATCGTTGCAGAGGTCCACACCTCGCTTTGCAATGGGATTCCAGGACTGCAAGATGCCCTTCCCCAAAAACACTTTCCACAGCCAGCACAAGACTGGTAATCTACAGCATTCTGTGAGACCTGCGAGAGCCTCATGTAATCAAGTGAAAGGCACAGAAGTGAGAAATCAAGATCAGAGAAAACCACCTCCCTGCAGCTTTATCACCTCCCTCAGCAAATGCAGGACAAGCACAGAACCATCATCTCCCTCTGTCTCTTCCAGCTGTCATTTTCTTCTCCCACTCAGCATAAAACTGCAGAGATGCTTCCATGTCTTAGAGGTGCCTGCTACAGCCCATACTACATCATATGGATTCAGCAGTATAAATGAGTCCTTGCTTCTCTACTAGAAGTTCAGTCCTCCTTTGCACTGATGTGCTGCTATTCATCCTCAGTTCCTCTGCAGGCAGCATCAGTCAGCCTGGAACTGGTTTGATTCAGGTCCAGGGCTGTTGCCACAAGATGTACGTTGCAGGTCTTTCCACAAGAAACCAAGCTGTGTTACACTGATTAAGAGCATGGTGGAGACACTGGTGCTTACGTCAGCCCAAACCCACATAGAGCTCATCAAACCCACTGGCCACAGGCATGGGTAGCAGCAGGGCCTTGGGCACCTCCCCAGGGACCTACGCCATAGGCAGCAGACAGAAGAACAGGCACCAGCAAGCTCCTGCTCAGCCCACCCACAAAAGGAGCAGCTGAATTTCCTGGGCTTCTTGATTAAGTAGCTGGGGAGTGGAGAGGCATTAGCTGCCCCTGAGGCAGGCAGAGGGCTGTAATCCCTTGCCTGATATTATAAAACAACGTTTAAAGATGTTGCTGGAAGGCTCACCAAATAAAACCACACCAGATTGTCAGCAAGAGGCTTTAATTCCACCCCTAAGGAGGTAAAACTTACACCCTGCCTTCCCCATCCACAGGTTACACTCAGCACAGGCTCCCCTCCAGATTGCATCCACCAAGCAATGCTTTATGTAGGACACAGCTCCCCAAGGGCTGGGAAACACGGGCTGTGAATGCTGTCTCCTTTGGCTATCCTGCCAAGTTTCCAGAGGGAAGGAGACATGGGAGTGCCAACAGGGATGAATGAACAAAGCATGGACAGTCTCAGGAGCTGGTCCTCCTTTGCCATGGAGCCACCATGTCAGTGCCAGGAACAGGAAGGGACCATCTGATGGGAGCAAGCGGAGATGAGAGCTAGGAGATGAGTGGGAGCCCTGAGGGCTCACAGAAAACCAACAAGAAGCAAAATCACTTCAGAGGAAAGAGGGAGGATTGCAGAAAGCTGGCAAGAGTGCAGACAGAGCCTGCAGAGCTGCTTGCTTGGAGCAAAGGGAAAGGGCAAGCACTTGCCCAGCTTGGAATAAACACAAAAAAAACAAAACAAAACAAAAATATCAAGTGCTGCTCTCCTCAGTTGCTCAAGAAAAGCTTAACTATTAGAACTGGAATTTTTTTCCGCTGCAGCCATGCACTGCCCAGTGCCACTGTGCTCACCCCAGGTGGATGGTGGCGCTGGGAACCTCCATCCAACACCCACTGTGAGGGAGGCCAGGGGCAGGCCCAGCTCTCGGCAGCTCACAGCCCTGCTCAGCTGCCAGGCACAGAATGCAGCAGTTAGTCAGGGTGCCAGCCAGAGCCAAGTATAACTCCACTGACCTGCCTTGGCGTGAGCACACGCGGGAATGCGCCGGCGCCCGGCTGCCAAGGGCTGGAAAGCTATAAATGGGAGACCTTTGGAGAGAGAAAAAATTGAAGGAGCCAACTTTTAGCTAGGCTGAAGTGCATTGGACTGTACATGTTCTCGGTGGAGGAAAAGGAGAAGAACGATGAAGGTCTTTGATGCACTGCTGGTAAAATACCAGGGGTTTCTTCTCCAGACAGAGGTGGTCCTCCTTTAATGCAAAGTGTTTCTTCACTTCTATTACAGCAATTCACTGCTTCTGTACTTCTGCATGTAACATTTAGGCCCACAGCTCTCAGCACAGTCTGGGCACAGAGGCAAAAAATAGTTGGTGGAGCTCTGCAGCAGGAACTTCATCGTAGGAAGCTGTGGGTTTTTTGTTGGTTTTTTTCTCTTGTCCTTAGTCACGCAGGGGCCTGTCTTTCACGATCCAGCTGTCCAAGAGCAAGATCCTGGTGGCTTATTTTTGTGGTGGGGTGAAACCACCGAGCACACTGCACACGCAACTGTGCAGAATTTTGCTGAGCTCCATAAACCTTGGAGTGGAAAAAAAAAAACCAAACCAAAAACCCCAAGAAAAGAAATCCCCGAAGTGTTGAAACAGGATTCCTGTTACGAAATAGCTATCGAAAGAGCCCTGTTTACAATCCCTGGACTCAAAAAGACATCCATCTCCCGTGGCTGCAGCACAGCCTCGCTGCTTTAGAGCTCTTTCATCAAAGAAGCCGCCGGGACCAGGCGAGACTCAGCATTCGGAGGGGTGAAATTCAAGCAGTGCCCCAGCTCATGTTCCCACCTGAAGGAGCCTTGTGCCGTTTGGGACACAGTACTCAGCATGCCTGCCCCTTGCTTTCCACATCTGGAGAATTAAGATAACACTTACTTCACCTTTATGAACCTTGCTCCCTGCCAGCAGCACAGCTTAAAGCGTGGAGGAGGAAGGGAAAAGAGGTGGAGGAAGGTTGAGCGAGGAGCTCACAGTGCTGTAAGCAACACAGGAGATGCAGTTTTTAAAGGATCCAGTTGCCTGAGCAGAGCTGATGAGTTCTGTGTGTGCCAGCTAGTGTCTTCTGAGCCCAGCTGAATGCAGTGTTTTATGTGAAAACACTCCGAATGACTAAGATCCTGACTTNGTTGCATATACATAACAGTTGAAGAACCCCCTCCAGAAGGGCCAAGCTGCCTTCCACGTCGAGACAACATGCACAGACTGGAGCCTTTTGCCAGTTTCCTCATAAAAGTAGGAACCATTTCAACAGTCCTTTTTTTTTTTTTTTTCCCTTTGGTCCTACACACAAAGCTGTCAGCCTGAGTCCTGCAGGATTCTCTCCAAGATGACATCGCTCCAGGTGGGTCAAAACTGAAAGCTTCCAGCTAAGAACCTGAAGGATTTATTAAACAGATGGACAAATAGGAGGACTGGGAAACATACTTGATAAACATGCGGGAAAGAGGGTGGGAGACAGCCAGAGACATCTTAAAACTTGCTTAAAATTCTCAGCCTTTCTGTCTCTGTGTGGTGCAGCATGCACGCTTACTCCAGCCTGCATCATGCCTCCACCCCTGGACTCAAAAGTCTTAAACCTCTGTGCAGAGGAGCAGTCATGCAGGACTACCCCCTCCTACAGCCCTCAGCCGTGACCAGGACTGAAGGAAAAGTTCCTCACTGCAAGGGAAAAAGCCTGGGGGTAACCTGTCCCCAAAGAGGGCACTCCTGAACAGCAATTTGATTTGTAAAGGCTTGCAGTTGCCCACCACAGCAGAAGCTACTTCTTCAGTGGTGAGAACGCAGGGTGCAGCATGAATGGCAAAGCCTGTTCCAAGGGGCAAGTTTGAGACTCAGCTCCACCACAGGTCATAAGCAGCTTACTTTGTGACCAGTCAGCTCCATCCCAACCTGCAGAGACACAAGGCTTGCTGTGCAGGGTACCAACTGAAGAGAGGAGAGACAAAGACTCATAGTCAAGAGTATGGTAGCTGCAGCTGAAAGGCGGAGGAGGATGAGGACATAGAGTGGGGCTCCTGCCCAGGGAAAGCACCAGGATCTGGTATTAGCAGGGAAGGTATAAAAGTTTGAGTGTAAGGACATTTTAGGAGGGCAAAAAGACAAGAGTAGCTCTTGGTCACATGAAGACCTGAAATGACTACCATGGTGACTGATGAGCTCAACATTACAGAGTGGGGGAGGGGGGAAATGTTTCTTTTTGGAGGCTTCCATAAATAAACCAACCACTAAATACGAGCCAGAATCTGCTCCACAACCAGCAGTGTCACTCCTTGCAGCCAACGGTTTCAAGAGAATTCTTCCAAGAGACTTGGTAACCTCCTCACAAGTGATGGATGAGATGGGATCCGACAGAGTCCTGCAGTCACTGCACAACTCTTCCCCTGCAGGCAGACCTGGAAGCATCTCAGGTACACAAGACCCCAATCCCATATCTGTGTCCACCTGAGACAGGCCTCTGATTACCAGCTAACATTTCCAGTGTTCCTGCCAGCTCCAATTAGTGTCCAGAATACAACTGGCATCTTTGCGACCATCAATCTTGCTGCCTTCATTTCTCAGGAACAGCATCCATCTGCTCCTAATAGCTCACATCTGGCATATTGAGTGTTTCCAAAGAGACTCAATCCTATTTGAGAGAAGTTACTCCTCCAGCCAAGAGATGAATTTAGCAGAGAACTGAATTCAGTATTTGTAGTTAGGAAATTTACTACAAACTATGCAGTTACCCAAGGTTTCAAACTTTAAACCTACAATTTCTTCTAGGGCTTGCTTTTTGACCCTTAAAAAGTTGTCAATTAGGTAAAGCATTGTGTGACAGAGAACGTGTCCAGAGAACAGTGACAAAGCTGGTGAGGGGCGGCTGAGGGAGCTGAGGGTGTTCAGCCTGGAGAAGAGGAGGCTCAAGGGTGACCTCATTACTGTCTATTACCTAAAGGGAGGTTGTAGCCAGGTGGGGTTGGTCTCTTCTCCCAGGCACCCAGCAACAGAATGAGGGGACACAGTCTCAAGATATGCCAGGGGAGATATAGGAGGAAGTTCTTCACAGAGAGAGTGATTGGCATTGGAATGGGCTGCCCAGGGAGGTGGAGGAGTCACCGTCCCTGGTGGTGTTCAAGAAAAGCCTGCATGGGGCACTTAGTGCCATGGTCTAGTTGATGGGATAGGGCTGGGTGATAGGTTGGACTGGATGATCTTGGAGGTCTCTTCCAACCTGGCTGATTCTATGAAAACAAGGAGAAGAGGTGGTAGGAACACAAGACAAAAGATCTACACAGCAAAAACATCCCTGAGCACTGCCCAGGTCACTGAAGATTTCCTCCTGCAACGACCAGAATATAGGAAGTGGAAGCATTCACAGTATCACCACCTGACTTGGTACACTGAGCCTTCCTGTGACTAGCCCAGAACAGGAAAGGGTATGACCTGAATGCATCCCAGGGGTTTGGGGGCCACCACTTCACCTGCTCAAAATGCTGGGCTGGAACCAGCCTTGTGCTGGGGCATACAAGCTCCTCAGAGAGGAGGTGAGGATCTCCTGCGTGACAGCAGATGAGCCAGGGTGTGGTCAACAATGAAAGAGGTAACTAGGCAGAAAGAGGAAGCGAGTGTCATTCTTGGAAGAGAAGAGCAGAGTGGTGCTTGGAAAGGCAGCTACAGTGAGCAGCTCTAAAGCAGGACTTTGCCAGACCAGGGCCAGCCTCAGGTATCAGCGACAGAGCTCTGGGAGGTCATGGTATTCACTCAAAACCTTGAAAGCTCTCAGCTGATAACAGCACAGCCTGAGGGGTTACTGCAGCCAGTAAGGTGGCTTTCCATGTTCTCCATTCCAGTATTGGGAACTCAGCTGGTCTGATGTCTCTGCACCCAGATGGAGGCAGAGACCAGCACTGGGACACCTCCAGTCTTGAGCCCAGTTTTGGCTGAGCTGGCAGTTTGTGTTCTCAGTGTCACTCCTGCCTGGGTGGGGAGGGAAGGACACTTTGCCCTCTGTGGGAACAGACTGGCCAGCAAGGTTGTCAGTAGCAAGCGTGCATGTGTTTTACTTGGCCCTGCTCCTAAAACAATTGTTTGGCCACAAAGGAAGGTGACAAGCAATTCAGCTGTGGCCCCACAGGGACTACCAGGAGAAAATCCCCAACCACTCGCACAACTGTGCCTGGGCTGCTCTGAACTGCACCACCACATCTGCTCAAGGGTCAGTCCCCACCAGTCCCTCACTCCTGCCCCAAGAAGTTCTTCTCTCCTACTTGGACCAAATGGCTTCTTTGTCCCCCTGCTCCAGTTCAGCAGGAAGGTCACTCGCAGCAAAAGCAGGTGCACCAACCTGCACCCAAAACGTGGCAGAGCTGCTATTGAGAAAACAAAAACCTGCTCAACTTCTGGCAGGAGCATGGGAAAAGTGCAGCTGGAATCATCAGGAAGAGAGATATTAAATTAACAAATATCTCTACCAAGCATGCATGTACTGTGACTGCTCAAGCCCATAAATACAAACAAATCTGGATGGATTTTCACTGGATAACATGGAAGACAGATTCTTGACACAAGAATCACCTGCAACTCAAGTTTCCAACTCTTTCTCCAACACATCAAAAAGATCCATCAGATCTGGACCCAGGAAAAATATTTTCCCCTCTTACTACATGTGCAGAAGCAGCTGAACATTTTTAGCCAATCAGTTGTTTTTGGTTTTTTTTTTTTTTTAATAACTGGAGGCATGAATAATTTCCAGCATGGAAAATTTCTGCCTAAAGAGCTAAAATTGGCATGGAATCATCCAACAGTCATATAATAAAGGCCTCCAGCAATGGTAACAGTCAGTGCTACCAAGCCTACCTAGAGCATTTTTTTTCCACTGTGCTAAGAGGATCTGTTTCAGCCTTCGCCTTTCAATCCAATTTCCACTGTACTGCACCACAAGTTTAAAATAAGGACAGCAGGAAGCATGTGTGATAAGGGGGAAGGAAGGGGAAAAAAACCACAATTTCATTCATTCTTTCAACAGAGCCAACAAGGACTGGTGACTTTTTTTTTTTTTTCTTTTTAAAAAAAGGTGCAAAGAAAGGAGATGTTTGCTTTGATTTTTCCAGCTGCACTATTGTGCTGGTTTGAACTAATTGGAGAATGAGTGAGAAATTAGACTAATGGATGAGAGAGGAAAACACAGTATGCCACTTCATCTAGAGCTTTACTGAGAAAGAAAAAAAAAAAGGTTTTTAGAAGTGTAACCCAAACATAGACAGTCAGACGGTTTCAGGCTGCTCTGGGCTGTGGCTGCTCCTTGCATAATTCCTTTGTCTCTGTTTTTTGTAGCTGATTCTTAATAATTCTACTAACTTCTTTCCTACTACTAATCCCCCTGGCCAATCTACCTCAGCTTATTTGCAGCATCAACAGGTGGTGAGACAAGACTGGGGAAGGGGGAAAAGGTGGTAGGGGTGGTTGGTTACCCCTCTTGGGGATTTTGATCTCTGAGAGGGCTGTGGTGTTTCTGTATTACCTTTTCACTGTATATATCTGTAAATATCTGTTATACATTGTAAATATTTGCTTGTATATTGTGCATAGCTGTAAATATAAAGCTTCATTTATCAACTTCCAGTGTTCTGAGTCCTAGCCAGGGTTCATATCAAAAGGAAGGGGGGGGGGCAGGTAACTGCAAAACCCACACAACTATGTTATGTATAAAGCACCTCTGCCTCTAAAGGTGCTCCAAGGTGTTTTGCAGAGACAGTTTGAGTCTGGCTCCATGCAGCTTCCAAAAACAATGCCTTCCACCAAGGCCACCACCTTGCAGCACCAGCAAAGATGAGATGCTGTGGAGAAAAGCACTGAGCTCCATTTCCTCCCAGCCCTGGCTGCTGCCCAACAGCTGTTCTCTGTCTATTTACTTTAATATTTCCTTGGTTACACAAGCAGCTGCACACAGCTTAACCCTGCCTGCACCCACAGCCACCTGTGCCACCCTACCTTACCTTGCCTGGCACGATGCTGTGGGACAGCAGCATGGGGCAGGCTAAGGACATCCAGGGTCTTGTCAAAGCCAGGCTCTCACTGGCTGGCCAAGGCTTATTTAACACAGTCACCCTTATGGACAGGTTTGCAGAAGGGGTCTTGCTGAGCAGGGAACAGGGCACCATCAACATGAGTGGCTGCCTTGCACAATCACAGGCCTTGAAGGCTGTTCTGAAGCCAGCAAAACCTGGGAAAGCCATCTGGATTCCCATGGGCTTGTTTCACCAGGCAAGCCCAGAGGTACTGTAATTTTAGCAGTGTATTTGTAGCTGGAAGCTGGAAAGGCATCCTCATTCTGGTGAATCACAGTACCCTTTCAAGCAAAGCTAAAAAGCTAGGATTGACCTCACGTGTGCGAGCTGCTGGAGGCAGAGTGTCCACCTCCAGGCCAGGAGGGATGTGCCAGTGACTCTTCTGGCAGCTGCTGCTGGTCCATAGACCACTTCATGCATTTTCCTTTCTCATCTGCACTGAGTCTGTTCCAGCAGCTCAGTTTTTGTTTGGGCTTATAAAGCTCAGCCAGACCCCTTGGCTCATCTCCACCAATGAGGGGGTGGAAAACACCCTTTGCTTGCTTGTCCAGAACACCAGCATCAGTTTTCTGCAACCTGGCCTGTCCCCAATTGCCTTTCCAGTCTCCCCACTCCCTCCCAGCTTCATTTTATTCCAGGCTTCCTGCTGCACTAGGAGCTGATTGCTAAAGCAGCTGCTGGCTGCTGCCCTCTGGGCTGGCACTGTTCCACTCTGGGCAGCAAGCATTTCCCCAGTGCCTGCTCCCCAAAATGCCAGACAGGGACATGGATCCAGGGAATCCATTCTTCTCAGCAGCAGTCCTGTTTTGCTGCAATAGCAACTGGAAAAGGCTCTGCAGGTATTGGGATCTGGGTTTAACTTTAACAAAATCGCCCCCCAAAGCAATCAAAAGCCACCCCAAAATCTCTGCCACTTGTAGATTTCCAACAGAGGAATTCAAACACACCTATGCAGCCCTGCGTGGGACAGCAGAACTTTAACACTGGGACATGCAAAAGCTCCAGGGTGTCCCCACCAACACACAAGTGGTGCTGGATCAAAAACCCTAACTTCTGAGGTTACTTGCTCGTTTGGGTTTTTTTGGTTTATTGGTTTGTTTTTTTTTTTAAGGATTTATGTTTAACTTTGCTCAGATAAAAATATCTTCTGGTAGACTACAAGAGGCATACTTAACGTAAGGCAGAAGCCATGGTTCTCTCTCAACTGACCACAGCTTTCCCCAAGAAGTGGCAGAGTGCTCACCTGCAGGTCGAAGAACTTGCTGTACCGTCGGTATATGACTTCTGTGGATCCATTGGACCAGGTGACTTTGATAATGTACACCTGCAGGGAACAGAGGAAGAAATCAGAGAGGAGCGACCCCAACAACCTGCACCATATCCTGAACATCAGTAAAGCTGCCAGTGCAGCTCCCACAGCTGAGCGTCAACCAGGGAAGTTTATGTCAGCAATACTAGAAAGCAGGTAGGATTAATTTGTTAAACTCCACTGCTGCAACTTAACTGTCCATTAAATGCTTACTCCTAACTGTGAACTAAGGCAACTCCTCATCTCTAGATAGGGGCATACATCAAATGTGAAAGAGAAAGACCTATTATGGGTTAGTAACCATCCCTTTGCATCTGGCTGCAGCTACTGAGTGTGCTGCACCGGACACCACCACCAGCCTGAGTCCTGGGGCTGGAGCTTGCAAGAATTCAGACCCACAAGGTTCTAGTCTGTTCTTCCCAAGGTAGCTCTAAGGCTTTGCTTTCTTATTGTGCAAATTACCTTCCTCTCCCTTAAAACACTGAAGTCAGTCAGTCCTAGTAACTGCAGGTTAGTCACACACCATGTGACCAGCTTTTTACTGGTGATGAATGCAAAGAAAAAGATCATCTCTTTCTTTTTTTTCCCTTTCCTTTTTCTATTTCTTCTACGAAAAACAAGCAAAATAAAATAATTAGGCAATTACTTATCCAATGTTCTCGCCTGCTGCTCACAAAGACCAAGGATGACCCTTAGCTTTTTATTGGTGATGAATGCAAAGAAAAAGATCATCTCTTTCTTTTTTTTTTTCCCCTTTTCTTTTTCTATTTCGTCTACAAAAAACAACAAGCAAATAAAATAATTAGGCAATTACTTATCCAATGTTCTCGCTTGCTGCTCACAAAGACCAAAGATGACCCTTGAGGAGATGCCAGCTAACACTCCAAGAGTGCAAACTTCAGCCTCTGCTAATTGATAGCAGATTGACTAAGCAGAACAAGGGCACGTTCATATCCTAACTCTCATGTCCTGCTTACTTCTACTGCAAATTCAAGTATCAGTTCACTGAAGCAGGAACTAAAACATTGAGAAGTTCAGGTGAACAGCTCTGCTAGAACTCCAGTTAACATAATGAAGCATGAAGGCTCTTAGGATGCTGATGTTTTGGTATTTAAAGCAGAATCTCTTAAGAGTTTCACAAAGTTTCCTGCAGAGAGAGACATTTTTTCCAGATGCTGGAATGCGACCAGCATCCCAGCCCAATACTGAGATTCAAACATCAGGAGACTCAAATGGGTATCACGATGCTAAATTATTTGTGCTCACCAAACCTACTCCAATGCTGCACTAAAAATCTAATCAAAAGGTCACTCTGCTGCTTAGAAGGCTGATGAAGCATGACCTTACCAAGGTGAGGAGACTCCTGAGGAACCACAAACTCTTTGCAGAAGAATAATTTCCAAATTAAAATGGAAAAAGAGGCAGTGAGTGCTTACAGCTGAAATAAAGACCTTCAGTACCTTCAATGCAGCAGGTCAATGATCACTTCTCTTAAAGCTGATGATCAGCCCTAACACAGCTGCAACTGCTTTGCTGACATGCAGTGAGCGGTCTGGTGTCACAGACACCACCATCAACCTTTCCAGATAAAATTCAAATGCCTCTGCACTGCCTCGCAGTTAGATTTATTCAGCTAATCCCAATGCTCTCCTTTCATTCACAAGTTCTTTTTTGGAGCTGAAGGACCTGTGATTTCTGCATATTAATGCAACAAAAACAGAGGGCTCCTGCAAGGCAGCCTCTGCAGCAGCTGTGGAGACATGGATGGACAATGATTTGCTGCAAGGGAGGCCCAGACACTGGGCATGCTCATCACCAAACACAGCACTGTAGCGACCACAATACCCATTCCCTGTTCAAGAATGTGCCTCTAGACATCAACAGGTCAGGGACACCTTGGCTGACCACAGTTTGCAATAAAAACCAGCAAAGTTGCATGACATGGCCTCTGAAGTATCTGACAGCATCCATACAGTCACCACCAGACCATCAGCACCCTAAGCATCAACTTGGCTCTAAGGAAGCATCCCAGCTGCCTTCACCCTCACCCCAGGATTTGCCAGCAGGCCAGCATGAGCTCATTTTGCTTGGAAGCTCAGCTGATATCCCAGCTTTCTTACCAGTCTACAGCACTTCACAGGGTTGTATCACCACTGGCTGCCTGCCTGGAGAAAGCCTTCCACTGGGGCAGCAGGAAAAGCCAACTTTTCTTCATTGTTTATTCCTATCCTGCCTTTATTTGGAGTCAACAGCTTATTAGACTGGGATTTTAATCAGGATGTGGATTTGCTCAAGCCAAAATGAATTCGAGGCTCTTAAGGGTAATAAAGCCATGAGATTTGAGGGCACACCACGCTTTATTACACCCTCTGCCTCTGAGGGAAGGAGCATTTCTCCCAACCAGTGAGCTCACTCTTCCCTTGCTGCAACACACATCTTCCAGGAGCCTGGGTAACGGTTTCTGCACAGCCCATCTGAACACCAGAAAGGGCTCCAGAGTTATCTCCTCACCTACTTGTTGGGAAAAAAAAAAAAAAAAAAAAAGAGGGGGAAGCCCAGAGGAATGGGAGCTCCTCTCTCAGTAAAGCTGGAGTCCTCTGTCCCTGTGAATATCCCTTGTCCTTCACTCCAACAGCCCCATTCTATCAAAGCGTTTTGCTAGCCAAAGCCACCACAGATCTTGGTCTCTGCCGATACCTAATGCAGTCCCTCATGTCCTAGGGATAAAAAAGACACCACGATATATAACTCAGGTGATGCCCCAAACTAACTCAAGTAAGAGAAGTGCCAATTTTGAAAGCTATGAACAGTGCAACGAGGCACCCAGTGATGGTTTTCACAGGGACTGAAGATGATGAGGCACCAACCTCCTACAGGCACTCACCCACCCTTTTCTCAGGTGCACTTTGGAACACACTTTCAATGATCAAGGCAGTTTTGAAAACACTGTACATGGTCTGATGTTTCCCCTCCTGGCCTGGCACTACACTACGTCCTGCCAGAAGCAGCCATTAACAAGTAGTAGCCCAAACCAACAAAACTTTGTCCCAGTAGAAGCCATTCAATTGACTGGTCCCACAACCTGTGATCCTGCAGAGGCTGCACCATGGATAGGCTTTTTCTCAGCCTGGCTGTGTGGGTGAGGGCATGTGGAAATAGTTATGTCATGGGTCTTCTCCAGCTCTGATTTCTACGGTCCTTCAAAGAAATAACGCGGTGAAGCCACCAGCAGATCTTTTCCATGGAAGGAGTGAGGGGATCTCCCAAGGCTGCAGCTGCTGCTGTCTCAGGGACATGCACCCACAGGGAGCTCTGCTGGGAACAGGGAGGCTGTCACTCAGACCCTGCTCCATCCTTTCCTTGAGGACTGGGAAGAGCCAAGCAGATGGCAGGGAGGCGGCAGGCAGCCAGATCCAGGAGGGGGGATCTGCAATCCCATCACATGGACTGGGCCTCTGGCCAAAACCAACAGGCAGAGCTAACTAAATATTTACAGCCCTTCCCAGGCCAGCAGTGGTTTCTGCACCACAGAGGGGAACTAGCTGACTTGGTGAAACCTGGGAAGTTGTAGCTCCCTTCCCTCTTGCAAGGATGCCTTACTCTGCCCAGCTCCTGACCCCAAGAGCCTGCGTCCCTTGCCCTGTTCCAGCTTATGCTTCTGCACATGTGTCACATCAAACCTGCAGCTAGGTCTGATGGCTGAATGCAATGGGCCAAGATGAGCTTTGGAAGAGGCAGAGATCATCAGGGCTGAACGTTCACCTCCTTTCCTTCACTTCAGCCATGGGACAGGGGAAGAGAGATGAAATTCTTGCTCATGCTTCCAAAACCAATGAGACATAGCTCTTAGTATTTGTCCTACTAGAGTAAGCCGAGAGTGCAGAGAGCTTTCTGGGTCACTGGAAATCCTGCTTTCAGGATTAAAGGCTCTGCAAACACATCTTCAGCCTCCCATTGCTCCTCTCCCAGCCACCATAGCTTCCTGGCCCCTGTGCCATGCAACCACAAGTCTCATGCTGCAGCAGCCCCATGTTATGAATCATAGAACCAGTCAGGGTTGGAAGGCACCACTAGGATCATCTAGTTCCTGCCATGGGCAAGGACACCTCACTCTAGATCAGGCTGTCTAGAACCTCATCAAGCTTGGACTTAAACAGCTCCAGGGATGGGGCTTCTACCACTTCCCTCAGCAAGCCGTTCCAGAGTCTCACCACCCTCACAGTCAAGAACTTCCTCCTAACATCCTGTCAGAATCTACCCATTTCTAGCTTTGTTACATAACCCCCAGTCCTAGCACTGCCTGATATCCTAAAAAGTCCCTCCCCAGCTTTCTTGCAAGCCCCATTAAGATACTGAAGGGCCACAATAAAGTCACCTGAGAACCTTCTCCTCTCCAGACTGAACAGCCCCAACTCCCTCAGTCTCACCTCATAGCAGAGCATCTCCAGCCCTCTGATCATCCTTGCGGCCCATCTCTGGGCACATTCCAGCACACCCATATCTCTTTTGTCCAGAACAGTACACAGTATTCCATGTGGGATCTCACAAGTGCAGAGTAGAGGGGGGGAGGATCACCTCCCTCGACCTGCTGGCCACACTTCTCCTGATGCAGCCCAGATTGCAGGAGGAGTTCCTGGTGACAGCCTTGTCAGAGCCTCAGCAAAGACCAAAGCTAGGAAACAAGACCTGCCCTCCACTTCCAGAGAGTACAGAGGCCATGTGAACAGCTTTGAAGGTGCAGGTGGATATTGTTTAATGTCAGAAGAGAGCAGCAGTTCACATTAAAGCCAAACACTCTCCATGCTCCTGTCCCTTGGAAAGCAAGAAGCAGATCAGATCCTTCACAGAAAAAAACCTGCAGATGCAAAAGGCTGAACTCCAACAGAAACCATGGGGATTGGGCTCCAAACCTCCTCAAACTGCCTACATCACACACCAACTGCTTAAAAATTATCAACTGACAAGTTTACCATCAGGACCACAACTGTCCAACATTCTCCTTGGTCACATTAGAAACCAAGTGCCTTAAACAAAAAAATAAAGAGGGGAAAAAAGGCCCAGGGGATCTGGCAGCCCACACAGCTGGGCATTACAAGCTCGGTCTCTGTGGCATCCTTGCAGCACAACCCTATGTCTGCCACTGCTCTCCCCACCCCAGCGCCTCTGGAGAGGCAGCTCAGAGGGAGAAAGGACCAGGGGAAAGTGGGACTGAAAACCTTCATAAGGGAACTGTCAAAAAAAAATGACAGGTTGCTAAAAGAAATGCAAATGGCACCTGGCCAACTATAACAGAGCTGTCAACAAGAGCTGCCACTCAGCTCACATGGCAACAAGGGCGCTGTGGCCCCAGGGGAAACCTGCTGGCAACTCACAGCGGGCAAATGCTGGAGGGAGATCCAGGACATCCCTCCTGGACAGGATGGGACCCCCAGGCAGGGAGTGAGCTCCAGGGCTGGCCATCACCAGAAGAGCAGTGAGGCTGGAGGAGCCACAGCTCAGAGAGGCACATGCAAAGCAGAGTCACAAGGACTGGGATGCACAAAGCCAGGGCAAATTACCTATTTGACAGGGCAGAGATTTTGGGGTTTTGCCTCTTGAAGAAACAACATAGCAAGCATAAGCCCCGGGAGCTGTCAGACCGCCAGAAGTACTCTTCCGGGGACTGATAAAGAACCTCCACACTGCAGATAATAATGGGTCCTGGTGACTTCCACCACTCAGAGTGACAGAGGACTCTGGAGTGCCTCACAGGTCCCTTGTCCAAGAGGCACATTGCCTGAAATACAACATGGCCAGAGAGCAGATGATTCGGGTGGCTGACTTCAGGCAATGGAATTAAGAACAGATACTTAAAAAAAAAAAAAAAAAAAACCTAACAGTTTCCTGTTCTTGAAACATGAGGCTGTGTGACCTAGAAGAATCACTTCTGGACTCCTTGCATAAACACACTAAAGACATGCACAAAACACAACCCGGGAAGCAGCCTGGACTGCTCACATTCGAGTAGGGAAAAGGTAAATGAGACACAGAAAAGCTTACAGTGTCAGCCTCTCTCCTCCCACAGGAAAAGTTCTCCCAAGTTTTACAAGGAGACTTGCAAGGCATCCAGGCTGGGACACACACACACATGAAGCCCACATATAAGGTTTTGAGGAGAAGGGAGCTGCTGGCCAGCCTGTGAGTTCTCTGCCTGATAGAAAGGCTGAGCAAGGCAGCAAATCCACCTCAAGCTCTGCACCACGCAGCTCTGCCAGCTCAAGCCCAGCAGCAGAAGACCCATACCAGCATCCCATCCCTGCAAGCCAACAATCTGCCAGCAGCCCTCATTGGCACAGCACAGCCCTCCCAGGGTGACACTGCAGCAATCCCTGTGCGGAAAGCTCTGGCACACTGAGGCCCTCCTGTTCCCATGCCAGCCACACTAGAGGCACATGAAGCACAGCAGGGTGAGACACGATGCCACAGTCACTTAGGCATCTCCATGGGGCTGCAGGGACACACAGCTCTGCCCACCCATCACGGGTGGGCATCAGCGTAGGTTCCCAACCACTCAGCAGAGCTCCTACAGCAAAGCCAGACATAACAGCCTCCAGCAGAGGCAGAGCTGTCTGCAGAGCTGTTTCCAATGGGTTTGAGCCTGTGTGGTCTCGGGTCCAGGGAGACTATGTACAATAAACCTCTCTGTGGAAAACTCTGCATATTTAAAGCATCTTTCGCCAGCAAAGGGGAAAAAAGCATCAGTGTTTATTCCACCCCACCCCAAAACACAGGGAAGCCACATGAGAGCCTCACACCTCAGCTTCAGCTGCTCCTCTGAGAAAGAAGCACTAAGAAATTCAACAGTATAGCGAAATCAGTTTGGCTGAGGGACTGAGCCAAACCAGAGGATGTTTAATACAGAAAAGGGAGTGGGCAATTGTAAAAGGAAAGGAAAAAAAAAGAAAAAGGAAAAAAAAAAGAGGGAGGTGGCTGGAAACAAAGCAAGCTCTGGACAGCAAACTGCTATAGTTGGCCTCTCTCCATAAGGCTTCGCCGCTGCAGGCGTGCAGGGCTGGGAAGGGGAGTCGGAGGTGGGGGGGGGATGTCTTGTGCTGCAGGACACCACAGCTTGGAGCAGGAAAGGGACAGTCTGAGAAGCAATCCCAGTGATAACTGCGCGCCCTTAGGGATACTGCCACAGTCCCTCTGCTCTAGATGAGGAGAGAAAGAGAAGCAACAAGTCAGAGCTGCAGGGAGGAGCCAGGTAACAGGGATGCAGGCAACATGACATCACAGAACCTAACTTAAGCCAATTCGCCCTTGCATCCAGGGCTACAATAAGCAACTAGCTCCCCTAGCTCTGATCCATCCCTTCAACCAGACCCTTCCTGAAACCCCAGCCAGCGACAGCTTTTCCCACTCTACTGCTGTGCAGCTCACCAGGGCACAGCACCGCCCGAGCTGCTGCACACACGCGGGGTTACACCAAGCGCAGGGGCCCCAAGGACGACCCACTGAGCCCCACTCGGCCACCACACAGACCCCTCAGCCACACGGCTGATGCACCCGCTTGTTTGCTCTGAGTCACACTGAAAGTCAAACATATGGATTCGTTTGTTTGCTATTTCCCACTGCTACATGAAACGGCCGGAAGACAGAGATACCCTCCAAAGCAAAGCTGTGAGGGATCAAGGTCACCAGACCTCTGGGCAGGCAGAGGCGAGGGATGGCCTCAGTGCTGAAGTTCACTGCTGGAACTGTGTATGCACACCAGGTTCCACACAGAGCTGCATCCACCTCGGTGGCTGCGTGCCAGGCGGGATTTGGCCCCGCCGCTGAACTGCGACATCCAAGTTTTTTCAATGGCCTTGAGTAACATGGGCAGGGAAGAAAAACAAAGTAGTTTGCATTTCAATGCTGGGTTTCATCCACAAAGCTAACAGCACTCCCTGCAGCCTCGACCCCCTGGAGGGGTTATGGGGAAGGAAGGATTGGTCGGCTCTGCAATGCTGCGTGGCAGAGCAGAGCCAGGCACAAGGACGGGCACGAATTTCTACCCTGCCTGTGGCCTGCCTCCAGCAGGAGAGAGTCTGCCAGCTGACAGGAAATGGCATGAGAGACAGCAAAACCACAGGATACAGCAGTGAAACGCCACCGAGGATGCTGAGAAAGCCCTCGAATCTCTTGAGGCCACCAATACCCAGAAACTCCTTGCTGTGTCAGAGCCTTCAGCTTCCAGGTTCAACCTTGCTTCATATGAGTGTATGAGTTTGCTTTTGCAGTCTTCTATTTCTAGTTCAGTTAACGGCCCCTGCATAGATGTCATATTGCTCATTTTAGTCTTCTGCTCCCTCAATCTAAATGCACTCAGCTCCTTCGGTTCCCCACAGGACATTCCCACCATACCAGGCGCATGGTCACTCTCCTCCCCAGAGAGTGCAGCACAGGGGGACTCATCCCCTAATGCCCTTTTAAAGCCAGGCAACCGGTATGATTCACAACGGCAGAAACAACACAGCTGGAGGAGGTGATGCTGTGCCAGGCCCCCACAGAGCTCTGCTCTGGCTGAGCAGGTCAGGATCCAGGGACCATGAACCCCAGGTCCATGGAGCACATATTCTTCAGAAGACATATTTTGCTTTACGCATCTAAGGCAAGGAAGAATCATTGAATCTGTCCATCAGCAGCTCTCACCCTCTTTCTTGCCATTCAAGCACTCTTCTCTAAATGTTGCACAATCAATTCCAGATTGGCAATGGGGTTGGGCTGGACAAAAAATGAGACCATGAATGGCCTCATCACTACAAGGAACAGGAGCAGAGAAGACACCTACCATCACATCACCAATCCTGCATCAAAAATAGAACACATTTACTTTTTGAATGTAGTTTTCATCAATCCTGCTTCAAAACACCTGTAGATGTTATCAACCAGGCCCCAGATTCCAACAGACACTGTTTATTATTTTCACAAGGCAGCTGCCACAAATGAGTAGGTCCAACATGCATAGGTTTAACGTTTGTTGTCTTGTTAGCTAAGCTTGTAAAATAAGTTTATGCTGCACACTTTGTTTGCATTTCCCTTTTTCAAAGTGATACTTATGTGCACAGAGCCCGGGAAAGGAAGTCCAGCAAAAGCACAATCCAGGTTTCCCAATAAACTAACACAACCAAACAGCCTGCTGCTGCCTCTTTCCTGTCAGACACACATACATACATATATAGAATTTTGGATTGTGCTCTAAAGTAACCATTTAAAGCTGTCTGAACCATGAAAATGTTCTTGGTGGATGTGCTGTAGAAATGAAGATGCCATTCAATGGCATTGTTATTATAGAATAGAATAGAATCAGCCAGGTTGGAAGAGACCTCCATGATCATCCAGTCCAACCTATCACACAGCCCTATCCAATCAACTAGGCCATGGCACTAAGTACTCCATCCAGTCCTTTCTTGAACACCTCCAGGGATGGTGACTCCACCACCTCCCTGAGCTGCAGCACTATTAAAACAAAAAGCCCTAAAACTTGCCTAAGGGCAAAAAATATATTTAAACATCTGGATTTAGTAGAGAAAAGCTTTATTTTAAGGATTCTACTACAGAATAACAAAACTATAAAAAGATCCCGTGTGAAGTCATTTAAAGAAAAATTTAGTCTGTTTCAACTCTTGCTTCGTTTTGGGTCCTTTCTGAATAAACATTTGTTTATCAGAATGCGAGACTCAGCCAGACCACAGAAATGACAGTCTGCTACTCTGATGCCCAGAATAATTATTTTTAAACTTTGCTCTTGGACTTTGCCTCTTCAGATTTACTGTACAGCCCCAGAGCCCTCGACAGCAGCACCCCTGAAGGGCATGAGCTGTTATCACTTAACATAGGATCGTATGGGAAATGTCACTGCAGGGTCACCCTCTGGCCGCTGCTGAAGAATGGGAATGAGTCCCCTACTCTGCTTGAATGGTGGGTTGATGAGATCCAGAGCTGGGCTGTTCTCTAGATAGGATCAGAGCTGTGCATCCTGCAATAAACACTGCCAAAGGACCACAATCTCACTCTCCCTTCCAGGTAGTGCCCACAAGAAAAGCTTGAAGACACAATCAAGCACAAGTGACACTGCTGTCAGTAGCCCAGGGCAGATGCTGCTGCAATACAGTGCTATATGGTTTCACACAGAGCAAATTCCAGGCTTTTTTCACTCAAAGCAAGTAGCTCAGTTATCCTTCTCCTCTCAGCCTTTTCACACGTGAGAGCAGAGCTGGTCTGACAAGAATGGGAGCAGATGTGTCAGCTTCACACCATGCAACAGCCTTCCAGGAGCACGTGGCTGACCGCAAGGAGAAAAGCACGCAAGGGAGAGCAACCCTGCTGAGAGCAACTTAGCCTGACCCGGCGAGTGATGCTCACTGCAGGACCCACCAAAGGGTTTAACATCTCATCAAGTAGGAGAGCAATCAAGAGACCATTCCCATTTCTTCCTCAAAAGTCTCTAAACACACCTGGGCTTCTTTTGAATAACCCACCCAGCTCCT
This sequence comes from Psilopogon haemacephalus, assembly GCA_013396835.1. Taxonomy (NCBI): domain Eukaryota; kingdom Metazoa; phylum Chordata; class Aves; order Piciformes; family Megalaimidae; genus Psilopogon; species Psilopogon haemacephalus. Next base: position 1,066,501 of record VWZI01002219.1, read on the forward strand.
CCTGTCTTCAGATCTGTGCTATCCTCTGGGCTGTCCCCAGGGTAAGGAAGACAGACAGGAGATGGGACAAGCACACTGCGGTTTTGGTGCATCCTTTCAAGTAAGCACAGTCATTGGACACACTATGAGAAGCAGCGAGCCAGCAGCACACCAGACTGATGCTCCCTTGCACCAGGATTTGAGCCAGTGTTGCTCACAGGCACACCTGCATTAGACGGCAATGGGCTGCACTTGGATCCCCAAGCAAATCCCAACACTCTGCTCAGTGTGCATTTGAGCAGGCACCCAAACTCTTTATAGCACCTTGCTGGGTCCACACCCAGCACCATCTCAAGCCCCAGAGGTTGAGGGAATATTGCGCCTCTTGCTTTAAATCAGAGATCCATCGAAGCACAAGTTTTTGTCTTAGGCAACACAGCTTCTTTTGTATTGAATACCAAAGTGATGGGCAAACCACTTTAGCCTGAATACAGCTGGCACTTCCTACAGCCTGTTCCCACCACGGGCGTCAATAAGGACCCTGAAACACTGTTTTGATCTCACTTTTCTGGGAAACTGGAATCCATGGCTTTCTGCTGCGGCCTCACTGCAGACAACACAACTGCACTTTTGTCAGGCAAAGAAAAGCCTTGGTCGAGGCAGAGCCTGATCACTATGGGGTCACTTACTGGTCAGGCCAGCACAGAGGCAGAGGGAAGGAAAAGCTGGTCTGTCCCTTCAGGCTTCCTAGGGACAGCGAGTAGCTGCCCCAGGGGCTGGAGGAGAGAACATTTCTGCTCAGCAGTGAGTGCCAGAAAGCAAAGGTTTAACAGATACACTGTGGCTTACTCGGATTTGCAGCATGCTCACAGATAGGGTCTAAAATCAGAAGTCTCTGATGCGATTTGCTGCCCCTCCTCTCCTTTTCTTTGCAGGGGGAACAGAAATAGAAAAGACAACAAAACAGGAGAGGAGAAAAAAAAAAAGGGGGGGGGGGAGGTGTTGATTTCATATAATTAACTCTCTTTGAGAATGTGTCTAGCTCCTATTGATTCCCTCAGACAAGGCAAGTGCTTCCATCCACTCCTGCGCTGCCCCTCCCTGGGCTCAGCTCAGCCGTGAGCTGCACTGGCTCATGCCGCCAGGTTTCAGTCCAAAAACAAGTACAGGAAAAGGTTAGAAGCAGAGGACTTGAGCAGAGGGTTGAGGAGAGGCCAGGCTGCACAGCTGCCGGTCATGAGCTATGAGCAGCCACCTTGCTGTGGCCACTCCAGGAGCTTCTGCTAGGGTGCCCCCACCCAGCTGTCTAGAAACCACCTCTGCCCCAGTTTTCCAGCCTCACAGGGATTATTTGTGGTATGCCCAACTCCACCCAGCTTGCCTCTGTGGGTGGAGGGTGAGCAGGGACAACGCTGAAAACAGATGGTGTCCAGCACTTGGGGTACAAGTCCCAGATGTGACGATACAGGGTGCAGGGGTACACAGATTCCCAGCAAGGGAATGAGAAGGCCCAAAGTGAGAGCAGAGGCACAGCAACAGACAACCCTGTCCAAGCCCTGTTACGGGACCTGATGGTGGTGCAAGTGATCCGCCAAGACAAACAGAAGCGTAAGCAGCTCAGCAAACCACCTCACGTACACGTTCCTCCAGATCCCTTACATAGCTACGATGAGTAAGTCTGAGATGGACATGGCAGGAAGGGGGGCATGTCTGGAGCTGGGGCCAGGCTCAGCCAGGGCTGATAAAGCTGCAGGCAGGACAGAAGATGAAGGAGCAGTGATAAGGGGTTGAACAGCAGCAGCAGCTACACCACATTCTTGGATGCAAGGAGAGGGTACCCGACCCCCCCCTTTACTCTCCTCTCTAACATGGCTAGAGTTGGCCTGTCCTCTGCTTTCCTCCAGCTGCTGCTCGCTGCCACAAACCTGCCGGGGAGACCCAGAGCTCTGGATCACCCAAGATCTCAGGGACCTTGGCTGTGCTGACACGACATGCTCCAGGCAGAGCGAACACCACATCCTCACAGCCCAGACACGGCGAGCAGTGTGTCACTGGGTCACCCTGCTCTAAAGCGAACGGAGCAGGAAGAACACTTTGGTCTTTGTTTTACGTCTGCTCCCTGGATGCACCCACGAGTTCACCACGGATGCCTGGAAGCACTCCAAAGTTTAAGTAATACTAATTTTAAAAGAAAGAAACAACCCCTTCAAAACCAGCCCAACCCACAACAGTTTGGAAGATGCCTTCGAGCGTGCACGAACGCGCTCCTCGGGCAGCTCACAGTGAAGGGGTGTAGGGCACCAGAGGGGCGCACCTCACAGGCATGATGACACTGTCCCAGACGCCGAAGAAGCGATCCGAGTGGTCCCTTGCTCAGTGACTCTACAGCCAACAGGTTTCAGAGTGTGTGTCCCTCCGCTAAACGCGACTCCCTCCCTGGCGCAGGGTCACTTCCCGGTGCTGCCCCGGAGCCGCCGCCAGCTTCTCCCGGCTGCGCGCTGCTCTACAAGTCCCTTCGCAAAACGTCCGCCCAGATCGGCAGCTATTCACGGGCACCTCCCGTAGATTTCCCCCACTGCGTCCCGCACAGGGTCACCACCCCAGCCCCGCTCCCAGCGCGGCGATGTCGCTGCCCGCCTAACCCGCAGCACGGGTCCAGGGAGCGAAGCGGCAGCACGTTCCCCCGCTGGCAAGGGGGGCGCTGAGTGGCCCCCACGGCAGAGCTGGCAGCCCTGCCCGTCCGCTCCCTCCTGCCCCGGTGCAGCGGGACCGCCCGCCGTCCGGCAGCGCCCGGCCTTTGTTTGGCCAGGGCCGGGCGCGGCGGAGCGGGGCGCCCCGAGCCCAGCCACTCACATAGTGCTTGTTGGGGATGCGCCGCTTCTGCACGTCCAGCACCTTCACCTCCGCGATGATGCGCCTGGGCATGCCGCTGCCTCTACCCCTCGCAGCCCGGCGCCGGCGGCGAAGCGGGGAACGGCGGCAGCGCTGGGGGAGGTACTGGCGCACGCAGCCGGGACCCGAGCCTACAGCGCCGCAGCCAAGCCCAGCCGAGCCGCCCTCCCGCTGCCGAAGGCGGGAGGCGGCCCCGGCCCGCCCCGGCCTATCCCGGCCGGCAGGGCGGCCCCTCCGCCAGCCTGCTTTAAAGGGGCTACCGGCGCTGCCAGCCCTACGCCTGTCCGCCGGCGGGAGGGGGTGGCCGGGTCACGGCCCCACGGTTCCCCCAACCCCGAGGTGGAGCAGGGAAGGTGACTCGGCTGTGTCTGAGGGCAGAGTTCTTAGAGGATACAGGTTACTATTTATCCTTCCTGGGGAGTGGGTTCCGAGGGCTGAAAGGGGCCCGGGCTCGCCCACCTTGCCCAGTGCCGGTGGGTCTGTGCCTGGGCTCCGTAACTCTGCCCTCGTTCATAACAAAAGTCTTCACAGCAGCGCTACCTTGATCGTGAACAACCGGATCCTGAGAGGTTCCAGGAAGTGCACGGAGCAGAAAAAGGTGCCTTTCTTAGATCAGCACAACTGCCTGACCCAGGACAACCCACACGCCCCGGGAGCTGAGCCACCACACCCCGCACCTCCTCCCCTGCAGCTCGCTCTGTGCCCAGCTTTGCCCTTGGGGCAACGGAGCAGACAAAAGTGATGACCGAACACAGCTTCGTATCAGCACTGCCGCTGGTCTCGGTCTTCCCGGCAGGTCCTCAACACGTGGCATAACCACAGCCTTCTTCCCCGTTGGGCTTTTAATTACATTATAAAGTTGCTCAAGGCTTACACTGGCAGGTCATTAGCGTTCATATGAATTTAATTTAATAATAAAGAACTCTTCTCACTCCTTAGCAGTTCTTTAAACGTGCCTCCTTTTTATACTGTTAACTTCGCTACAATGACCCCAGAGAATTAATAGAGGCGCAGGCAGGTTGCCAGGATTTTATTGCCCCCACCCCCCCCGAAAAGGCTTATCTTCATCCTTCTCCTACTCAGATAAGCCCCAAACCATGGTGCCCCCCTCACAGATGGCTGCAGGAAGGATGCTAGTTTGTCTGAAGGGTAGGTCATGCCACTGGTGGTTTCCCTGATACCTGCTGGCATGCCACTGCACTGCTGGTTTGCTTGTGGAGCAGCCACACATTGCTCCCTTCTCTGCCTTGCCCTTGTTGTCACTCCTCAGTCAGACACATACTGAAGTTAGGTGGGCAGGAGGCCGAGTAGAGGCCCTGAAGACCCTTCTCCTTTTCCTATCAGGAAAGCCCTGAAATTCATGAGGGATGCTGGGGTCGGACCTCGAAGTGCTAATCAAGAGCTGAAGCCTGAGAAAGCACCAACAAGCAGCAGAGCTGCAGTTTTTGATGTTGTGTGACAAATAGAGCTTTACTGGTTTAAAAAAGACCTAAAAGATTCATGAATCCTCCAAAGGATGACAAGGAAAACAGCCACAGCTGTGCATCATGTTGGTAAGAAAGGAAGTTTATATTGAGGAGATACGGGATACTGGAGAGAGCTGATAAAGGGAGGAATGAAGCATGTACTGGTCTTCACATGCTGAAAAGAGAAACTAAGTTAGAGAGCTGCTGAGGACACTGCAACTGAGTAACACAAAGAAGAATGTAACCTGGAGAGCCGAGGATGGAAAGGCCAGGCAGAGGGATCACAGGGGTAATTGGGTAAGTGAAGAACAAAAAGAAGCACAGAAACACACTAATCAAATTCAACAGTAGATGATAAATTGCAAGGTGACAGCAATTAAGTGATGCAGCTGAGTTAGGAACGCTGTGACTGCAGCCCTCCCCCTTGCTTTTGGTGCTGGTTTGCTCTAGTTAGCAGCAGCTGTGGGACTGCCAGGCATCCCAGGAGAGGATGGCTGCTCAGTAGAGTGGCTGTGTGTATACAGAGCTGCTCTGATGCAGTCTGGTAATTTGGTTTTACAGAAGTGCACAGACTGACCCTACAGCCCTCATGCACTGAAAACAGCACATTGAGGTTGATCATCCTCCTGCCCAGTGCATCAGTACATTAATGCAATGTTCACCATCAAGGCACCTTAGACTCATTACCCATGAACCCTAGGAGCAGTCTGTAGGGAAAAAAAAATATTAAAAAACCCATCTGGGAAGATCAAATCAAGAACACCATTCCAAGAACATTTTGACCTATAGATGCAGCATCTGTGAAAGGGCTGAACCATGTTTTCTTGCCAGATTTTTTTGGGTCTAGTTATAGCAGAGTGATAGCTGCAGCACAGAGAGATGCTGTATGACAGTGAGTGTGCTGGACAAGTGGTCAATAAACAGCTGGAGTCCCAGCTGCCACCAGCTGCCCCTTCTCGGAGATGCCCAAAACCTTTGGACGTTCCCTTGCTGATAAATCCATTTTCTAGTGCCAAAGGTCTCCACATGGAGATGTGTGACATGGAAAGAAAAAGGAGAGTGCAAGATTGAGTTTCAAAGCATCTTGGATCTGTCTGCTCCAAGGACCAGAGCCTGGTATGCTGACTTTTCCCTTCCAGATACTTTATACTGCCCTGGATGCAGCCCCATGACTGCCACATGCTGCTGGGCCATCAGGCCATTGCTTTAGACCTGGTATAAATCATGTGTGTCAGGCACCCAGTTCCTTACACACAGTGGGGGTTTTTTATTTGTGTCTTCTAGCATAAACCCACTCTAGGTCTAAGAAAGCTGGCAGAGAGTCAAGCAACTGCACAAAATCTACTGGAAGCACTTAAGCATCAGCATCACTTCCCCAGCACCATCACCTGCTGAAGTGACTCCATTGTTCCTGGGCCCTGACAGAGTCAGCCACTGGTAGACAGCTTATGAGCACCGAGGAACAAGCAGAGGTTGGAAACAATTGCACCTAATGCTGCAAAATAGCTGCTGTGTTTAATTAACAAGTCTGATGAGAGCTGTTGAGACAAGTGGAATGCGGTTTTGCATGCTGACCTGGTCACCTCCTGAGGGAATTATGCCAGGAAGCTGGCTTTGGAGGCATACAACTTATCTTAGGTGCTGCTGCACCTCTGTAATTTACCAGGGAAACTGCCAAATATTTGCCAAGGGAGCCTTAAAAAAGGGTTTGTCTTTGAAAGTCCCACACCTGGCCCATACCTCTGGCATTGTGGCAGCAGGAGCAGCAGAGAGCTGGCAGTAGCACATCCTATGATGAAGTTAGGTGTTGCAGCTGAAGGAAATTGCTAAGCCAAACAAAATAACTGCACAGGAGAGCTCACCACCTACTCAAGAGTGAAGACCTCCTCAACCCATGTGCACTCTCCCTTCTTTCTGTCAGGATCAGCTGGGCAATTTAAAGCGAGAGGGCAAACTTCTGAAAAGCCAGCCACCAGCTCAGCTGTACAAATGGGTTGCAGTTTAGCTGTAAGCAGGCTCCAGCTGTTTGGGCACAGCTGGGCTGTCCCTGAAATCTGTCAGGTGTCAGGAATGGAATGAAGAAGTTCCTCACTCTCAGCCCAGACCTGCAAAGGAAACACTATCTGCAGTTATTCTGACATGGAGGCTCCACTACTGCTAATGCTTCTTAATTAGAGTTACATGTGTGCCAGGTGGCTAAATGTTCCTGGTCCTTCCATGTGCACGGAACAAATGCATCCATCTTCCTGGAGCTCCCTCACAAAGATTAGTCAAAAATTATTCTCCTACCACAACAGAGGGCAGATCTTGGCAGCTGAAGCCGAGCAGAACAGTGATTACCCACTGTATAACCAGGGCTGGGTTGCACTGATTCTTACCTGCCACTGAGAACAATTTTCCACTGCTTTAACCCTAGTATTGCAGGTTTTACCAGTGTGGTGTGGATGGCACCCATCAGCCAGCCTGGCAGCAGTTTGTGCCCATCGTGCCCCGAGGTGCAGCAGCAGGGAGAAGCAGACCACATGGAGGGGATGTTCAGCACTCAGGTCGGGGGAGGCTGTTCTGGCACACAAGTGCCAGTGAGCAGAGGAACCCTGGAAATCTCCCGAGGGCATTGCTGGAGCAGGAGACAAAGTCCTGAAGCACTGATGAGAAGCAGAGGTCTGGTGGAAGCTGTCCTATGGTGAACCCAGGGAAAAGAGTGAGCAAACATTTCAGTGGAACGGGACAGCTCAGCTCCGGCTCTGCTCTTCTGCAGGCAGCAGCTGGGCTCCGGACGCCAGAGCCACTGCCTCAGTGTGCATGCCATCTAGTGAACGAGAGAACGAAGAGCAAACATCACCCTGCATCCCCTGCGAGCCTGGAAACCAGGCCCAGGGAAGTCCCAGCGAGTGCTTGAGAAGGCAGGTGGGGTGCCAGGGAAACGTCTCCCTGCCACACAGTCCCTTCCACCCAGGAGACAGGCATCAATAAACCCCATCAGCAAGGTGTAGCCACCAGCTTCTGGAGAAGCTTTGCTTTCTCTAGCCCTGGGTGGTTCTGTGCTTGGAGAACTAAACCAGTGGCCAGTGCAGCTGGAGAGCACACAATAGCATTTGGCTTAAGAGAGTGTAGATGGCTTTTGAAGGATCTGCTTTCAGCAGTGCTCTCACCTTTAGCTGCCCTCCTGCAGTGAGGTAGGGAGAGCAGATGCAGACATATTGGGAAGGCAGTTGGGCACAAGCCCCAGCTCCACGACTCTCTCTACCTGCCCTGCTTTTTCTTCCCCCAGAGAGTTTCATCATCTCTATCAGGAACACTGCAAGAGCCTTTGGACAGCTCAGGGGAGCTCGGAGCCCAGATGTGACAGGATACAAAGTGAAGAGCGGTAATGAGGAGAGCTGAGAATGCTTCAGCTGCTGCAGCACCAATAACTTCTCAGAGCTGTCATCTCTATTTTTAAAAATTAAGAAAGATTTTCCACTTTTGCTCTGTTTTCAACATTTCACCAGGGCAGAAGAGCAGATAATAGTTATTTCTGGAACACAGAGCACTCTTGACGTACAGCTATAAATGTAAGGGGTCTTCATGGTTGAAGCTTCCCTCAGGCACTGCCAAGGAAGTTAAATACTCCCATGAAATTCGTTGCTTCACTGGGATACATTGAGTGAGATCGTTTTTCATCAGTGTGTCCCAGGAGACAGTGCAGTCCTGGTACATGTAAACAAAGAAGATGGCTGGTTCAGGTGTTTCAATACCTATCTCCTGGAGGGATGAGGCATGGTTTCCTGTTGTCCTCTGGCCACCGTGTTGCCCTGCTGCAACTTACAGATCCAATTCCCTCTCCCTTTCAGCACCTCCTATCTGACCTCACAGCCTGCAATGTTGCCTAACCAGGGTGGATGGTGACAGCAAGGTCATTTCCAGCATGAAACCCAAGGTAGAAACTGGCAGGCTCCAGAGCAACCTAATCAAATAGGTAGCAATGTGCTCTTGTGACCAAGAAGGTCAATGCCATTCTGGGGTGTATTAGAAGGGCTGTGGTTGGTAGGTTGAGAGAGGTTCTCCTACCTCCCTCTTCTGCCCTGGTGAGGCTGCATCTCGAATATTGAGTCCAGTTTTGGGCCCTTCAGTTTAAGAAGGACCTCAGGGAACTGCTTGGAAGAGTCCAGTGCAGAGCCACAAAAATTATTAAGGGAGTAGAACATCTTCCTTACGAGGGGAGACTGAGGCAGCTGGGTATCTTTGGCTTGGAGAAGAGGAGACTAAGGGATGAGCTCATTAATATTTATAAATATATAAAGGGTGAGTGCCAGGAGGATGGAGTCAGGCTCTGCTCAGTGACACCAAATGACAGGACAAAGGGCAGCGGGTGAAAGTTGGTGCATAGGAAGTTTCATGTAAACATGAGGAAAAAATCTTTCACTGTGAGGGAGACAAAACACTGGAACAGTGAGTTGTGGAGTCTCCTTCTCTGGGGATATTGAAAACCCACCTGGATGCATTCCTGTGCCATTTACACTACGTGATCCTGCTTTGGCAAAGGGGATTGGACTAGACGATGTTTTGAGGTCACTTCCAACACCCAACAGTCTGCAATTCTGTGAAAAATTAGTAGAAACAACACCAGCTCCATGCACTCATGTCAAAGGTGCCCTTACACACGCATGTCCTTGCTTGGTGTAGGACATCTGGATGAAGAAGAGTCATAACTACAACAGAAGGTAAAAATCTTTAAGGAGGAAAAAAATAAGACCACACAGACTGCATGGCTGGTTACAGGGTTTGTGGGAGCTTTTCTGAGCAATCTGAGGGAGCAAAGCAGAGCCCCTCCCTGCACTGACAGGGGAAGACATGGTTTGTACCATGACTCTCTTAATGGATCCCTAGGATCCAAGCACTCAGCCAAGAACAGCATGAGAGGAGACAGGACAGCATCCCTCAGAACAGCTTGTCCAGCAAAGCTTGAGGCATGTGCCTGGTATTTTTTACAGCCAGCAAGCTAATGAAAAGGGCAGCAGGGGCCACAGAGGCTGGCTTGCACTGCGGAGCCGGCAGGATGCAATTCTGCTCTCCACCAAGCAGGGTCAGCACAGCACTGCTGTAGCGCATCACCAGCATCGAGGGAGCAGCTCCTCCACTCCTGCTCCATCGCTTTCACCTTCGTCGCACAGCCCTGATCTCCTCCGAGCTGCTGCACGCAGCACAAGTGTTTCTGAAGCAATTAGCTCTGTTTTAAACAACTGGAAGTCCTGCCTTGCAAGGCTCACATGCCAGAACTGGCTCCGAAGCAAAACCCTAAACTAGATGCAAAGCTGATTGGAGACCGTAGCCAGTGATCAGGGAGGCAATCAGACACATGCCCGTGGTTCTCACTGTTACTTTATTAGAAGAGTCTTCACATCGTAGCCAGGGCCCCACTGAAGGCACTTTACAAAATATTATAAAAAACATTTTTATTCAAAGCCGCATTTTAGAAATATGGCAACCACCCCCCCCCCAAAAAAAAAACCCCAAAAAAACCCCCACCACCACAAAAAAAAACCAACAAACCACCAAAACAAAAAACCCATGCCCAAACCAAACAAAAATCCCACAACAAAAACAGGCTGGGCTTATTCATGGTTCCTTCTGAACATGAGCCAGCAACAACGAAAATCCTCTTTTGAAAGGGTAAAGAAAAAAAAAATTATATACTTCTTTAACCACCCTGTAAATATGACAATCAGAAGATGTGCTCCCCCACCCTCTTCTAGCACCCCAGAGAGGGAGCAGAACAGGGAAGGGGCAAGGGACAAACCCATTCTTACCCTCTGCTAGCAAAAACAAAACTGTTGCTAGCTAGCTCTGGGCTGCAAATAAGATATAGTGGAGAGTGGGACAACTGATTTACCACGGGGGCATCACATCAGCTCTTTAAAAGCCCTCACCCAGAAAGAGTCTTCTTACTCGTGGCTGGACAATGTCCAGAGAGTGCTGACATTCTCTGGAGTGGTGGAGGTGGCAGTCGGAGGCAGCAATGTCCTTCAGCTGGAGGACACATGAGCAGTATGCTGCAGAACATCCTTCTGCAAGTGGCATGTAGCTCATGGCAGACAGGCACCAGGTACTGATTTCTGTGACAACGACCATTTCACAGAATAGCTCCAGCCTGACCCAGATGGGACCAGGAACAGAACCCCTGGGGCTGTCCTTAACACACTCCTAATTCAACAGAAAGGCCAAACCAGCAGCCTCCTGGGTGAGGAACAACCCTCTGCATTCATTAATTCTACACCAGCTCCTAGTCTGGCACTATCCTAACTGAAAGGCACAATCAGTGCTTTTGGAGATGGGACAGGCAGTCTTCCTGAGAAGACAGGCTAGTTACTGAAATGCTGCAATGCAGTCTGCTTCCAAAGGGTCCCAGCCCTCAGAGGCCCATCTAGGTTAAGTTATTAATAGACACATTAATGGTGTAGATTCAGAAAAAAACTGGAATGGCCAAAATGTCTTAGTCTTAATAGCGTGCGGGAAGATTATAAATACTACGACCTCTGAATGCGTAAAAGATGCACTTATTGGATAAAGAGGTTATTTTGGGTGGGGGGGGTGACTCCTTCAGTTAAGTACCTGAAAGTGTAGCACGTCACATACCACCTTTCCCTGAAATGCCAGTATGTCTCTAAATTAACATATGAGACTTTAAAATAACAACTTTATTTTTATTTTTAAGCAGGAACATTTTTTTTTCTTGCTAGGGACGCAGGATTAAACTAAACAATGTTGTCCAGAGATTAAAAGAGCAGAAAACTTAAGTGCTACCTTAAATCTTTTGGTTGTGTAAAGAAGGTGCTGCCCAGTGAGTGGTGTGGTCCTGCTCAGGTCTGTGTTCTGGGTCCCACCCAGCAGGTCAGCCACTGCCTTTATGCAGAAGGGCAGCCCAATCGAGACAAACCACCATGGAGAAGAAAGGACAGAGGGCTGAACCTGCTGTGGCTCTGCTGCTCTGCAGTGTGACTCTGAGCTTAAAGCCAGAAACTTTGGCATATTGTAAGGACATAAGACATCAGTGGAGAAAGGGATGCTCTGAGAAACAAGTCTCCATAACCTGTCTTTGCATCTCTTCTTCCCTTGCATTATTTGTTTCAAGACTTCTTCATCCCTTCCAAATGATGCTTTGCAGCCCATAACCCTGACTGCAGTGGCCAAGCTGACCCACACTGCCCACACATATATGACTTAAAAACAGAAATCTCAGGCACGTGTGTGATCATGAGAGCTCTGGCAGTAACAGCTTCAGCCCCGCCACTCATCCCTACCAGAGGGCACGGCTGTGCCAAGACCTTGCTGTGTCACCACAGCACTGTGCACCATTACAGACCTCAACCTCCCACTCTGCACATCCACTTCTCCAAGAGACAAAAGCCTGCAGCCAGCTGAACAGTTCAATTATGCTGTAGTCCTGCCTCTGATAAGATAATGTTAGCTAGGTGTCAGAGGCACTGTGGTGACAGCAATCATGGCAAATGAAGAAGCAGAAGACTCTTTGGAAGAGCAGGCAGCCAGTCCCCTTTCTGCATAGTCTGTACAGGGAGGAAGAGGAAAGATAAAAAAACAACCCTTCCTCCTCAAAGACAGGAAACATCCAAATCACTGCCTCTCCCTTGAGCAAAAAAGGGCCACAGTAGACAGAAATAAATTTAAGGCAAGTGTTGGGGGGACACAGAGCCAAGTTTAGCCTCAGACAATGCCAAAGCTGCTCTGCCCTAGCCTAGTCCCTACAGAGCAGGAGCAGCCACAGTGAAGAGAAAGGCTGAGAAGCCCTGTGCAGAGAGCAGGAGCCATCACCTGTTTCTCCTGCTCAGAGAGTTTATTGCTTCAGTCTGAGCTGACAAGCCCAGTGAGCACCAGGCTCACGTGAGAGGCAAAGTGATCAGCTAACAGTGCAAGTACTAAGGCAGATAGGGTCCTGCCTGGCTTTCCAGCCTGGAGCTCAGCTGAGCAGGCCAGCTCCTGGAAATGCCACAGAAACTTCTGATCAGGGTCCCCCAGTGCAGGACAGAGGTCCTGCTTATCCCAGACAGGGCAAGGGGACAGGAGGGTGCTGCCAAGAGGATCTTCCAAGTCCAAGTCACCCCTTTGCAGCCCAGGAGGACACAGCAAGTACCAGCTAGTGGCCTGTCAGCTGCAGGGTGTTACAAGCTCTCTGCAGAGCTGAACGGGACAAACTTGGCATGTTTGGTGGGGGATGCTGGCATCTGTCCATCTGCCTCCTCACTCAGCTTGAAGAACATCTCCTGCTCACGCTTCTTCTGGTTCAGCTCATCCTCCAGGGCCTTAAGTAGAAGGGAAGACACACAAGGGTTGGATTTGAGATTGTACTGAAGCCATGGGGACATTGTGCCCTCTAAGCAGCCAAGCAGGACACCCAGCTCACACCAAGGAGGCACTATCCTACCTTCTTCCGTGGCCTCAGCTTGTCTCGCCACTCCTTCATGTGCTGGTTGTGATTCTCATCCAAGGACTTAAGCTTCTGGGTTTCATGCTCAATCAAGAGGTGGCACTTTTCATTCTAAACATGAATCACAAAAAAGGACACTCATTAAGCAGCTGGAACTGTAAATCCAGTGGTCAAACAGCATCAGTTGATGGAGCCTAAGCTCCAAGGCATGTTTAGACATGGCCAGAAACCCCTCTCAAGGCAGAGCAAAGGGACATCAGGTCTTGTTCCCTGATAGTTCTCTGCAGCCACTTCTTACAACATGCACCCTCTCCTGGAGCAGAAACAGCACACAGGCAGCTCTGAGGGACTGAGCCACAAGGATGGGTACCTGCAGCTGCTGGAGCTCGTTTGTGTTGCTTTCACACTGGGCCTGCATGTCCTTCATCTGTGTCTCATGCTTCTGCTGCTGGTGCAGCCGTTCTGCTTTTTGCCTCTTCTCTTCCTGCTGTGCAAACTGGAAGAGAGAAAAGCAGGTGCCCATGTAGGCAGCATTGCTCTGACCTCTGAAGCTGGTGAAGGGGCTGGCTAGCTTGCACTGTTACACAGGACAGAAACAAAGAGAAGCCCCAAGGATGCTTCCCAACACTAGTCATGACGGAAGCAGCTCCTAATGCCACAAAAGACAAAGACCTCCGATTCCCTGCAACGGCTTAGAAGTCTGGGGACAGCCTCTTTTTTTTTTTCTTTTTTTTTTTTTTCCTGCCAGCAGGCCAACAAAGGACTTCACCCTCAAGCCAAGCCTGAGCCCTGGTGCCCTTTGCAAGACCTGTTTTATCTTCTCGCGCTGCTCGGCTGCGCTCCCGCTGGAGTGGATGTGAAGGCTCTTCTTGTACATGGCCATGCGCGTCTTCCCTTCGCTGCGCTGGATCTTGGGCAGCCGAGCTCTCTCCTGCTGCTGCCGAACTCTCAGCTGCTCCAGCATGCGCTGGTTGTATCGCTGCATTTGCTCCCGCTCCTGCAAAGGCAGAGGCGCAGGTATCAGAGCAGCAGGGACACCTCAGGCCAGCAAGGAAGTGCTGAGGAAACCAAAAGAGTTGGAGAGCAGATTTAGGAGTTGCATAGAGATGGCTGGCGTCAGCTCCAAGGGGACAAGATGTGACAGCAGCTGCTGAACATGCTGTGAAAGCAGAGAAGAGGTTCTGGAAGGAAGCAGAAATCATAGAATCATAGAATGGTTTAGGTTGGAAGGGACCTCAAAGATCATTCAGTTCCAACCCCCTGCCATAGGCAGGGACACCTCCCACTAGAACAGGTCACTTAAGGCCTCATCCAGCCTGGCCTTGAACCCCTCCAGGGAGGGAGCAGCCATAACCTCCCCAGGCAACCCATTCAAAAGGACTGTGAGATAAGGCAATCTTTGCTTGCTGCTCTGGAAATCCACTATCCCATATCCTGGACAGGGACAGATTTCTAGAAAAGTCCTCAGAATTCACAACTGCTTCTTTTATGTCAAATGCAGACAGCACAAACACATGCCCCAAGCAAGCAGGTTGACACAAGCATTATTCTGGTCCTTTTTCATTGCTAATGACCAAGTCCCTTAACTCCTAACTCACCCTTACCCACTTAAAGCCTGAGAGGAAAAAAATCCCCTCACTCTGCTGCTAAGCTAAGGAGGGTGCTAACCCTTCACCTTCTCATGTTTCCGGAGCAGCTCATGCCTCTGGAGGAAATACTGGTCCTTTAGCTGCTGCTTGATGAGCTGGTGCTTCTCCTGCTGCTGATGCTCTTCAAGATCCCAGATGCACGCCTCCCGGTCTGAGGAAGAGAGATGGGTCAGGAGGCAACCCACCTTGGTCCCCTAGCTTGGTCGCACCACAGGAGCGGAGCAGCTGATGTGGGAGGTGATAGTTCACCTCCTGCTTTCCACAGAGAAACTGGTTGCAAACCATATTCTTGCAATTACGAATCCTAATTGGTTTGTATTTGTCAAGCCCTCTGAAGATTAAAGTGCTAAGTATTATTATTGCTAAACATTTAGACAGGATCTAGCAAGGCTGCTTTTTCTAAATCCTATCCTGCCAGCTTGCAACTCTGCCGCAGCATCTGTTGCGTGGGAAGAGCCAGCATTGGATAAACCCATTGCTGCAGCATTTGCTTTCCTCCTTGGTAGCCTTTGCCACCCACCCCTCATGAGCTGCTGCTTTTTGTTCAGGCACTCGCGTTCCTTGTCGCAGATCTCTTTTTTGTTCTGGGCAATTATATTCTTCATGGCCAGCTCCAGGTCCTCCTTCTGCTTGGCCAAAAACTCCTGTTCCTGGAAGAAAACAGCAATACCACTGTGAGGCCTGCTTCTGCTTCAAGCTGAAAAGCATCTGCTGGTGTTTGAGGAACTGCCAGTCCCTTGAAGAGGCAGGATGCTTTTGCCTACTACACACTTCTCAGCCTGGGAGCTGTGGCAGTCTACTCTCAGCCTTACCATGGTCTGCTTTTTCTGGGCAAAGTCATCCATCTTCACCTTCATGGTGCCTTTGCGCTGCTGCCGCGGCAGCTTCTCAACTTCATTCTTCACCTTCCAGAAGCAAAATGAGATTTATCAGCAGGGAACTTTAGGCCAAGAACAACCCCATGAAATGTTGCTAAACAGCTGGACCTCAGGAAACTCTGAAATATACCAAAGGAGCTTCCTGCTAAAACATCAACTGCTTCCCTCTCAGGTTCTGCCACAGAGAAATGCAGAAACTCTCCTGGATAAAGACACAGAGAAGCAGTTCTCCTCCATCCTATCCTCATTTTTACCTCCTTCTTCATCTGCTTCAGCTGCTCCAGGAATTTGACATGGTCCCGCTCCTGCTCCAGACGGATGCGCTTGGCCTCCTCCCGCCGGCGCAGGCCATGGTCTTGTTCCATCTTCTCTATCTGCTGCTTCTGCTGCCGTTCCAGGTTTTCCAGTTCATTGTCGTAGAACTTCTTCTTTGTCTGTACAAAAAGGGAACAGAGGTCAACCTCAGCCTCCCCTCTGCTTCATTTCCCTCCAAAAGTTTTAAAGAGAGAAGAGGAAGGGAAAAAAAAAAAAAGAACAACTAAGTAGAGGGCAGTCCCTGTGTGGATTGAGCCTCTTTAAAATACACAGAGGAGAGGAATTTCCAGGCAACCCACGAGGCACACAAAGGGCAGAGTCAGCTCTAGCATGAGCACCAGGTGTTTCTGAACTTTGATGCACTTCAAGCTTTTCTCCTGAGCTGCATCATCCCAAGGGAACCCACAGCCCTCAGCAAATATTAGCAGGTAGTGAAGCTCAAGCATGAGGGAAAGCTCCACAGACACAGAGTCCTTGTGACCAATCTCCCCTCCTCCTTGGGAGCTGCAGGGATAGAGCACCCAGTGTGCTGGTTTGAATTAATTGGAGGTTTTGAGTGAGAAATTAGACTATAGGCTGAGAAAGGAAAACACATGATGTCACTTCACTCACAGCTTTACTGAAAAAGAAAAAAAAAAATGTTTTAAGAGTTGTAACCCAAATATAGATAAGTCAGACAGTTTCAGACCTCTCTGGGCTGGGGCTGGCTCCTTGCATGGCTCCTTTTCCCTGCCTTTTGTAGCTGATTCTCAATAATTCCACTAACTTCTTTCCTACTGCTAACCCCCTTGGCCAATTTACCTTCGCCTATCTGCTGCATTAACAGATGATGAGATAAGATTGGGGAAGGAGGGAAAGGTGGTAGGGGTGGTTAGAAACCCCTCTTAGGGATTCTGATCTCTGGGAGGGGTATGGTGTTTCTGTATTATCTTTTCACTGTATATATCTGTAAACATCTGTCATACATTGTAAATATCTGCTTGTATATTGAGCATTGCTGTAAATATAAAGCTTCATTTATCAGCTTCCAGCCGTTCTGAGTCCTAGCCTGGGTTATATCAAAGGGTGGTGGGGAGGGGGGGGGCAGGTAACTGCTAAACCACCACAAAGCCAGAGAGCATCAGCCTGCACCAGGGTTTGCAGGGCATCCAGGGAGAAGCAGCCAAAGGAGCTGCTGCCCAGGAGCTTCCCCTCCCCACGCACCGCCATCTCTTGCTCGAAGCGCCGCAGCATCTGCTCCAGCTGCAGCTGATGTTTGCTGTTGAGCTGGGCCTGGTTTCGGTGCTCCTCCTTCTGAAGCAGACGCAGCTCCCGCAGCTCCTGGCGCCTGCAGAGGGTTAAAATGGAGGGGGAGAAAAGCAGAGAGCGAGACAAGATCAGAGGCAGATGCCTTAGCAGAGATGGCAGAATCAATAACCACAGCACTTGAGCAGGGAATGAGAGCTGCAGAGCCCTCCTGCAGCGCCCTGCCACTTGCTGTGAGCACAGGCAGGAGGTAAATGCCAACTGACTGATGTGCTCCTGGGCTCTGATACCAGAGCACTGCAAGGAAGCAGGATATGAATTATGGTAACAGCTGGAAAACCATAATTTTTCACAGGTAAGGTCTGTTAGCATTCACAGCTTCTCAGACAAGACTTGTCAAAGCCTCTAAGGTGATTCTGCAGGGAGTGCTACCCCAGCCAGCACCCAAAATACCTTTTCTGCAACTTGGGTTAGTGCACACTGATCTTCACACCACAGCTCAGGCCGAGCTAGTGCTGCTCTGGCCTGGCCTGTGTGCTCTATTCTTGCCCATGTCTGTGTGGCAGAAAGGTCAGGATTTGGGAAAATTGCCCTATCTACCATGACACTGCATCACTCCCCTCAACCAACTTCACATCTAGTAAAAGACAGTCTGTGTGCCATGCTCATGGCTGATCAAGCTGGCCATCACTGATGTATCACATAAGAGGAAGAAGAGCAGAAGCTTCCTCATGCAGGATCCCACCATGACCTCCCTTGCTGTGCTCTGGTCTTACACATCAAGCACAGCCCTCTCTGGAAGCCCTCCTGGGAAAAGTGCCTCCCAACAGCTTCTTCTTTCAAAACAAACTCAAGCCCCATTAAATCATTTGGTGCAATATGCTGTGGTCTCTGCTGATCTTGCCTTCAGATCAATACCATGACATGTTCCAGAAAGCCAGAAACAAACCCCTTAAGCACAAACCCAGATGCCAGGAGAGCATAGCCCCAGAGCTCTCCCAAGAGTTGTTCAGGGACTTGGAGCTTTCCAACCCAAGCCTCTCTACCTCTTCTCCCACCTTGCAGATGGAACAGACACTACTTGAAAATTTTAAAGTAGCCTCTTTTCGGGAATGCCACCACAGCTCAGAGTGGACCAGGAAAAAGAAGTTGTGCCTGGAAATTCCCTGTGCATTAGTATGCATCCACCCCAGGTTTTATTTGGGTTATATGCACTTCTCACACAAAAATGAGTAGCTGATGAGCTTCTGCATATATCTGATATTACAATAAGGCTGCTGCAGGGGCACACAGTGCTTGGGACATTATATTCTCAGTGGGCACCTCAGAGCAGTACAAATAAGCCCAGGCATCGAGCAAAATAATTTAGATTTTAATTACTTTAAGGGTCTTTTCAATGCTGCTACTGATAGTAAGGGAGCTAGAAACAGCAATTTCTCTTCCTGAGAATGGGTCAGGAGGTTTGCAAGCTGTAAGGTCTGCAAAAGAGTCGTAAAGGCTTAAGCAGGGAGGGTACACCCGTGAATATTAAGAGATGCTCAAGGACTTTACAATTCCCTTGTATCTCCTCAGACTTCATTAACAGAAAGGCCAAGAACAAAAGGAAGATTTCTGTGCTTATTTTCATTGAGCCAGCACATCTGCAGCCCTAGAGACATGTTCAGTCAACCCAGAGGACAGAGCCAGTTCCAGCACAAGCTTCTCTCATCACAGCCTTGCTGCATCTTGTCCCTAAGATGCATCCCTCACTCCCTGCATGCAAACAGAGCTCAGCTTACATGGGTGCAGCAAGCCCTCTGCCAGCCAAGGAAAGGCAAAAAGAAGTGAAGTCCACACTAGATAGTTGTCCTGTCCGAGTGGGACCCAGACAGTTGATGAGAAGCCTTTAGGTTGCCTCTGGATTTGCTTGTGGAGAAGAAAACCCTGCCCCAGGGCCTGGCAACCTGCCTTCTGTCCATCCCAGTGACCCACTTGCCTGAGAAATCTCATCTCTTCATCCTTCTTCTCATCCTCACTGATGATCTTTGAGGTTGTGACGCTGACTTCTACTCCATCCACCACAAACTTGCGGGTGCGCTTCAGCGTCTTCTTGTGCATCTGGGAATCCTGAGTTTGGCAGGGGAAGAAAGGAGGAGGCCATGAAGCAGCTCCCTGGCTTGCTGCATGGAGTGCTACAGCTGGAAGCCTCAGAGCAATTTTGATGCTGTTGTTAATGAAGAACATAAGCAAGGAAACCACACCAAGCAAAAATCATCAGCAGATTTGGAGCCCTTCAAGCCACACAGCCTCGCTACCGTGTCCCAGTACAGTGACATCCCCACCCTGCCAAACCTGACTTGGAGGAGAGCCAACCTACCACCTGAGGACTCTTCCTCACTATGCCCAGCTAAAGCAAAGTCTAATGAGGGATGCTAGGATTCCCCTGAATGGCTGAGGAACCCACACAACAGGAAGCTTGGAACAGTCCCATTTAAGGCTCCTGAGCCATCTGACCTAAAGTACTCAGCCCTACACCTTTGCTGGTGCAAGGCAGGCAAGGTCACTGCACCAGGCTAGGATTGCAGATGGAAGACACAGAAAGCCAAGATGGCCATGCCCAAAGGCTCAGCACTTGATTACCTCTGGTCCTCATTATGATACTTCACTAATCACAACCAGCTTTGAGGCCCTTACAGTGACCTCCACAAAGCACAGCCCAGGCTCACTTTCATCAGCACAGGTAGGGACAAGTGCCAGGAGCACTGTGTCCTTTTAGAGCAGTGCCACAGCAGGTCAGCAGCCCAAGCCTGGTTGAAGGACTGCGTTCAGGGGCTCTACTTCTTGGGCAAAGAGGGGGGGAAAAAAGTAAATGAACAACTTGAGTCATGCAGCACTATGGGAGAAGCACAGCGGTGGAAGGAGGAAAGACTCCCACTGAAGTCCTCTTGCTCTTACAGTGATGATGATGACAGACATAGAAAATGGCAGGAGAGCTTCATGCAATCCTGCAAGGCCCAAAGCAAGCTCCTGGAGAGCTCAGGTCATGAAGGCTCTTGCTGCCCCACACTGAATGAAAGCAGCTGGCTGAAACACCTACATTTCCCAAAAGAGGAAACTTTTTTTCTTTTTTTTTTTTTTTTTTTTTTTTGNGAAATGAAAGAGTTACCTTAACTTTGCAGTTTAGCCTGTGATAAGAAAAACTGCACAATGGTTAATGTTTACAACCAGAAACGGTTTAACTCTTTGCTACCCCTTCTCTTGCTGCAACCTGCCTAGCAGGCTGCACACACACCCCAGCAGTTCTAGGAACAACAGCAAGGCCAGAGCAGGGCAGTTTAATCCCATGAAGCTAAGGCTGGACGAAGAACCTGGGTGAAGAGGGAGAAGTGCAGTGTGTTCATGTGCACAGCCCATTGTGCAAAGCACTGGCATCTTTCTCAGGGCCCTCCAGCAGCATCACTCCTGGAGAGCAGCTCTGCTTAAATGCCTTGCTCAGACAGATGCCATTTAGTTTGTCCTGAGTTTTCTCTCTAGTGGAGGAAATTCAAACTGGGATCTAACATGACCATCTCTCTTTAAGACATATTCCCTCTAAAACACAAACTGCTCCTTTCCTCTTCTAAGGGACTAGTTAGAGAGAGCAATTATGCATGTGGCATCACATCCACCTTTGGCTGGCTTCAGAGAGACCAGGTGTCATGGGAAAGGCAGTGAGGAGGGGGGAATTGCTATGCAAGAACATCACACTTCCCTCATTAGAGATCCAGGCTGACAGGGGGCTCCTGTGGGGAATGCTGGCTCATACTCACAGCAGGAGACAGAAGGGGAGGAAAATTTTGCTGAGAACGGTTTTTGGGCACGTTCCTGTGCAGGGAAGCTATCACTCATGCAGGCAGCTGGATAAAGATCTTGTGCAGCACATCGCTCTGCCCCCTCAAGTCACACATATTTCTTCTTCTGAAACTCCGCAAATATTATTCCAGTTATTTTGCCTCTTCCCCTGAGCCGTGCTGACCTGGCCAGCTCTGGCTCACAAGCATTTCCAGCTTCCAGAAAGCTTTAGTAAAAGCCAAGGAGCCTGGGAGGTCTCTGTGGGTGTCACTGCTGACACAAAGCAGGCCAGATCTATGGCAGGTTGGAAAAACTGTGAGGCACTAACCCAAATAAGCTCAGGCTAACTGTTCTAGGAAAGAGCAGCAGAGTGATGGGCAATGGATAAACTTTAGGAAATCACATTTTGGGTTTCATAGTTGGTCCTTGCTCTGACTGAGTGCACAAGTCAGGTGAGTGACATGGTTACTTCATGCTGCTCAGGAATCCAAAAACAGGCACAAAACATCACACTTCCATTAGATTTCGGTGCTCTGGGACAGCAGAGCTGTGTATCTGCAGCAGCTCCACCAAGAGTTTCTCCTTCACTTGAGGACATTCCATGTGCCCATGGCACATCTCTGGGACATGTGGCTGTATATCAGGGTACAGGTCTGAGCCAGTTATGTGCCACCAAGGCAGGGCAAGAGCCAGTCTGCCCTGGGTGCCAGCAGTCTCTGGGGGAAGGTTCAACTGTAACTGGGACACATGTCCCAGAGGCAGGGAAACCCAACTATTGAAGGCTTTGCCTGGAGATGGGCTTCCTTCTGCCTAGCTGGTCCTGTGTTTATTTGTAGAGCTCCAAGCCTGGATGCCCACATTGCAAATGCTGCACCCAGCCTTTTCAGTTCTCTCACCCAATAGCACCGGGGAAGGGAGCACCTCGGTGGTCTTTATCTACTGAAGGAGAAAATGAGCTGCTCCTAGGCTGCTAAAGACCAAGGCCATCTAAGGCACAGCATGCTTTTTTCTCAGGAACACCTTTAAAAGGACTATGGCTGAAGTGTGCATATGCACAGCCTCCCAAGGAGGGGGTCTGAATTTCAGGTACCTGGCTAAAAAGGGGGAAAAGCCTCTGCACTTGTTACCGGGGGCTGCTGCCCTTCCTTCTCCACATCCTCTGTCCACCGCTCTCACCTTCAGGGAGATGGAGCCACTCTCTCTGTTGAGGGACAAGTCAGCAGACAGGGAGATGGTGAGGTCCATGCTTTCAGAGGCTGAGGTGCTGCCAGAATCTGAGCCCTCTTTGGGCCGGCTGCCAGGGAATGAAGCTGAGGGATCCACACTCCCATTGGCAAGCTTCTCCTCTATGAAGTTTTCCAGGTGGCTGCTCTCTGGTCGCTCCCCGATGCTCTTCCGCTCTTTGCTGCCTGGTCTGGGCTGCTTGTCCCCTTCTGTTGCATCACCCAGCTGTCCAGGCTGAGAGATGAGGTCTGGCTTGCCCTGGGTGGCTGAGGTGGCCGAGCTGACCAGGGGTTTTGTGGAGTGCTTGCTTTCCAGTTTGTCATTGTCACTGTTTATTGCCTCGTCTGAGACTTTATTGCTCTGTCCATCTGCGGTCTCCTTGCCAGTCCCCACAGAGCCATTCACTGCCTTGGGCATGGAAGAGTCCAGAGGCTTCTCCCCATCAAAACTCAGCTGACTTGCCTCAGAGGGGTCCCGCTTGTGCTTACCAGGGGGCTGGAAAGACAATGAAAGGAAGGTGTTGGGTGTTGCACCACTGCTTTAACAACTGCAAGAGCTGCAAGTCCTCATGATTCACAGCA
This sequence comes from Psilopogon haemacephalus, assembly GCA_013396835.1. Lineage (NCBI taxonomy): Eukaryota > Metazoa > Chordata > Aves > Piciformes > Megalaimidae > Psilopogon > Psilopogon haemacephalus. The sequence continues at coordinate 1,088,962 of VWZI01002219.1, forward strand.
AAGTCACCCACAGATGAAAGTCACTAGAAGGAGGTCTTCCATTTTAGGACACCTGCCCTAGGATACCTTAGAAACTTCTTTTTCCAGGTTTGTGGTCCCAAGGACTACAGACACTGGAGGGAAACAGCACAGCTCCAGAACCTGCACATTCTTAAAAGGCACCCTAGGAGCTTGAGTATCAAACACCTTTTCACTTGGCTAACTCCACCATGGATTAATCATTGTCCTTTGCTACATGTAAGGGAGGTCAAGGCATGTTCACCAGCAAAGCTGCCCAGGCAGCCTTGAGATGTTCCCTTCAGAGAGCCCAGCTCAGAGGCAGATTTGCCAAGCTCCCTTGTAGGGCTGATGTTGCCTCACCACTACACCATGTGCTGCTGGTGTTGCTTCCACTCCAGCTTCTCCTATATCCAGGCCTACTTTTTGCTTTTTAATTTTTTTTTTTAAAGCACTTTTTTGCAAGCTTCTCCCCTAAGTGGGCAGCTGGGCCACCTGCCAGCACCATTGTTTCTCTGTGCTGTTGGCAGCCACTGAAAAATGGCCACTCCCTGGCCAAGCAACTCCTTCCCCCTCCACCTGAGGGGGCCCAGAATAGGTATGGACCAGCTTTTTGGAGCCTAGAAACGTTACTGAGCATTTTCTCCACCACAGCTGTACAAACTTGCCAGAGTGGGGCCAGAAGCACTCACCGAGGCAGACTCTGACGAGTCATCTTCTGCTTCATCTCGGCTCTCCTCGATCTCTTCCATCACCTCAGCCTTGGCCTCAGCCACCAGCTCACGCAGGGCCCGGTTGGTGGTCACCTTGCTGACAAAGGGATGCTGCAAAGCCAAGCACAATGCATGTGCATGAGGTGGACAAGAAATGGACCTTGTGAGCTTCCTGCTGAGCACACACACACAGGTGGCTATGGCGAGAACTTCTTGCTTTAAAACAACCACAAAGACTTCAGGACACAGCTCTTGCCAGTGCCACCAGGCTTAAGCCCCACAACGAATTTACACAAATGCTGCATGCACGAGGGAGAACAACAGACAGCATGACACAGAGACAACTCTGCACACAAATGCTTCAAGTGTGGTGCTCTGCAAAGCTGCTCTATTTCCAAATCCACCAAACAAAAACACCAGATGCATTTAAGAAAGGAGCTCTTGCTGCAGAGAAGTCCCTTCTCACCACTGGCAGGCTGAGCTCCAGAGCAGAGGTCTGAGCCAGCTCAATGCCAGCAGGAGCAGGGCAAGAGCCGGTCTGCAGGATCCCCAGGTGCCAGCAGCCCCTGGGGAAAGGTTTAATTGGAATCGGGCTTGAATGGCTCACTGAGTACACACAGAGGAGTGTTTGTGCTGAGCTTCAGCTGAAGGCTGGGGAGTCCCTTGGGTTGCAGACACTGTCACACACTTCCTGCTGCTGACTCCCAGCACAGGACAGGAAGCATGCAGGCAGCATGCAGCCAGCCTGCCAGCACCACAGCGTGCCACTGTCTGCACTCAGGGGGCAAAGACATCTTCCAGGCTTTTGCTATTAAATTGGAAGGGGACAGGAGGAAAGGAGTTGAATTTAACTGTGGGATAAGCAGGTATAATCCAAGCTGACTGCCACGTGGGCAATTCTAGGCAACAGGAATGATTTCTATTCCAGCTGGTGTCCATAGGGGCTCTGTAGTCTGCTCCAGGGGGAAAAGCATTGCTGTTCCTTTTTGGAGCATTTTTAGTGGCTGAAGAGTACTATGAACTTCCTGAACAAGACAAAGATCATCCAAAACCAGTCTAAGGGCCATCAACACTTCCTCTCCACCCCTCACTTAAGGAGAATCAGGCTGTACAGACACGGTGGGTTTGGATGCTCAGAGACCCAGGGCAGGCTGCAGCCCCAGACCAGAGGTGCTGCTGATCCCTACCTCCAGCAGCTGGGCAGCACTGGGGCGGCTCTCTGGGTTCTTGTCCAGCGCTGTTTTCAGGAAATCTCTGAACTCCAGGGACCTTCAAAAACAGTCGTTAGTGAGAGGCCCAGAAGAGGGAAAGGCCTTGGATGCCACAGAAATCTGCTTGATCCCTTTGCAGGTTGCATCCCAGTTTGCAACTGTCCACAATCACTGTCCCACTCTTGCCACGAGAAACCCTGGGCTCAGTTCTTTGGTTCATTTGTAGGAGAATCAGCAGCATGACCAAGTGAGACACCAGATTTTGCCTTACCTGTGATGGCAACAGACTGACCATCAGCCCCTGGAACCCAGGGCCAAGGTGGGAAGGACAACAGCAGTTATCCTCCAAACGGAGTCCCTGAGTGAAACTGCTCATCGGCAAGGATTCTCCAGGATCCAGCCCTCCAGCCACAGAAAGGATGGCTGTGAAGGACCAGGAGCCCCATAGGAGGGCACCCTAAGCCTGAAAAGTGCAGCTCAGACACAGAGCACGTCCCTGATCCAGTTCAGGCTTCTGAGCTGCTACAGGGAAAGTGCTCCCATCCTGCCTGATGGGTTTGAGCAGCAGATTCGTGGCTGCTACCTGAACAGCTTTAACAATGCTTGTGGCTCCAGGGCTCTGTCAGTAACTTGCTACTGCCTACAGTGCAGCAGGTTTTATCATGATTAAACAAAAATAATTGGAAAAAAAAAAATGAATGGACTTTTTCAAATGCAGAAGAGGCTTTCCAGGCTCCAGGAAAGAAATTCTGGAGTTCTTGGCTCCAAGCTTAGAGGAAAAATTGCTTTTTATACAAATCAGGATGTTTTAATAAACAGCCAACGGATTGCCACAGCCTTTGGCAAGGCTGTGGGTGAGCAGAAGATCCCCAGACCTGTGCTGCCTGTATGGCCATCAGCATGGTTATAGCACAGGGAGTTGAACAACCTGCCCTTGGCCAGTAGTGCTCTCGGGGCCTCCAGCATACAGCTGGACCTCAAATACAGGTAGAATCCTGTACTGGGCTCTCAAATTAAACAACACTGCTAGAAAAGCCTATTTTGTCTCTCTTGAGCTATGTAAGTTGGGAGACACATACTCTGCTGCCCCAGGCTCCTCACCATTTGGAAGGGCAGCTGAGAGTGGGGGGGTCTGACTTGGCAATCTTCAGCAGGACTCTCATGGGGTTGAGCTCGTGATGGGGTGGCTCGATCTGGGCCATCTCGATCAGCGTGATGCCCAGGGACCAGATGTCTGCCTTGTAGTCGTACGGAGTGTCCTTCATGGTCTCGCACATCACCACCTCCGGGGCCATCCTGCAAGGGGCAGAGCAAGGAGTAGGGATGGGGAGGGATGAAGGGATGACACCACTGCCACACAACACGACCCGTGCAGCAGCAGCAATCAAATGCTTTAAATAATCCACAGCATTGGACAAACCCCATCCTTTCCTCCCAGCTCCAGGTTTCAGAAAAAGCAGCATCTTTTCTAAGGGGTCCAACCCCCTCCCTCTTCCACAGACCAGCCAAGACAGCCCAGGCAGCCTGTGGAAACCCCCAGGCCATTGACATCTGGCACGGATGTTGCTTCAGACAATAAATTAATCCTTGCCGATCCCGTTCCTTCAGCAAGCTGAGTGATTTAGAGATTGCCTTTCTGGAGTGAGGAGTTGTTCCCATGTGCTTGGAGTTGCTTCAAAGCCCACTCTACCCCCCAGGGTGGGGGAAGTGGGGAGAGCACACATGCAAGCACATGTGTCCCTTGCTCCTCCAAGCTCGGAGTATGGTGACCCTGCAAACCAGCTCAGGGCACCCTGACACCAGGCAATGATCCTGCACCACCAAGTCTGCTCAGAGCTCCCTTCAAGCAAGGGAAACCCTTGCACATGGAGCATTGGCCATGACTCCTTGTTAAACTTCCCCCCACCCATGGTTGGAAAGGCACTATGGTCCAACACATCCCAAAGGATCCCCCATTTCTGAGGCAGCCTGATTTTTGGAAGAGTGAAGCTCCTTGTGGTGGTTTGGGATCTCTCCACTCCCCACACACTGGAATAACCCAGGCTAGAACTGTTGGCTGGAAATTAATCAGAGAATCATAGAATGGTTTAGGTTGGAAGGGACCTCAAAGTTCATCCAGTTCCACCCCCCTGCCATAGGCAGGGACACCTCCCACTAGAACAAGTCACTCAAGGCCTCATCCAACCTGGCCTTGAACACCTCCCTGGGCAACCTGTTCCAGTGTCTCACTACCCTCACCGTAAAGAACTTCCTCCTAACATCCATTTTAAATCTCCCCTCTGCCAGTTTAAACCCATCCCCCCTCATCCTGTCATTACAAGACCTGCTTGTAATGAAGCTTTTTATTTACAGCTTTGCACAACATGCAAGCAGATATTTACAACATATAACAAATATTTACAGATATATACAGTAAAAAAAGGGTAGTAGAGAAACACCACAGCCCTCCCAGAGGTCAGAGTCCCTAAGAGGGGTTTTCAACCACCCTACCACCTTCCCCCCACTTCCCAAGCTTATCTCACTGTCTTACATGCCAGATAAGCGAAGGTAGATCAGCCAGGGGGATTAACAGCAGGAAAGTAATTAGTGAAGTTACACAGATCCAGCTGAGAAAGGCAGGGAGAGAGACACGCAACAGCCAGCGTAGCTCAGACAGCTCTGCCTTATCTCTGTTTTGGTTCTAACTCTATGCCATTTCGGTAAACAAATGAGCAAAGTAGAATCAAATTTTGCTTTCCTTTCTCAGCCCCCAGTCTAATTTCTCATTCAAATCCTCCAACTAGTTCAAACCAGCACCCTCCTCGTGAACCTGAGATCTCTTAGCAAGCAGGTTACGCACCAGTACGGGGTCCCGATGAAGGAGTCTCGCTTCTGCAAGGTTTTCATGTTTTTGGCAGACACTCCAAAGTCAGCTGCAAAGAGCAGTAACATTAGATGCTGCAGGAAAACTGAAAGCCCCCTCTGAATTGGCACACTTGGCTGAAATGCAGGGTTAAAAGCAAACAAGGCAAGGAGGTGGTAAAATGCGCTGCTCTGAACCGAGCGCCAGAAAATAGATTTGCTTTTGGGTACACAGCCACCAGAGACCTTCCCCTCTCATGTCCTGTAAGACAAGGGATTAACAAGCCACCCCTCCTGTAATCCAGACCCTACACATCTAGAGAGAAGTAAAAATCTTTTCCACAAACAAACAAAAGCAGATTAGTAGCAGATTACTTCTGGGACCAGTAAAATGTCCCAATTTACAGCAGAAAAGCCAAAGTGCTGTTACATTCCATCTCTTCTCTTCAGCCCCATGCCCAGCAGCTACTGCATGGTATCTTTCTCTGGTTCTGCCCTTCCTATAGAGTGCTGCTGAAGTCAACCCAACCCAAATCAACTTGGTAAGACCTGCAGAGAGTACTGAGCCCTCTCCAGGTCACTCTGCTCTTCCAGATGGCCCTGATGACTTCTGGAGGAGCTGTTACTCATCTGCACCCTTGGCCTAAGCCAGCAGAGTGTTTTTATACTGGAGTATAACCCATGGTCACAGGAAGGTTTCTGCCTTCCCAGGCTGGTTGGTCTCCACCAGCGCTCACGGACAAATCCCAAGAACACCTCACAGCTGCTAGGACCACTTGACAAGAGTCCAGAAGGAGGTAGGTACCTTTCTGACCCATCCCAACATAAAAAGCTACCTTCTCACCCCCAGCAGGTAGCTGGATGCCAATTTGACCCAAGTTCACAGCTAGCTGGCAAAGCAATCCTTTGGCAAAACTTCCCCTGTCACCACTAGACTTGCTCCGGAGATAAGACGAATTCTTCCAGCTCCCAGTTCTGCCAACTGGCACCCTGCACAGGATGCTCAACAGGCCAAAAAGCATAAAAATCAAGTTCAAAGGGGGATTAAACAAATTCATAAAAGTCAGTCAAGAGCCTGAGCAGGGCTGTGGCTCGAGCAGTCTTGGTGCCCAGCTGGGAGCTAAGCGCAGCATGCAGCTCGATGGCAGATTTTGGCCTCCCATGAAACAATATGAAGTTTACCCCCACCTTCTCCTGCCTGAACTCATTAGCCAGACAACAAACTGTTGATGTCCCATAGGCAGTGCAGAAGGCAGAGAGCATCCCTCAAGCATCCCCTGCACTCTGACACAGCCCAACACTGCAATCCAGCTCCCACTGGCATCAGTGTGGTGAGAAATGGTCCTAAGCAGCACTGCTGCCCTTGGCCGCTCTCCCAACAAGCTCAGCCAAGCAAAAACCTGTCACACTCCTTGCTCACCGAGCTTGATGTCCCCATCCTGAGTGAGGAGCACATTGCCTGCTTTCAGATCACGGTGGATGATCTTTTTGCTGTGGAGGTAATGGAGAGCTTCCAACATCTGGCGGCAAATCACCTGGATCTGGGGTTCGGTCAGGCCCCGGTCCAGCTCTGCAGGGAGGGAAGAGGGAGCTGTTAACCAGGACAGGGCTTTGAGCCATGCCTGCTTCCAGCAGGAAGGCACAGGCTACCCAGCAGACCATTTGAAAACCACTATCCATGTGCCAAAGCAGTGGGACACCAATACAAATCAGCCTGTTTGGGTAATTTATTCCCTAAGCCAGCACTCAGCACAGTGCCAGCCTGTCTGGAGCTGCTGGTTTATAGCTCACACTGGCAAGGCAGGGCTGAGGCACCTGGCCCAGGAGCAGCAGATGACGGGGGGTGAGGAAGGATGGCCAGGCACACCTTTGATGGGGGTCTGAACTGCAAATTCCCTGCTGATTTGGGAAACAGGTCCCTACAGACAAGGCAGGTCTTGCCTATGGTGAAGATGATGCTGCAGAGAGGAGTGAGCTGAACTTGGCTGCAGGAGGCAGCAGGCTCAAACACAGGTGTGAACACATGGCAGCTCCATTTGCAGTTGTGTTCCCATCCCCCAAGGAGCTATTCATGACACAGAGATGCAGTGTACCCCCCTGAACATTATCAGGGCCTCACCACTTCCTAAAGCAACAAGTAATAAAGTGTTCACCAGAGTTATCCTAGCCTATTCTTCTGAGCTGTTTCTTCAAGTAGCACCTGGTACCAGCATACCAGATCACACCCTGTTGTCTGTCCCTGTTTGTGAAGCTTGTCACTGGTGTGACCTCCCTGGTGAGCTCTACTCAGCCACCTTCACCATCTGAGACCACTTTCCAAGACAGTGGCTCTGCAAACCATCAAGCTTCCAGATGGTTAGCATCGTTGAGCTTCCCTCCCTTCCTCCCTCTGAAAGGCCTTTGCAGTGCAAATGCCTCCTCCAGCACAGCTGAGCATGCAGCAGAGCAGAGCAGAGCAAGCCTTAAACAGCTCCAACTGACCAAACTGCATGGCCAGGATGGGGGCTGACAGACAGACCTCAACAACTGGGAGAGATTATTGTTCAGAGAAAGCATCTTAACCACAGGCTGGGGGATGCTGGGTGAGCTACTTGGCTCCTCTTTCTCACCAAGATCTCCTTTGCTCTAGGGGAGGCTGATGATTTTCACTCTCCTTGGAGAGCAAGGTGCAGTGGGACACAGTTTTGTTTCAAAGCCAAACATCAGTTGCCCGTTGCCATAGGGAGGTGGAACAGGCAGCATTTGGCAACTCCAAATTTACTCATGCTGGGAGCATCGCTGAGTTCAGACTCATAGCTCCTCCTGCCCCTCGTTTAGGGGGTGACAACACTACAGTCAGGCCACTTGCTCATCGTTTTCCATGCGTCCCCTTTCCAGGTCCTCCAGAGATTGACTGCCCTGGACGTGGTCCCAAAAAATCAAAGGGGCTTTCATGTCCCAAGAGACAGGGTCCCCTTACTGAGGTTTTTCCAGGGTGTCATTTCCTCCAGCAATTCAGAAAAGGTCCTTCTTCAGCAGAGAAATTCCCTAACGGAAGCACAATTTTTAAGGGCTGACTCAAAGATGACAAATTTGGTTCCATACTTTTGAAAATAAAAAGAAAGTGATGTCTTTGGAAATTCCAGAGCTAAAAGGGAATAAGGCCCAGGGAGACACACCTGTGTCCCAGGGGCTCCAGGCAAAACGACCTCTGAGAACCACATTCATGTCCAGAGCTGATGTTACCCTCCTTGGGGTCTGTACAGCCCTGGCACGGAGGGGTTGTGCCCCCAGCCAGGGCTGTTTTGGGGAACACCCACACACTCCCAGTCTCAGCGGCATTCTGTGGAAGGGAGGAGTTAAAAATGGGAAGATTCCTGGAATTACTGCAAACTGCAGTTTATTCAGACGCTCTGCTGCTTCACCAGATGACCGAAACCATACGGAGAGCTCAGCGAGAAGATCCAGGGAAATTCAACACGACAGGCACCCAGATTAAACATCTCAGCCTCGCTGCCCTTCTGGGGAAGCTGTGAGAACAAGATCCCAAGCACTCGGTGCCTCCAGCAGATAAATATTTAAAGCCATCTTTTTCCTCCAGCCAGACTCACCCTTCTCCCCATGCCTTGTGATCTGCTGATCCCAGCAGCATTTAAATCACAAAAGGACATCAAAGTAGCTCAAGGAATGCCCCGGGACTGCCACACCTTCTGCACCAGGTACGAAAATAGGCAAACTCGTGAGAGAAGAAATGGTAGCTGGAGAAGCTGGGGCATCCATATCTGCCACCTGTCCAAAGGCTGCCACTGAAAGCATGGCAGAAGGCTGCAAGCACCTTGCAGGAACTACCCCGAGCGTGGAGAAGAGCCCACCCCACGCACTGCACTCACCCAGCATGGTGGCATCCACTGCCCCGCCTGGGCAGAACTCAATCATGATCTGGGAAAACAAAGAGAGAGGAATCAAAGTCAAATCTGTGCCTCACTCAGAGTCCATCAGGTAGGGAAGAGGGGACAAAAGCTTATGGTTTTGCTTCCCTACATGGTAAAGCTGCTTCTTAACCCCAATACAGGAACAAAGATGCTTTGGTGCTCCCCAAGGCACATCTCCAGGCAGCCCCAGCAGGAATAAGCCCTGAGGGCAGAGCCAGTACAGTACATTACCCCGGCAGTCATCTTAGAGAGACCGTCCCCATCGCTGTCACACCTCCAGCAGCCATGCCTGACCTCGTACCTGGATGCCAACCTGCACAGCCAGCGCCAGCTCCAGCCTCCTCTCTGTTTACATCTCTCCCCAGTGCATTTTGGAGGGAGGGCTGCTGCAGAGAGCAGCCTGGCCAACAAGATGAGATAGCTGCAATAGTTGGGAGCTGACGTTGCCGGGAGAAATCAGGCAGGATTTTCTCTGACACACGAGAGATGGGGAGGGCTGTCACGGCCTGGTTTTGTTTTTTAAAATTTTTACTGTCACCATCCCCTTCACCCCCACTTTGCTCATTAGTTCATTGCTCTCTTGATTTCGAGCAACTTGAGGGGGAAACTATGTCAACAGAGAGGTCGAGTACATTCCCCAGACTGATGATCTGGCTCTGCCAGGGACATGCTCAAAGTGCCCCCTCCCTGCCAGCCTGGCCCCTGCTGTCCCCCACCACAGGACCTCAGCACCCTCTGGGTGAGCCCTTCCCCAGCACCTCGGGGACCTCTTTCCCCTCACCTCTGCATGAACTCAGCCAGAGTTGTTCCTGGGGTGGGATTTGGTACCCGTCCCCATTCCCTGTCGTGGCAGAGGAGACTGCTCAGATAAACAGATCGTAAACAGAGGTCATGAGGGACAAGAGATCCTTCACTTCCCCAACAAGCTCTTCTTCTTGTCAAGGTGACACAGGGCCACATACCCGAGAGGTGAAATGCCAGAGTTTTTTTGAGGACAATGACTGGAGGCAGTGTTTACCAGTGCAGCTCTCTGAGACCTTCAAGTGGAGGTCATGTTATTCAATGTGGCTCTAAGCACTGGAGCAGGAGCTGAGGGGAGAAGGTTCAAGTTCCCTCTTTCCCATGCAGCTCCAGGGAAGTCACATCCCACTCTTTTGTCCTTCAGTTGGTACATGTGGACAAGGGAAACATTATTATCAACCTAGACTGCAGTGGAAGACACAACCACTTTGTTTTGGAGGAGAGGTGGGGACAGGATCAGGTGCTGGGAGGCAGCAAACCTTGAACTGTTCGGTGAGAACTGGCCCAGGTCCCAGAGTCAGAGGGGAGACAATGCTGAGAAAAGCAACCCAGGCAGGTTGGGCAGCATGACACAGGCACTGTCAGAGGAAGCAGGGAAGAATAACCAGAGGCCGGGAATGGGGAAGCATTTGAAGCAGACAAATGGGGAGAAGCAACTGGGAAGACATTCCAATCATTTGCAAGCCAGGAGAACAAATCTGCACTGACTGAACTGATCGGGAGCCTGGCAGGCCAGCAGAGCCCTGGCACAAATGAGCCATGCCAATGTTGTTTGTTTGGGTTTTTTCCCCACTCAAGCGTATCAGTTTATACCTTGAATCAGAGCACCAGCAGCTTCCCCAGCTCAAGAACTGCCTCCTGCTATGGTGGCCCCAGGCATGGAGATCCCCACTGGACTCCCGGACCCCCTCATTGCCCTAACAGTTCCAGGAGGCTCATGTCAACCAGTTACTTTTATAATGTTCCTCATCACGTTCATCAGAGCAGACTAATACCACCAGTAGATGCCAGAAGCAAATCCCAAACAAGCCCCATATCAATGCCAACCTGTCAGCTGGGAGAGCTTTCCCTGGCTCTGGTAAACTGAGGGGACATGTGGGGCTCTGCTGGCACAGCCAGCCTGGCAATGGTACCTCCACACACTGATACCACAAACCAGCCTGTGGAACATGCCCTTTGTCAGACCATCCAACCTTGCACTAGCCCAGACCATCCAACCTTGCACTAGCCCAGACCAGCCAAGAGCAAGTGACCCGCATGACTCCAGCCCACAGCACAGGGTTTGCAGTGGCTGCAGAGACAATGCAGACCAGACCCCACCTGAGTATCGCAGCTTTGATATGCTCTGGCTGGCAGAAGCCCTGCCCCTAGAAACTCTCTCATCACTGAATCACAGCTCAAGGTACTGCTCACCTCCCATGAGCAATCCTTTCCTGCTCCTGCTGATCCAGGCACCTCGGGAACTTGCCTGCTCAAAGAGGGTGGTCTCCAGGTTCAAGCAACAGCCTGGCTTACCTTCGGTCAGTAGGGAGAGCCTGACAAAAAGCTTGTCTGTGCTACCAGGCTCAGCTCTTGAATTTAAACAGTACTCAAACTTCAAACAACGCAGCCTGGATCAGCTGTGAATGTGGCCTTTGCCATCCAGCTGACTCGGTGCTTTCACTGCTAATGCTCAGCAAGCAGCTTTACAGCTTCTGCCTCTTTGTGTGTTCCAACGAAAGGAAGTCCCCTGGCATCTCACACAGCTCTTGCAGAGCCTCCAAGACTGAGAAAAGTAATTCTCATTTTGAGGGGTGAGACACACCATGGTAAGCCAGCTGGGTGACAGCCACAGCTGCCCCAGTCAGCAGAGCTCCGGAGAGCCCCACAGGGTCCCTCCATTAGGCAAATGCTGTGCTGAGGTTTCCTATCAGGGGCTTGGCCAGCACGGCCAAAATGTGCTCTGGTCAGGCACATTGAGCTTTTAAATAGAAAAAGGCCAAGCACCATTGTGCTGGTTTGAACTAATTGGAGGATCTGAATGAGAAATTAAACTATAGGCTGAGAAAGGAAAACACTGATGATGCTACTTCACTCATAGCTTTCCTGAGAAAGAAGAAAGATTGTTTAAGAGTTGTAAACCAAATATAGATAAGTCAGATTGCTTCAGACCGCTTTGGGCTGCAGCTGCTTTTGCAGGGTTCTCTCTCCCTGCCTTTTGCAACTGGATCTGAATAATTTCACTAACTTCTTTCCTGCTGCTAACCCCCCTGGCCAATCTACCTTCACCTATCTGCTGCATAAAACAGACGGTGAGATAGAGATCGGGGAAAAGGAGAAGGTGGTAGGGGTGGTTGGTTACTCCTCTTAGGGATTTTGACCTCTGGGGGGGGGCTGTGGTGTTTCTGTATTACCTTTTTACTGTATATATCTGTGAATATCAGTTATACATTTTAAACATCTGCTTGTATATTGTGCAAAGAAGCTGTAAATATAAAACTTCATTTATTAACTTCCAGCCGACTGAGTCTTAGCCTGGGTTATTTCCTAGTGGGGGGGG